>CM055894.1:34629131-35229131 GCA_029582155.1 Panopea generosa | reverse complement strand
ATTAATGTACAATTAAACCAAACATATAAAATGATAAATAAACAAAATTATTTAGGGGGTCCACCAAATGCTACAATTGAGCCCAGTTCACCTTTTCCATGGCATGAGAACCAGACTGACAAGTATTTGATGTGTAAGGCAAGTAACGGTGACAACGGAAATCCAGCTTCCACAGCCAACTGGACGTCTCAGTATGGTACACCTGATACAACAAACAGAGAACTCTTATTCAAATTACTATCCACTTTCCATAACAAGATGGCGGCTACATGCGAGCTTAGTAACGAATATACTCGCTTGAACGGTATTCATATAAAATCACAAACAGCAGAATTAGATGTATATTGTGAGTAGCTTTCTTGTTTAGTTTCTTATTTGATACCAAATTAAATAATGTCATAGTAAGTGACTAATGTAATATCTATCAATTGAACATAAATATCCACCATGAGAGTTGGCATCCAAAAGACATTACATGTACATTAAATCATTTCATGTAACGGTTATTGTTTTGACTTAAGCTTTGTGTTGATTTTCACAAAAAGGAACTTTAAATTATAAATTTGGTTGGTTAGACTATAGGATAAATTTTAAAGTATGCATACACTTTCTACATAGTTAATACAAATAGTTGATGTATGTCTTTCAATAAACATGGATACATGTAAAAAACTTGGTTTCTAAGTGGTGTTTTTTTTAAATCATTATTGAGTTCAAGTCTAATAATAATCTTAAGAATGATTATTAGATACAACCCAAGATCTTCCGATCAACTTGCTTTCTCATGATTTCGATGATTTGATGACACCCCTTCATTTTTACCAACTCTGTCTATTTGTTGCAGTGTACCAATACGCATCTTAAAACTGCCATAGCTACATTAAACTGTTCCCAATGACTTCAAAACTTGCCAGAACTCCAAAATGCTCCAACGTTTTTTACGTGTACAAAGAAATGTTACAATTCGAAGCGTTTTAAGCACAAATAATGCCCAACCAATTTATAAAGCTCTAATTTCCTAGGTATATGAATCTTGTTACCGTCATGTTATTGGGATAATTCGTGGATGAGACCTAATTTGCTAAGTATTTTGCTATATCTGAAGTCAAGCGTTTCAAAATTATTACCCACGTTAAGATACATAAGATTATATAATCGTCTAGAAAGAAGTTTTACTCGATATAATTCCTGGACCCACAGGCTTCCATATATACTTTAATTGTGCTAGATGTTACATAACATGTTATCTGGGTCGACGGCTATTTATAACGTATGGGCTAAGTTATCATGGTGTGTGTATCATTCCTACTAAACACATGAAGAGCAGTGATATGTACATGTACCTACTATAATTATCATTGTCAAACCTTTTGATAGAGGACAGAAAAAAGTATGTAAATGACAATATTCTATTTCACTTTAATGTTTTGTTTTTTCTACATAAACGTTCATTACGCAGTTAGGTTAGAAATACTAATGATGATACCGATGTATTGCTTATCCAAACAGCAGTATAATCCGATTCAATTGTTGTAATCCTCTACTAATAATATTTATTGTTACTCTATAGCTGATGTTTAGTGCTTAAATCAAGTGTACGTTTCATTTATCATTTCACAGAACATAATTAATTGAAACTGAAACAACATGCATTTGATATGTTGTGAATATAGTTACATAGTTACATAGTAACATAGTTTCATAGTAACATAGTTACATAGATACATAGTTATATAATAACATAGTAACAAAGTAACATAGTTTTCAGTGTTTCTGTAAAAAAGGATTTTATTCGTTACATACGACAAAAAATGATTTAAACATAACTCACGTACATTCACACTCGCACACACACACACGCACGCACGCACGCACGCACGCAGGTACGCACGCACGCACGCACGCACGCACACACGAGAAAGATAAAAGGAAAAGGGAGACGATTTGAGAGAGAGAGAGAGAGAGAGAGAGAGAGAGAAAGAGAGAGAGAGAGAGAGAGGGGTACGTTGTGCAAGTACCAGTGCTTGATTTCGGAGTCGGAAAATCAATGTATTGTGTTTGGGTAAAATGTGGTTAAAGTTCAGTATTTATTTAAAGTTGACATACACGAAGCGATCAGATGCTGCAATAAACCCTTGAACCGATCTTAAGATATGCACATTTTCCTCGTGAGATAAGTTGGCACTTCTGCCTTGCATCAACTCTAAAGTAATAATACCGTTATTTTGTAGAGATTTGTTGACGTTGAACAGTATAGTTATTACAATCAAAGAAAAATGACATGCATTTCCACAACTTCAGCTATGATCATTTACAATATTAGCTCTAAACAAATTATAATTACGTGAACAGCATTGATACCTAAAGCGTCTATGTATCATTTTCAATTTTCTTTTGCCGTGATTGTAATGTTCAGGTTATGAAAATACCGAGTTATTATAATTTGTTTTAGATGTTTTAAACAGTCCCAATGATAGTAATTTTCAAACATTAAGATCTAAATTATTTCATGTTGTTATAGATGACAGCACAAAGGATATCGGAGACGATAATGTGAATTTTCACCTATCAGAGGCAGTATTATGTTTTTAAGATAATCTGTAACAATGTTGTTATAAATTTTATAAAAATAATAATATAGTTTATTTATGTCCACATCTCTGCGAAAGCGTTTCTAAAGATGATTCTTGATGCATATTATATTTACTGCAGAATTTAGGTAGACCCGCAGCTAACCTGGCTGCTTCAGGATGAACAGATTCTAATAACTCAGACTCTACCACAGTACAACCGTCCCAAAGTTCACAAGCATATTCTAAAATATGTAAAAATAAAACATTTATATAGTTTTAAAATAGTATTTCGTTTAAGTTATACAAAATGTAAACATTGAATTAATATTCGTAACCCATTTACCATTTACCATTATTGTCAAAATGTGTGTTGATTAATTACAGTGGTGTGTTATCAAACAAAATGCCCATCTCTGGGTTTCTGGTAGTGTTTGATATAAACAGTACGTCTCCTTTACTATGATTAAATGTTATTAACCAATCCTTGGACCAAGTGTTTTACCTGTTTAGGTCAGAATTTATCATTGTGTCAATTATAGAATCTGAAGAGAAGGATAATGATGTGTCGTCTGCAAAAAGCCGTGACAGACTATTAAGATCATCAGCTATATGTATATCGTTTATATAAATATGAAATAACTGTGGACCAAGCACATAACCTTTGGGCACTCCAGCAGATATGTCACAGGAGATTATGTTTCATCATTTACCAGAACCTTTTGTTTTAATAGAAGACAGTGAAAACAAATTCCCGCCAATATATTCTCTTACAAATACTGCAGCACGCACATTGTAACAGAAAAAAACGTCTCATGACCACACGCATGTGCGCACACATACTTCATACCACCTCACCATGATTATTTAGTTATTAGATGGCATATGAATGATTTTATTTTTCATATTAAAGTAGCAAATGAACTGTTTCGGTGCCGTTTTCCTTTCTAGTTTCACCCAAGATAATACTTAAAAAAAAAATCTTCGTGAGCGCAATATCAGGAGAGGTGAGGATAAACGTTCCGTATTATAGTTACCCACCTGCAAATAGCGTACGTTTTACCAGACAAGATGGTGAACAAATACAGAACACCACAAGAACGACTGTATCATATGAAATACCTTCTGTCATGACTGATGGTGAGGATGTAATAATGAACAGCCGTATAGCATATCTACAAATAAATGATACACAAGAGAAAGATTTTACCAAATACACAATGGAGGTTACAAACAGTATTGGAAGGAATTGTACAGTAATAAAGCTTATTTCACATAGTAAGTAATTTTTTATTTTTCATTTTTTATGTCATACTACGATTAAGTTTTCTAGCACAAACTATGATACCATTTTTGGAATGATTTTGATGTTTAATCATTGTTTCTGTAAACACATAATCTGTCAAGTCTTTTATTCATACAAATTTTAGGACAAATCATATCTACAAAATGCAATGCATACAAATGACTAACATGTATTGGATCACCTAACATACGCCGTGTTTATGTTTATTTATTGGACGCCATGTACTTCTGGGAAGTGTTGGTACACTTTATTTTGGTGTGATGATTATATTGGGTTAAGAAATAATTTACATTTTTACTGACTATCAAAGTCATGCATGTCAACACTGATGAGAAGCATATGTTGAGTTACATATATGATTCAATTTCAAACTGCTATTAACTACATGTATGTAACATGTATTACATCAATACATATATCATGTCCCGGTTTGCCTCAAATTTGTATTCAAATTGTATTGTAAAATACAATGCGTATGATGTTGAATGTCATATTTTTGTAAATGTTTCTACTGATCGATCAATATGTCGTTAATGAAATAACACTTTTTAAAAGTTTACATTTGCAAAGCCAAGATCCGTATCAATATACACTCTCCACATTAAAGTTATACCATTGACATGCTCGCAGGTGCTCCAACGATGCCTCGAAAATTCAACAGAACAGATATCGGTGAAACCAATGTAATCGTTTCCTGGGAAACTGGCTTTCATGGAGGAAATAATCAGACGTTTGTCATACAATTAAGAAAAGAAAACAATCGATGGTACAATCACACATATGTGTTTGGTGGTATGAAAACAACAGGATTCCCGATGAGTGCTACTTTGAACATGTTATCGAAACGGACCCAATACTACGTCCGGGTATATTCTTACAATGCAAAGGGGACCAGTCCTTTTACATGTATATTGAACTTTACGACACATGGTGGTGAGTTAAGCACATGACATATCATCATCACTGTCTATTAGATAGTTTAAATTTGTGAAATAGCAATATAAATGTACATGTGGGCGTACTAAATCATTACATATCTTATCAAATAAATATCAATACATTTTATTATAACAAATTCATTATGTTGCAAAACGCCTTGCTTGTTAACATTGTATTATTTCTCAGATGTTACAGTCGAAGAAGGTATCATAGATATTGGACCAATTATAAGTGGTGGTGTAGGCCTCGTCATCGTTTTGGTGGTTATTGGAGTAGTAATATTCCTGTTTAAAAGAAAGATTAGACAACATCGAGGTAAAAGTAAGTTGTTGGATATGCATTTTCTTAGATGGGTTTTGTATAATTTAGCTAATTTATTACAACTACATTGTATATGAATCATTATTCTTTAAACATCTTCATTTACTTATTCAAATATACAGTTACTGGTATCATGTAACATTTAATTAAGCCATTCTAAGTATACGAATATCTAAAATCTTGATTTGGTTTTGTAAGTTTGCTAGTATCGTGATTGTGTCTACGCTTATTTCATCATGAAAACTTATTGTACTAGTTTATTTGAGTGTAAGGAACTTAGATGCTGTCGTACTATCTGACAAATATAACATGTAGAAAGTACAGCCGTTACGTTGAACATTATGATGCTTGTATATAATGTTTCATTGAACAAATTAAACATGTTGGAATGTGCTTAACCTTATTGCATGATATAAACATTTCTTTGCAGAGAAAGGTGACATAAACATAGACACACATGCCAGGTACGATATGCATTTTCAGTTGTGATATTAAAACAATAATCACACACTGTGGTAATGTGTACGGACATAATGTAGGCGTTCCTGTAAACCTAGCAATAATTGCAAATGTATGTTTAGAATGCTACATAAGGGTTCTATACCAGCTTTATCTATTAAGAAAAGATAGATAGATAGATAGATAGATAGATAGATAGATAGATAGATAGATAGATAGATAGATAGATAGATAGATAGATAGATAGATAGATAGATAGATAGATAGATAGATAGATAGATAGATAGATAGATAGATAGATGATTTCCTGTTTCCAGTGGGTGAGTTTTAATCTTAATGCCTTTCTTCAGATTATCAATCTATATCGTTTACATATGTGTATTCATGTAATTTCACGCTTATTTATCAATATAAAAACATACCCTAATCATAATGAATATTGAATCCATAAACGTGAGCATGCAGTTTCATAAATAAGTGGTACTTTTTGTTGGAGTTCTATACTGATTAAATCGACAAAATATAGATATAATGCAAAATGTTATTGACAAGTCAGACTACGTTGGTTCATACAGTGGTCATCATTGATAGAATATTTGTTTTGTGTTGTGATTTTCGTAAACAGTAAGACCATGGTTTTAAAGTTATTTTACAAGGTTAAGATAAAACTGTACAAATGTATTTGAGCAGAACAATTTGTAACAAAGTCAGTAATCTAACATGGATTTATAAGAGTAATTTGTATTTCTGAAGCACTAATATTTTGGATTTCTGTATCAATACGGATTTATAAAAATGAAATAAAAAAAAAATAAAAGCTTGCATAAAACAATGCAGAGTATACGGCAATTTGTACCGTCGCCCACTTATTCTATTTATCAAACAACTCATTAGTCACGGACAGGCGTATTCGCATATATCGCTCCGCCATAGCAATTAACAAAAACAAAGAATCTGTCACAGCTAATGGTGGACATACGGGCGAGTGATACACTTAGCTAAAAATAGATGTAAGATGTATGCACGACCAGCAATTAACAAGCAATTAGCAATTAATAAGGGTTGTTTTATTGCGAAAACAACTTCATAGCCGCGCACAGCCGTGCAAGGCTAACGATATATAAACAACCAAATTTACTAACACGAGGATTCGGTTTTCGAGATACCTTTTAGGCTACGTCAGTTTTGACGGAACTAAATTAAAACTGCGCACCGTGAACATTTAAGTTGAGAAATAAACACTTGTGATTACTTTTAGAACTGAAACAACTTTAGGAATTTGTAATAGTGACAACTTTAGAAATTAAACTCACAGTAACTTTAAAAATTGTCTTTGTGGTAACTTTGATTTAGACTTGTAATAACTTCAGATTGAACTTGTAATAAACATTTATAATCTCAACTAAAATTGTGAACTTATATTTATACCCTCATTACGCTACAAATTACTAATTATTCGTGACATTAGATAAAACGCCATGTCAAGCATACGGTCGTAGGCTGGCCGATGTTCTACCACTGCAACCCCCATTTCAGAATCTTAAGTATTCAAAGCTATATACATTTTACATGTAAAAGTAAATGACACAAGACTTTAATCATTTATGATAAAAATACTCAATTTATATTTCAGAGAACGCTTTCAGGCACAACCTCGTATATATGAAAACATCGGTTTACACAACAGTTACTGTTGTAAGTTATTACATATCTAATTTTCTAATGTCTAATGCTGTTTTACTTTAGAGAAACCTTATTTAAACATGCCCATGAACATATTTAGTTGACTTATTTTATCTGAAGTAGTCTGAATAAAATGTAGTGTCTTTAAAAATCATTGACGTCATCTGTAGAAACTCTTGCTTCATTATGGTAAGTTGTTTATAATAATGTAGTCATGATTGTTTTTAGTGAAATAAATTCTGAAAACACAATCAGAACTGTGTGTTTCTGAAATACGAACGTTTGCAAATATGTCCCTCTGCATAATCAGTATTACGTATATAATTTATTTTGTAGATTTAAGACCTGACACAATAAAATAGAAAATTTTAAAGTATGACCGCATAACATGTTATCGTAACCATGCAACTCTGACTTATATTTGATGCCTCCTCAATATAACATAAACAACAGCAATGACTAATTAATTATACTACACGCTACGTGTTACACGTAAAACGAAACTAAACAGTTCGATCACGGCACAACGCAAAACAAAACCAAAACATTAACAAATCATAACTGTTGTTTAAAAAACATTTTATGTCGGGTAATTCCAGATTGAACGGTGAAATAGTTGAATACAATGGGAAAGTCTCTCATATTAATAAATGAATGGCGCATATTCAATATTCAACGAAATAAGTTATCTGTTTCGAGTAGTACATGTACATGCTATTTAGAATAGAGATTGAACTTTTTTATTCCAATATATCTCATTTGTTTATTACACTAATCAAGTCAAAGATGAAGAGGATGAAGATGATCCTGGAAACATTGAGCAGTTGATTGACGATCCTGTATATGGTAATACGCCATTAAAACCAATCTCTGTAAAACAAATGAGAAGTGTGTGTAGAAATGCGACAAACGATCCTTCTTCTTTATATAGAGAATTCAAGGTGGGTACGATTTTGCTATTTATGAAATTTACAGAAATTCTTACATCTCTTAAATTGACATATCATGTTTGTTACGTAGCCTCTATCTCAAATAAACAAACGATGTCTAAGTAAACACCACATTGTATTTAAATGGGCAAGTAATGCCACTATACAAGCGGGCGGAGCGATAGTCGTTTACCACGAGGAGGCATAACATTCAAATGATAAAATCATATGAGTTTCAGACGTACAATGTTTTTTCGTTATTAACTTTAATATGCATATAATTATTTATAAAGATATAGGTTTCGTTATTATTGTCATAATAGTATTATTGATGTTATTTTATTGGTATTACTGGACGATGCATTTAAGGTCTATTGAGCTCCTTTCACGATGGTGTTTTCAATACTTTATTATTCAACCGACTAATATTTGTATCGTCTACTACGTAGACATTAAATATGCATGAAATAGTGTTCAAAAACTGGTATGGAACGCACTCACGCGCCACAAAACAAATATGGAAGTAATACCCCTATTGCAACATACATATTTGTAACAGTAATTTCAATGTACTAACATTATAGTAGACTGTAGTTTAACTTTTCTTCAGATCAATCAATTAACATGATTAGTTTTGAATATGAACAAGAGCAACATGGTGTGTATAATTCAATTGATGCATTTTTATTTCATTGACAATGTTATTTTGAATCCTTCTGATTATTTAAATAATTATTACACATGCCCTGAATAATAATTAAGTTACGTGATAATACACTTGACATATTTCTTGCACAGATAAAAAATGAGAACATTTAATAAATGTGTATGGTGCCTTAGACTAGTTTTCAAGATGTATAGATGCTTAAGATTAACTTTACTTCTATACCTATAGCAGTTTTCAGTGTCAGATTTTACAGTTTTCAACTAGTTTGAATAAATAAATAACAAAATTCTTGAATATTTCAACTGATTGAAAACGGACATGAAATGCAATGAGTTTGGTTGAAAAAAATAATTCAAAGTCAATAAATGTTTGTAATTGATTAGTTAGTTATAACAAAAGTAGTATATTATAACACTGAAATTGCTGAAAGATGCACATTGTCGACGCATAGATCTTGTACGATTGAGTGCCGGCTCAATCAACATATTTCTAGTTGACATATTTACATTGGAATGAGAATATTTAGTGGACCCTTCATATTAAAATCAATATTTAAAAGTCAATATCTTGTTGACCAGTAATTATGTTTTGTATTGTAGGAAATACCGGCAAAGTTTCAACTGGATACAGATGAGGCAGCAAAACCAAGAAACATGACCAAAATCAGATATAGAGAAATGTATGCATGTATGTATCGAAACAGGTTTAAACAAATTGTTTATATAGTTGTATAGTATATTATATCCAAAGTAAATTCAAAACTTCTGGATTACTTCAACTGATATTTTCAACTGGTATTTTCAATAATTGCAGATGATAAGAATCGTGTCACACTACCGTTGCAACCTGGGAACTACACGTCAGATTTCATCAATGCTAGTTACATACGAGTAGGTAGTATATGCATAACAACGTCATCGTCGTTTAATCTCATATAATAAGAAAATATAAAATATTGTGAAAACATAATAGTCTTGAACATTATTACATTTTTAAATACGCCTTTGCCTTAAACTAACAACCAGAATCATATTTTAGATTTATCTGTTATTAACCACTTTGTTATATGAAAATTAAACACATTATGCTTTATTCCATGTTTGTATTACGTTGTATAATGAGTATTATTAATTTTTTTGGGACTTTATCTTTTAAACTTTTAGACCGTAACGATTGCGTTCTATCTTATATTTCTAGGGTTACAATAAAGACAACATGTATATTGCATCACAAGGTAAATAACATAGTTTGTGTTATTGTGAATAATTACACATGTGTAAGAATATATCTAATTAGATAATTATTCATACGTTTCTATGGATCAAAAATATTGAATTAAATCCATTTTCAGCTCATCACAACAGAATGCACATTCATTCATCGAGTCGTCACTCGCACACGTTTACGCGTTAAGTTTTTGGATTGAAGTTGATCACTTGGACACGGAGGAAATATTTATCATTCGCCGCCACAGCGATTTTGCTAGTGTGGTGTATTTCCCGCACGCTATACGAATAAGACGACATTTCACACACTTTAAATAACATAATTTTATTCACTTATTTTAGAACCAGGACACTGTTACTTTATTCACACTTTCGGGCGCATACTAAGCACGATTTGATTGGTTTATGATTTTAGTGAGCATTTAGATCTCACAGAAGATAGCAGCTTTATAGTTTTGTTCTGTCAGAGTATGCAATGGATCAAGGAATTATATAGGTCCTTGAGTGTATTGATGGAAGAGAATTGAACTATTCAATCGATGCCTCGCTGGATTACTGACATTTTCTATGCATTTGTCTTGTAACCGTATTGATATCAACTTATTGACGTGTGAAAACACATTTCTTCTGTCACTGCTACATATAGGTGCAATGAAAAACACTGTGGAGGATGTTTGGAGAATGGTATGGAAACACAGGATAGCGACTATCGTAATGTTGACCAACTGTAAAGAGGACAATCGGGTATGTTGCATGAATGATATAAAAATATTATCAGATAAGTGGCTCAGTTGTATTTAATAATCACAATAATGATATACTGAAACTAAAACAATCACTTACAAAAGCTGTCTGATTTTCATTAAAAATAGTTATTTAGACATATCAATTAATATAATTACTGAACACAAGGACAACCCTTATTATTACTGTGTATGGTGAAGCAATTATTTCTTTGGAAGAGTTTTGAAACAAAATTAAAGGAATTCTTTAATGAGTCGAGTTATCCAAATAAATCTATAACTGACCCCACATATAACATTAGAGTAATTAAAGACTAATTAAGAGTATACTGTTCTGTATGTAGCATTTACTTTTATATTTATCGTGACCGTACGTTGTTGGCAAGCAGGTCATCATTGGCAATTTTGAAGTGGCTGTTTTACCTTTCAATCATATAGTGCTCTATTTATCTAGTATGTGTTTATGCTATTTATTTAGCATAATCATATCTTTCTCTGGATAACATAATATTTTCATTGTTTCATTATATTGAAAGACATTTGCTTTAAAGGTCATAAGCAATGCAAATAAATGCATGTAGTTTATTCCTGTACCCCCACTATCGATGACAAAATATTCAACAATCTTCCTACGTCATAAGCTTGAATTCGGATGGAGGTTCACGTTTTTTTCTTTCTATTCATATAGCTGATAGTTTTTCTACCAATTTTTTCACTTTATTTGTGAAAGTGTGTTTAATAAATAAATGTTAAAACTTATTGAATGAACAACCATTATTTTACCTTGAAAAAGGAATGTAGCAATTGGTTTTATAAAAAACAAATCCGAATGTGGCATCTCATACCTCCTACAGCGGGTGGTATTGTCAATATCAAATTCTCCCCCACGGCATGGTTTTCAGTACATAAGGTAACGGTTTTAAAACTATTTCGATATTTTACCATTTTGTGGCTCCAGTGCTTGAGGTACCGTTGTTTAAGTCCAGTTAAAGATTGTTTTTTTATACATATTATCGTTTTGACTTCAACAAATGTTTAAAATTCAATATATAAACTATTGGGAAGTAAATTCCATATACCACATAACTTATCCCTAACACTCACTAAATACTCACTAAAACACAGCTTTTAATGTTTAAGATATCGAAATATTCTTAGGGAAACCTTTGTATTACAACCAACCGGAGGGGAGGTGTCCCTCACAACCTCCCGCTCCCCAGGTTGCCAACTTCCTAATTATTGAAACGATAATACGCCTATAATACATGTAATAATTTTGAAATTAAATTTCTAGTGCTATTTCTAACATGAGCTTGATATTGTCATTTCTGACAGTATATATATATATCCGTCCGTCCGTCCGCCCACCAACCGAGCAACCCAAAACAACATCCGTCTGTCCGTCCGTTCACATATGTAATAGATTTCCCGGAAGTCCATCCATCCATCCATCCATCCATCCATCCATCCATCCATCCATCCATCCATCCATCCATCCATCCATCCATCCATCCATCCATCTATCCATCCAACCAGCTATCCATCCACGCATCCATTCATCCATACATCAATTCTATTTCATCCATCCATCCATTTTGGATGTTATGGTTTAAAAAAGCGGTCACATCCCTTTTCAACAAACATTTCATATTTCATCCCAAACCAACACAGCGTAGAACGTTTATTTATTCAAAGACACATCGAAATAAAGCCCATGGTTCGTGTAATGCGTTACAAATCAAGGGAGATAACCATTTTCATTTTGCAGCGGCAATGTAATAATATTCGGGGTAAATGTAATATTGAAGATATATGCTTATGTTCAAAAATGATATTAATGAATTATGAAATGAAAATTAAAACTATACATACTTCCATTGCTTATGGCCTTTAAGAACAGTTGCTATAGTTTGTCATGGGCACCAGTTCCGCGTATAAAGGAAAGCAACTTTGTCGAGATCAGCCGTACAATTATACTTCAATTCACCCTATTTCGGATGGTACGCTTATCACGGATACGCCTGAAAGTGGTCTCTTATATTATGTTCAATCAATAAAATATGCACACTGGAATAAAATAATTGTTTATAGCAATTTAACCTAAATATAAAATATAATAGAAATCTTAATTGTTACACACGTATGCTCATTTAGTATAAAAGCGTTAATTTTGCAAATGCAGTTTATTCAACGAGGGCATACTTTAAGAGTTATTTTTTCACAAATTACGCGGTAACATGTATTTTCTATTTTGATTGTCATTAGAATAGGTATCAAAGAGTATATTGTGAGGTTTTAAGGAAAGTCTATCCATACACTATATCAAAATATTAAAAAAAACGATATATTTTTATTGCAAAAATGAAAAACAATTGACATTCTGTCGAAATAATTTTGTTTTTAAAAGCCCTAAACAGTTAAATTCAAGCGTATAATTACCATTTCTATAACAATCATTATTTTATGCATACCTCTGCGTATAAGTTTTGAATAAATAATATATGTAAATAATGTTAAATATTGTTTTTGCATTGCTTTTTTAATATACATTTGTTCGCCAAATGTCAAGAACGGGTGTGTTTATGAGGAGGTAATACCAAACAATCTGTACGGTAACATGTCTTTTTTTTTTTTATTTCTGATATTGCACGAACATACATTAAACTTAAATACTGGAAAGTTTAATAAAATTATATCCATAGAAAAAAAAAATAGAGCAATCTTCTTTAATTTAATACGGGCGACAATACTGCAGTTTTGTGTGGATGTGGATTTTAAAAATCACAATTTCTAGTTTTCGCATGACTTTTCTAAGTATCAATTTCTGAGTAAAAATAAATATAACATGTCAATAGAAACAAGATAAAATTTGCACTAGAGAATGGCATCATTTCGTTACATATTGGAACTTGCACGAAGTAAAGTGGATAACTATTTTATTGTTCCCATTTTTAAATAGGACTTGAATAAATGAAATAATAGTTCTTTAAATAGTCGAAAATGATGATTAACAATATTTTATTTTCCCAATCCTCCATCAAAATAAACTGACCATTCAATAGACTAATAGTTGGTAAACAGGTGACCGGTCTCAACATTCCTATGTGTATGTATGTGCTCCATGAAGAGGGATTATAGTTTATACTAATATGAGAACCCTTTAACCGAAGATTTTCTGTCATATTTTATAGTTTAAACACTTGTAATTATTTTGTCACCCTGTATAAATTATGCTATGAAATAATCTATATTTGTAAAATGCATGATTAATAAGAAAATATGTTATAAGTCTATGAAATGAACCATGTATAATAAAACATACGGCCTATCCATATATGTGATTCAGGTGAGGTGTATCCAGTACTGGCCTGCGATGGGAGAAGAGAAATACGGTAACTTTCGTATAAAAGCTGTGTCCGAGGACGTGTATTCTGAGTTTACTATTCGAATGTTTACTTGTAAAATGGTATGTACATCTAATATCATGAAAAATTAATTTTCAATGTATATACTGTATCAGTTATATTGGCTATATTAATAAAATGTTTCGTTTGTCACACAACAGTAATACCGCCTTCCAATACCTAAAGAAACAGGAACTACTGTGATCGACATATGAATGTCAATAGTTTTATATTTTGATACACATATTTTTGGCTTGTTTTATTTCCTAACGATGTTCTCATAAATTCAGTCGGGCTCTGGCTCTCAGATTGAGGTCACTCAATACCACTTCACTGCATGGCCAAATAAAGATGTGCCGAATACATGCTTATCTCTCGTACAGTTGTGGAAGAAGGTGAAACACAGCATGCAAGCACGTGTCACTCCGTGGATTGTGCATTGCAGGTAAAATATCACTATACACTCGGTATACAATATCATTTACATGTTATCACAATTATGAAAAATTTACTTTAAACTCTATTTATTTAGGGCAGAACTTTATTTTCGAATTATTTCAGAAAACAGTTACAGGTTGGTCAAATCAAGCTACATGTTTGCTTTACTCTCACGCGTACGTGAAATATAACTTTTATGTTGGCATATGAAGTTAATAAATTGTATTCACAGCGCTGGTGTTGGAAGAACCGGGACATTCGTAGCCCTAGATTATCTGTATGATCAAGGAAAGAGCGAGGGTTCCATCAACGTACATGCGTGTGTGTCTGAGCTGAGAGATCAACGACTGCACATGGTCCAAACAAGTGTAACTATATATTGGAGGGGCACAATTGTTTTTCTATTCAGATTTTGATAATGAGTAAATATAACTGAATGCAATGCAGCTGCCGAAAGTAAATCACATACACTGTTTAATAATGCAATTGATATACCAATTGGTAGATGGGAGATATGACACATATGACGTTTCAATATCGACCTGTAACAATGTCAGATATTTGCTAAGTATAATATATTGACGGCTGCTCATTGATTTATTTAATTACTTCCTTAAAATTGTTAATGAAATGATAATTTTATAATACAGAATCCTTTCACCTGTATACAAATCTCACGTTCAGCTGTGTGTATACTGAGTTTGGTTATAAAATTATAATAAATATTTGGTATTTGAAATATTGACATTGACAATTTGTTAAGTATACTATGCTTAACAGAGTAGTTAATGATTACTTTATATAGATGGTGCTTAATATCATTCATCTAATAAATATTTCAAATTAATCTTTACATAAACTGAAAACATTTCCCCTATCATCCTGTCAGGAACAGTATGTTTTCCTTCACCAAGCAGTTTTGGAGGTACTCAATCCGATCGCTACTGTGTGTAAACCAGAGGAGTACAGAGACATGTGGAGGAATCTTCAAAATAAAACACCAGGATGCAATGAAACAAAACTTCAAACTGAATACATGGTATGTTTTTACAAACGTTCTTTTTTAGATTTGATTAGTTCGTACGCAATCTATTTGACGCCCTGACTTTGACCAATAGCAGTAAGCCAACAGCGTACGGGCATGCTAGATCCTTTTAAGAACAATCAATTAATATTGCAATAAATAATATTCAACAATATCACCTATTAATTTTATTATAATGCATTGTGCTTGTATTGACATTTAATTAAGTACTAGTGTGCTAAAATGTTCAATCGAAACGATTGGCGACATTGTTGTCTATTCTATGTAAAAGGTGATAAAATGTTGACGGTAATAGACAAACATATTCATTGTGGAATTCTTTATTTAAAATCTTGCTTGAAGTTCTATACTGAATGTTTGTAAAACTGTTGTCCATTAAACAATGTTGGAATTGGTAGATACGTACGTGAACTCGTACCGTTCCATTTTATAATATTCGACCTTAACTGATAGATAATCTGAAATATTATATTTTAATCATGAATGCTTCAATCTGATTGGTTGAAATCCGAACTAATCAGATCAAATAAAATGAACTATTGACCTCTTATTCCTTCAAAAAATAACTATTGACCACTTATTATGTCGAAACCGGTTTCACCCGGTTACCGAGTCAATAGTTCAATCGAAATGTTCTTCCGTTCTCATGCTGATAGTCCATTCAAACTACATTTGCTCTACTCGATAAAACAACAGTTAAACTGAACTGTTTAATATATTCCGTAAATTGAAACTGACACTAAAGTTTCCACTCTTTAACGCTTAAATACAATTAATTAAACCATTTGCCACAACTGATATGTTTATATAATGACGTCAGGTTGTATACGTATTGGCGTTGATGACGTTATTTTGATCAAAAGCGTATCAAGCATGTAGCTAAATACTGGTGACACTGTACTTTTAATAGTTGGAAATATTTTAAGTCAAATAATGTAATTATGAAGGTTAGAAATGTAACCGTAATAGTTGAATTGGTTAGTGGAGAACAGACATACAAAGGCTACGAAAAAAATGCTTTGCACACCTCTGTTAAAAATGCAGTGAAAGTATGAATGAAGTGAGGTGAAAAACTATTACTTCTCGACTTACCTTTTTAAATGTTATTCAATATAATAAAACAACTATCTACCTATTTAGCGTCAATGGTTAAAATTATTTATCTTCGGAAAATGACGATTGACCCGAAGTAGTGAACTATTAACATCGACTGCTTCTCGGTCAATAGTTTCCTGCTATGGGTCAATAGTCCTTTTCCTTTGATACATAATTTTAACCATTGACCGCTAGAAAGGTAGATAGTTGTATACTATATACCTACCTACTATGATGTTTAATAAATCTGCTATTTTTTTTTATATGTTATGACATTATTGGAACAACAGAAATATACTCAGGTATATGTCATATCAGAAGATGGCAATGTTTAACTGGTGTCGTTGTTGTTCACTTTCCGGAACATAGTGTACTGATTTACGTTACTGCCTTATAAATCTGGTACAAAGGTATATTTATTGTAACTTTTAATATGTTTTCATTTCAATTCAGGAAATAATTAAAGACGACAAATATGCTGTGGAGAATGACTCCGAAGATGTCGCAGGATTTACAACAAGTGCGACACGGGACAAGTTCAGTGATTCGAAATTGCCAGAAAACCGACCAAAGACAAGGAATGAGAATATACTACCACGTACATGACATAATATGTATACTTAAAGTCTAGAATTTATATCCATAATTAACACAAATCTCGTTTAAACCACTGTTAAGACAATAACACCAATCTCAATTTACCGTGATTGTAACGTTGATCATACAGTTTTCAAACTGATGATACCATTCCTTACAATCGTATATACATGTTTCTGTATTATATTTGTTTATTTGTTATTACCTTAACATCACGAATGCTTTACGTTTTAGCTGATGAATACAGACCAATGCTTTTAACTGATGGTACTGACGATTATATCAATGCAGCTGTACTTTCGGTAAGAATTGTAAATTCATCGAAATACAATACATTTAATATCCTCATGTTCCATATATTTAATAACGATTAACTAAAATGATACTGTGATTACATAATCGTTATATTGTGTAATAGTTCTTGCACCAAACTAATTACAGACATACAAGAAGCTGGACTCGCTGATCATAACACAAGTTCCATTGAAAGATACAATTATTGACTTTGTAAGAATGGTAAGGGATTATGAAGTATCTACAATTGTGCTAATGGACGATGACATACCACAGGTAAATACGTTTAATTGGAGAACTCGATACATATACATTATAGCATTTGCATATCTACATATTTCATAACCTACAATTAAATGTAATTAAATTACAACGTTTGATCCGGTTCAATTTCCGATATTCCTATAGTAAAGGACACAAACAAACACTATGGTCATTAACAATATATAATTCTCACTTTGTTGACGTATATGTGCCGGTAAAGAAGGCGATAATGTACAGTATATCCATCAGGATACGTTGCATTTAAAACACACAAGTATCACAGAAGCACAAACACTTTCAATAAATTTACTAATCTGAGGAAAACGTGAATGCAGACTTTTAATAGAGCATCTAACAAACATTGATTGTTCCAAATTAATATTAGTTGTTTCTTTAATTGATATAAAAAATGAAAAATCCTTTTTTTTAATTTGAGATATGACTTCTAATATTGAATTGCAAGGTCTAACATTAATTCTTGGTTATAATTTTGATTTGATTTTTATTGTGCATTTGAACATGAGTTCATCTATCGCCATTCAAGTCTTTGTCAAACTTTTTGTACCTGTAATGTCATTAAAGTAATCATAATAAATCAGTTGATGAAAATCATTAAACATTTAAAATGTTTTAAACATTATTGCAGGACTGCATGTATTGGCCTTCGCCTCAAGATGCACTTTTGTCAGTAGGCCAGTTTTCCGTCGAACTCATACGTGAAGATGTACTCAACAGTTATACATTGAGGACGATTAGATATTCGTTCCAAGGGGTTAATGGCCGGGTAAAGTTTGTATGAAAAAAATATATACAGCAAAACACGAACATAATATGCATGACATAAAAATAAATGTTCAAGATTGAGCCCGGGAAATATATATAAGCTTCAATAACTGCCTACTATATTTAAGGACAATATGAAAGTTTAAAGGGTTCAACAAGGGCATATTTTTTATACTTATGTTAGGTTTTATATCTTTTGCTGCCGATTCAAAATAAAACGTATTTCATCTGTTTTAATCTGTTCACAGAGCAAATAATTTGAAATAGAATTGACTGTATGCATAACTGGTAATGATTACGAATGTTTCCAATTGTTTTTCTGAAATAATTTGTCGGGAAACATATCAAGTCGATTAAAGCAACAAACTTTCGTAAGAAAAAGCAATACATTTTTAATGACATGTCATTTTGGCACATGTTATTGTTTTGTAGAAATCCGTTCGTCTCGTTATGGTTTTTATTGTTAAATGTGTGTTTAAGTGTAGTCATACCATAAAAGATTACTTTTATAATTAAATTCATGAACTGATTTTTAGAAACGATACTGTACTGTTGAACATTTGAAAATACGTGGTTAAATGTATGTTATTATTGTTGTTCTAAAACATTTTATCTTTCCTGGCACAAAATAATCAATACTCTGTTTACTATTACACACTGTTTTGTTTTATTTTGCGACTAGATAAATAACTTATATTTCTTATTGCTCCTTTCAAAACCAAATTAAAGTTACAATCCAGAGATGTAAAACAGTTCCACTTCACATCATGGAATAGTGATATTTCACAAATCAAAGGACACATGCTGCGCCTGCTAGCAGATGTTGAAAAATCAGTTACAGATACTTCTGATCGAAGGCCAATCGTCGTGCAGTGTATGTAAGTAACATATACGTTACTCAAATTTGGTAACGTTCTAACTTAAAAAATATGTTGTATGATAATTAACTATATAATTATATATACATTCAATATTTTATATTATTCCTACTTTAAATGAAGCAGAGGAGTGACACATGTCTTATTCACCTGACCACGGACAATTTCGGAAATGTCTTTTGCCACTTTGGAGATTTGAACCCACGGCCCCTGCGGCGTCAGCGCCTAGCACATTAATGACGACGTCTCTACCGACTGCGCCACTGCAGCAACGCCAAAAAACGTTGCGCAAATAGCGCATTTATTGGCGTCACCATTAATGAACACAGGACATATAGGCGGGTATTATAATATATAAATTCAATATTTTGAATTATTCCGACTTTAAATGACTCAATGGAGAGGAGTGACACATGTCTTATTCACCTGACCACGGACAATTTCGGAAATATTTTTTGCCACTTTGGAGATTCGAACCCACGGCCCCTGCGGCGTCAGAGCTTAGCACATTAATGACTATATGTGCAACGTTTCTTGGCGTTGTTGCGGTGGTGCAGTTGATAGAGACTGTGCTAGGCGCTGACGCCGCAGGGGCCGTGGGTTCGAATCTCCAAAGTATATAATTATATATAATAAACTATATGACATTGGTTAATAAAGTATTTATTTCAAGATTTAATTTAAAAGTTCATGAGTTATAAAATCGCATGTACCACGCACTATGTAAATAAAGATTAACAGTGTACAACGTATACTACGGTACAACGTTATAAAAGTCAATTGCACCTTCCACTATCCAAAATTGTCTGAACTATTTTTTTATTGTGGTGTTTCTTGAAATATATTCTAATAATGATTGTAGGCAAATCTACTTTGGCGTTCAAACAAACTCAGTAGTTTAGTAACATAATTATAGTATAGTTTGCTTATTCCACTGTATCAACTATAATTCTTAGATCATTACATTTATGAGAAAAGGTGTTTTAACATACTACAGCCCATGGCTTATGTCAACAATGTCAAACTCATATTTACTGACAGTTTTAGAAAATAAGATTTTGTCATTTGCTTTCAGGAAAGTGAGATTTGAGAAGTGAATGCAATTTGCTGAACGTACTATTTAAATTGTAACGTAACATAGAAGATGCTCGAGGCATGAAGCACCATATATCATATTCATACTTCTAACATGGTAGAAGTGTCTTATTTGAAACAATATGAAAATGTTCCTGTTTTTATTTTAAGAATAAAACGCATATTGTTAAATAAGCAAATGCTATCTTACTAAGCTAATATTATTTATTTCTGTAGCGTAGTCCATTTTTACAACAGCTGCACATCACAGACTGTATTTATAGATTTCAAATTTGGTAATGTATTACATTGGAAGTCAGATATATAAAAATAATTAAGTTATCACAATATTGTCACGTTACTTTAGATTTTAAAAATGCATGTTTCTTATGATTTAGTTTCTTCCTTTGCCATCTTTCTCTATTCAAAATACAAAGAATAAATGTTACAGAGAAGGAAACTAACAAACGTAGTAACTTTAATTTCGAATGCCACCTAAAGACAATACTTTTTCAACTTCAACATAAGATAATACTATTGACATCACTTCAACGCCATCATATGAATCGCAATGAAAATCAATTTCATAGAAAATATAAAACAATAGTATGAACATATTTCCATCGAAATATATTTCTCTTTAAATAGCAACGGACTTCTTAAACAAGATCTAAAACACATATTGTAGTAAAAAAACTAACTGTGTTTAGGGGTGGGTATATATTATACTGTTATATAACAATTTCTTTTTGTTCTACCATGATAACTATTTTGAAATACAAAACTCTTTTAACAATAAAACCGTCGAAATTTATAAAACTCGTTTGTCATAAGGTTACAAATTAAATTCTAAATGTTTCATTTACATTAAAAGCTATAAGCTATATAAGTTTTTATTTGATACGTATACATGTCTCATTATGAAGGGACGGGGCGTCTAGAAGTGGTCTATTCTGCGTCATGTGGTCGGTTCTAGAACGGTTGAAGTGCGAACGAGAAGTTGCTATAGCAGAGTCGATGAGATTCATCAAAGCCAGAAGGAGACAAATCATCCCGAACTTTGTAGGTTCAAATGCTTATTATTACATAGTTCTCAAATATAGTCACTGTAGTTCTTATAACATCAAATTAAAAATGTTGTTGACAAACCTGATAAATATTGTAATATGGCATTTTCTGTATATAATTAATATAATGCAATATTTATTGTATTGTTATTTGTGTTAAATAAAGTAGTCCGTTGTAGTCACATTGATAATATGTGAGAAGCACATACAAGCTTTAAGTTAAACATAAGGCGACGCATACATACTAGATAAAGTTATTATTTTATTTTTATCACATGGCAAACAATTAGTCTTGTAAACTGTCTATACTAATTTATAAATATCTATGTCTTTCAGGACCAGTACAAGTTTTGCTACGAATTCGTTCTCGAATACCTGGACAGTTGCTCAGTATATGCTAACGTTATGTAATTATCTACAATAAAGTGGTATACTGGCATTGTGACAACATGCTGCAATACAAGAAGTATTCATTGTTTTGCATGATTCTTATATAGAAAGGCAGCTAGTCATAGAGCTTTAACAATGTATTCTAAGTTGTAAACGATTGTATATTATATGGACTAAACACATATAAGTGTTATACTTAAATGACTTCAAAAACTTCTCACTTCAATCATACGTTTACATGACATCTATGTTTAAAATAAACTTAAGGCAGTGCAGTACATCTCAATAACGAGGGCGGTTCGGAATGTATTGGGTGTTAGCCCTTTAACCTCTGATAAATAACTAAATAGTAAATGGCTGTATTTCATACCCTCAAAGTACTCTGCCCGGTTAGAAATACACAATTTTAGTCTCGAAAGCGTCACAATAGGCTGATTGGGGTATACTACGAAGGCACTGGTTTACGGCAGAAACAAGAGCCCGGCGTGACCCATATCTACGACTAGAGAGGGAGTTTTTTTAAATTTTGGGAAAGAGAAAGAAGTGTAGTGTGGTAGCTCTGTAACGTTACCAGACTTAGCAAAAACCGATATAAGAACAGACGTGTTTGCTGGGGCATTCTCGTACAACAGGCGAACGATTTTAAAATCCAGTGACTGGGCGACATTTTTCGCAGTACGTTTTCAGTTTGTTTAGTACATGTACCACATCACGATAGTACCTTCCAGTCACACTTTTTGCCTTGTTTACTGGTACCTGTAATGATTAACCTTCATCAGAGAAGAAAAGTGCATAAAATATTCTTTACACTCAAGGTCCTTCTGGCAATGACTGGCCATCGGCTATGTTTGGGCGCCCATATTTTGTTTCCAACCTTTCGCACTGGTTTGAAATAGTGTACCCATGTTTCGTCACCATTTCCAAAATTTGCCTTTGGTTATATTCATTGAATATTTTAAATATGTTTGGCAGTTTCAACAAATGACTTCTTTTTGCCGTCAGTCAACAAGTGGGGCTCCCACCCAGCAGCAACTTTCATGATTTTTCTCAGAAAGGGATGAACTGAAGATAGTGAAACACCTGAAATGCATGCTATATCAAGCATCATCTCGAACAAATTCTCTAATTTGAGACACGAATTTCTTACATGTTGCTGTCTTTAGCCGAAGAGATATTGTTGCACAACAAACTCCACACCAGACTCAAATTTATTTTTCAATCTACACATTTTCTCTTTCGTCAACCCTTAAACCCTCCTGACTTTATCAAAATTTATATTAGAGAACAACCGAAATTAGTACGAACTTCGACAAAAGTCCAATGTCCTCATTTTTTGCTACTGGTTTCCCAACAACTTTTACAATGGTCAACGAATGTCTACATTGGAATGACTAGGAAACTCTGGAATCCCGTGGTTCAGCAGAAACATGTATATACCATTGTGTATGTTTTGAATAGAGCTATCCATGCTTATAGATATCGATGTAAAATTTTAAGTGGATTTAGAGCTACTTATAAATACATAATGCATTTCGAACACCCTCGTATCTTGCCGACTTCAATGACTTTGTTAATAAGCCAAGTAGAACACTTATACAGTATATGCGTTTCATGGAAATGCGCTTTTTTTATTCGTTTTATTTTTATCTTAGATTTATTGTGTCAAGATGACAAAGATTTAATTATAATAATGCGGACAAAATTATACTGATAATAAGATTTGGCTGGGTAAGATGTTAGCTGCTCTAATTTATGTGTCGATAACTGAGACACAGGAATAAACGGTGTCATTTACTGTTTACTTTTTGCATAATGAGTAGAAATTATATTGAATCTTAAAAAAATGGAACAAAATGATTTAAACAAAATAATGTGTTGTTTATATGACTGAAAAGCTGAAAAAAGATAAGTTTTCAATTTCTATGACTATGGTATTAACATTTATGTTGACAAAGAAAGTTACGAAAAAGTGGAAGTGAAAGAACAAACGGAGATTACAAATAGTTATACTTCAATGTACACAATTAAACTTTATTGTATGTACAGAAGAACTAAACTTTGCACACATGTCTGCAATGTTTCATCTCAAAATTATATGTTATAGTTTTGTGCTTTTTTAAAATTGAATAATCAAATATTAATTTAATTGACCTTGCGTGCACTCTAACTCTTTTTCTAACTCTTGCATGCACCACATTCATCATTGAGTATTAATCTCATTCACCAGCTGCCACGTATTTGACTAATGTGCCTTTATTATGACATTGGAATCATGCAATATTGCACTTGTTTACTAAATTATCATTTTTGCATTCATAATTTTATTGAATATTGACCAAACACTTGCTTAATGATTTTCAATTTTAACTGATGACAATATTTAGACTGTGTAACTTAGTTACACCAAGTAAATCATAATTTTGATAATTACTAAGTAGTTATGTAACTATTGGTTTTGTGCTGCATATGAATTAGATATAATAACATGTCTATTTATTGAGTTATAACCTTGGGATAATCGAAATATTCCTTACTCGGTTCTATTTCCTATGTCACAGGCTTAAAGTTTAGAGCCATTGTGCCAATAATGTATATTATCATGTTTTAAATAACTCTCTATTTCGGGACATATTTTCGTAGTTTTTTTTATTCTAAAATCAGGTTATACATGTATATGTATATCCGGAGTAGTTGTTATTGCTTGTTTTTATCGAAGATATATGTTATCTCATGAAATATTAGTTGTTTAAATATGTTCGTTTTGCAAGATGCTCATTTCGATTAAACGGCGAGTTTTGTGTTTCAAATGCCTTATTTATGTCAATTAACGTAGATGAAGCATTCTATTTTATTTCTGTTTCAATTTATATTATAATTACTTCTTATTCTACTTCGCTTTATTGTTACACATTTTTTAAATAATTTATAATTATACGAGGACTAGTTTTTTTAATTTAATTGCTTACTTCTTCTATTTTATACAAAACATTTAAACATGTAAGCGCATATCAAAAATAAAACAAACGTTGTAAGAATTAGCTAAAAAAATGCGTTTGTGCTAAACCTTGTGTAAGTCTCAGACCTGAGCTAAGAATGGTCGTCTAACACTATCGTGTTGCAAAAAAAAGATTGTATATCAAATTACCAGGCCTTTTTTTCTAAATAAAACTTCTCGTTTAATATTTTAGTGCAATGTAATTAAATATTGACAGTATAACAAGTTACTTTTAGAACCCTCGTAGGGGGAGTCCGTCAGGGAGCACAAGTTAAAAGAAATGCTAGATTTTCTTATTGGAAGTCAGATGCATGTATGAGGGATATGTAAAGCGCACACATTTTAAAATGTAGACCTCTTGCTATATTTAGGTTATACACGATATCAAATGAGATTTCATTTATTGTATAAATGAATATATCAAAAGTCAATTTCATGAACTATGCTGCGAACTAAGTATTTGTTACGGTACAGTGCACATAGTTATTAAGAATAGATAACATGGAAGCCATTAGAATGCTCGCATGGTTTCCCTATTTTTTTAAAAAGTATGAGTGGAACGATGAGCAAGAGTAGGGGAATTACTTCTGAAATAAACTAACGTCGCTGTACCCTCGTGTGTAACGTAATAATTTACAATAATGTGGAAAATGATCAGAATAATAACGTAGATTGGAAATAAAAAAGATGGTGTAAAAAATAATGTTTAGATGTATAGTAAATACTAGACCTAATGTGTTACTATAAAGATTGAGAAAAAATCATTAATTTATTCATTTTTGTGCTACATGTCTTTAAATATTACAATTGTATGAAACGTGCTTTAATAAATAACCAAGACACTGTTTATATATTAGATACGCTTGATCATTTCATTGAATTTATTAGGTTACGTTTTTATTGTGTTCTTGAAGCTTCTTGTCGTTCAATTAGTAAATATATGCAACAAACAATAATTCTAATTTAATGTGAATTACTGTTTAATTTATTTAATTGACTTACAACTCTTTACATTTATTTATTTTTTATGGAAGTGTAAAATATGTTTATGTATTCAACTGAATAAAAAAATAGAAAATATACAGGCACATTCAATTACACTATGTATTGATCATACAATACATATATAATGTAAGCGATTTTGATATTCAGTAAATAAATACAAATACAATGCCATGAATGTTGTTTGGGCAGAAAAATATATATTTCCGCATTTAACAGAATACAAAATCATACATGGATAGTATGATATCAAGAAATCGATATATACAACATATGGTCAATGTGTGTAATCCCTATAATAAATGCATGAAAAAAACCTGTAAATCTTCACCAGCAGTTATATTGAAATGTTTAAAAACTCAGATTGTATTCAACTATTCATAACATGTCCAAATTATAGTTTAATACCTTCTATGTAAAATATCAGCATTATAATACTCGATACAAGTTCAAAAAAGCTATATACAACCCCATATCTGAAGTAGTTCTGAAATAAATTAAGTTTTAGTGACACATGGTATCAGTCAAAATGCTGCTATTTGTTGTTTGAAAAAAAAGCAAGAATTCACAACCATACAGTCTAAGTTTTATGATAACTTGACCAATTATGTCTTAAAAGGTCTGAAATTTCACAACTACATGGTGAAATAAAAAGGTGTCTGAAAATAGGATTAAAAACATACATTTTTATTACAAAAAAATGATATTGTGGAACAAAACTTATCAAATATAACATATTTTAGATGAGATTTCGGAGTACTCAAGGGAGATAATAGTGGTGTCCTACTAGCTGATAACACATGCGAAGTCGCATTGAGAGGAGCAAACTAAATTTTAAAATTAAGTGATAAAATTTAATACACACAGCGAACTTTCATATTCAAATTAAGCCAAGGTTGATACTACAATACATATTTCTAAATTATTTCGGGAAAAAACTCAAAACCACGTTATTTCTCAACAACTCTTATAAACTTATCTCGACTGGTTTAAAAACAGGTTGTCTTTCCTCATTTTGTACATAACACGTATATATACGTTTATTCATACTTCGGTTTACTTATAGCAAACGGAACATAATAAGTTTTGATAAGAGTGGAGAATCTTGTACAATAGTTGTAGTTGATATAATTGAAACCTGCGGATTAAAGTGTAAATATACACAAAGTTTTTAGTTATACAACGATATTGATGCAATTTAAGACTATCAAAAACAATTATCAGAGCAAAACGATCAGTAGTTTAGCATTCTATTACAAATAGGGTTAATGGCCAACCGTTCGTGTTTTCGTTGAAATGAAACCAGCACTTTAAAACAGTTGCATTGTGTATAACAGTTAAATTGCCAAATAAGTCACGTAAAACCAAGACTTACTTTTTCTGTTTTTGAAATGCCAGCACAACTGATCTACAAGTGGAATAAATACAAAAATCATAAATTACAATAAAAGATGTAAGAAACTGGACACCGTGTTGTATAAATAACTAGACCAAAACAAAATTAAGTATACACCTTGATCATTTACATGTACTTCAAATTGTCACCGTAAACTTGAAGCTAAATACAAATACAGAAAGACAGATGAGAGGAAGGACGCCACCAGAACATGCTGTAGCCTAAATCTTAATACTGATGGTCAACGTCAAATGTAAACTCCACGGACTGATTCACTCTACTTCCGGTTCGGAGAAAGTGAACACTCCTGCATTTGATTACCATTTTGCTTTTTCTTACGGAGTAAATGAATTCCTGGTTTCCAGCTCCGTGCCAATCTTACATCGAATGCCGGGTATAATACGCAGCTCCAAATACAATGTAAATCTGCAAACATAATACAGGAATTCCGATTGCTTATCAACAAGAGGCGAAGACTCTCACGCTCAGTCCCATTCTGGCAGGTATTTGTTGCATCAGAATTTTACATTGTATACATATATGTATGGTATCAAAATGTTTGTTCATGCATGGAAAGTATTTACACAAGACTGCGCCAACCTCTATCTTGAACGCCCGAATGTAACCAATGAAAATCATACGGGCTGAATTTCCAGCCCGAATATTGACATTCTTAAATAAATAACATTTTTTTATTAAAGTATTTTTAAAAAATAAGACAAACATTAAAACTTTTTTAAAACGTGCTTAAAGATTAATACGTGCATCAAACGGAAATGGACGCCAATTGCAGCAGGAGTCACAGTCAAAGTACGTAGACTGGCTACTTCATGCAGGTTAGATCAAATGTAGATCAAATAAAACTTGATTGATAATGTAAACCTATTGTCAGTATATCATCCAGCAAGGACTCAACTGAGCTAAACAGAAATAATAGAATGATATCCAAATCATTTTTATAACTATTCATAAACCCTGAATACTTATCAAGCTAAACTTGTTGATTAGTGGATCTATGTAGACTTATAATGATATTTGAAATGATCATATTTCCAACATAATATTCTTACAAACAAAATTGTAGAAAGGATATCTGTATAAGCCTGAGTGTCGGTTTCGGTCGAATGACTAGAGTTCCCATAAACCAAACTTCTTTCACTACATGTCCTGTATGGTAAACATATCGTCTCATCAATAAAGGACACGTATTTACAATTAATGTAAATGTCATTAAATTAACAATCAAGTTGAAATCCTTAGTTTCCATATCGATTAATTATTTCTCGTCATTAGCACTGATTAGACAGATCATAGTTATTTTATATTGTGTCTACGGTAGGCCAGTTCTATATTATTAATGAGCATAAATGGATGACATCATTATATGTGCGTCTGTTTCCCATCAGTATACTGATACGGTATTTGATTTCGTTACAAAGATGTTTGTAAACAAGTATACTCGATATAGGATAAAACGGGAAACAACACAGAAAAGTCAATACAGATATGTTCTCAGCTACAATGTCACACTAAACAACGAGGAAGTGTCTTTCTTGCATACATGTAGGGCTATTTTTCATGAACTTTGTACTTCTGTTGAGACTGTAATTGGTATATCACTCTCATATACGTTTAATATATATTTTATCTGATGGCGATTTAACCCAATCACACAAAGTATTCATTCATGATGAATACTTTCACTCCTGTAACCGTCATAAAGTACTAAACATAAACAAATCAAGGATAGGTATAATGATTCTGATCTAAATGTGTAAGAAATTACTATAATTCACGAAGTCAGATATTTCTCCTAATTCGGATTGAAACCAATAATGTTTACTACAACGGAACAATTCATCAATGTCACTATTACAATATATCAATATAAAAAGATGAGGATAAGACGTAAAACCCATTGCGAGCCCATTTAGCGGATACAGTAGGTACCCCCATCCACTCAAACCAGTACAGGCTTAAAATCTGGCGAACATTTCAACGTTTTGAAACATAAATAGACAATCTAGGCCGACGACCCATCCAAGCCAACACACCCGGATGTCCTTTATGGACCAAGAACTGCTTACATATAAGTTTGCACTTGTTCTGTTTCGAGATATAAGACACATGTAAAGTCTTGTGTATGCCCAATGGATACTTTATAAACGAAGTATGCTTAATAAAAGAAAGTGATTTAGAAGTTGTATTAATTCCAACACTGGGCCGACCAGACCTAGAGCTATCTGATAAATGTTGAGCACCAAGATTCTAGTCTTTGGTATGGCCTGGCCGGTGGTCGCATCACGATTTTCATAATGTGAGGCGAACGCTCTACCACTGGACAACTGCTGCGATTTACTAATTAACATATTATTTTCTATATGGTTATATATCCACTGTTTTGTTCTGAGGGGAATCCAACATAAATGCGGGTGCTACAGTACAACCAATGTTTAGGTTGTACTAATTAAGTTAATACTATTATATTTAGCTCGATTATGAAGAATACTCGGAGTTTTAATAGACCTGTCTCGAGAACCATTTATGAATGTTGTTTTTGAGAGGTCATCAGGTCGAGCTGGGATTACGAGCGACTAAAACAGTATATCCGCTGCAGTATCGCTCCGTTCCATATTTGAGATATAATGTTAATACAACTACTGTATCAATCGGTCATTCCATAACAGAAGCTACAACTGTAACGTTATGCACATAAGCAAAACGAAAAGGCAATAACTGCACACATAGATCTAGAGAAACGATACTTATAATATCAATATCACAGTTAACATAAATATTAACATCGCTAGTAATATCAAACACCGATAATGCACAAACATAATGTTATTATTAACAATGCTTTTAAATAGTCCACGCGATGAAATGCCGACTAAAATGTCATGCATTATGCACTTGTATAGTGCACTAACGATGAGAGGTTGGAAAACTATAAATGCGATCCTTGTTTATATAAGCGATCCTTGTTATATAAGAAACCAATCCGCCATACGATCAGTTTAACACAACAAAAACGGGGATTTCCCTACCTTGGTGTTGTCTCTAAAATTAGAATGTCATTGATTGAAAACAAACTACTTTTATATACGAATACAAATTATATCCCAATCAGTATAAACTACCATTTTCATAGCAAAACTGTGATCGTATTATATCAACAGTATCATTTGACCAGTTAGAACGATTAATACTAATGTATCATACGTATACAGCTTAGATATAAAAACAGACATATTGGAATCAAACTTTAACCCCACTCCCAATCTAGTTAACATGGAGTCCACAGTTAGGCAAATCGATACTGTCGATATAATGTGTAGGTACATCTCACAATTATTGATTTAACTGCATATCCCATAATGGTTTGTCTAATGAAATGACAGTATACGTATTTTGACTAAACCCCTCGATCTTCCTGTTGAAAAAAAACAGTTTGGCACTTACTTCGGTAAACATGTTGATCAAATAACCAGACGAATAAAACACAACAAAAAAATCGTAGCAAGCAACGGAGTGCAAACAGTGTGTATTATTAAATTATCAGGTTACACCATTACTCATGTTACACCGTTTATAAGGAACAATTGCAAAGAATCGATATTACCTTAACCAATGTGTGCAAGTGTTGCCACACATATCCAAACTTTAATCATACAATGTAATTCTAACGGCATTTATAAACGGCTCTAGACCTAACAGTCTCATGTTCGAACACGGGCTACGTAACTTTTTATCGGGTATGCTTTTTTGAATAAACATTAAGTATATGCTCGTTAAGGCTTAAATACACCATATATGAACCAACGTCTTTCCGCAAGTAACTGGAAACTTACTCGCATAAAGATTTTGAAACGAGCGGGACTCGAACCTACGACCTTAGCGGTGAGAGGTAAGTGATCTCGAGACGGCGCCTTAAATCACTCGGCCACGGAGGACCCTTCTCAGTAGTGAAAATAAAACTCTGATTAGTTTGAATGTGACTTAATGTTGAATGTTTAGTCAAACTTATATAAATTTGTATAAAGAGCCTTTATTACCCTGACGTGTGAGAAATGAAATGCAGAACAATGTTTATTATATATACCATATAATACCAGCGTGTGTGTGTTATATATTTACGAGAATACCTAACAGTCCCATGTTCTATTCCTGGATACATTTACGTAACTTATTGTATACCTGTTTATGTATATATATTACAGTATATAATGATATGTGTACGTATATATATATATATATATATAGAATACAAAGGCTTACATACAATGTATAATCTCTCGGTGCTATTGTATATACTGTTATTATTTTGAATGAACTATTTAGACTTGGCTATAAAAGTCCCAGAGATATGGGGGTGTTTATTTACTATTTATGTCCAAAAGGTTTGAGACTTGTTTCTAGATTAATTTTACGCAGATTCCGAAAATTCATTTCTTACTAACCGCTGTTCGGACGTTTGGTCACAAATCCAAGATGGCCACCAAAATGGCTGATAAACATTGAAATATGTTGTATGTCCAGAAACGTTCAAGCTACTATATTGTATTGTATATTAAACAAAACCTTTACAACCATAATCGAGTGTGAGAAATAAAATACATAACATTTTCAACGTTTTATGTGACATACGTGTACTATATATGATATATATGATACCAATAATAAAAAAAACAGTAACATTTTATTTCATTAAAAACAATAGGTTTTCAGTATATCTCATCTATTATAATATATAAAGGAATATATGCATAAATTGTAAGTTGGCATTAATGATATATTTTAATAGGGTTTAACGCCACTTTTCACGTTATATAAGACATACCCAGTTTTATTTGTGGAGGAAGACCTCAGAATGAATCTGAATAGAATCACCGTCCTTCCGCAATTAACTGGCAAACTTTCTTATATAAGTTAATTATCATATTAATTATTGATATACATTTATATATATCCTATACATTTCTATAAATGTATAGCATATGTGCCTGTATAAGTTGTATACATGAGATATTCAGCACAGTTTATGATGTGTTTTTTTTATAATCCTGAGTACACAATATGAATGTTATGCCTGCTTTAATATACTTTGTATATGCATGTGACGTGGAGTACGCCCGGATAATGATACTTACATTTGCATATATAGCCATAAGCCATACAATAAAGTAATGCTGTTTATGTCATATATAATACTGAGTGTACCGTTGTTATGTTTGTATACCTTAATAAACTGCATATATGACAGATGCTGTTTATTTTATATCATTATGAATACTTCAGTTTGATTGGTTGAAAACAGAACTAATCAGGTCAAATAAAATTAACTATTGACCACTTATTTTTTCAAATGCTTGCCAAAATTACTAGTTCAAAGTGCAACGGTAAATACATACTCATATATATATATATATATTATTCCTTAAAAAATGAACTATTGACCACTTATTCTGTTGAAGCCGGTTTCATTTAGTTACCGAGTTTATCCTTTCGTATAGGATTTATTCAACTGTTGTTTTCCTTACTTAAAACAGCAGTAACTGATCAGTACATTTCGATAATTAAAACTGACACTGAATTGACATGTATACTTATTCTGTTCAAACCTGTTCAACCAAATGTTCTATCCTTTTGTGTAGTGGTTATTCAACTGATGTTTTTCCTTTTAATGAAAACAACAGTAACTGGTAAATAAATGTATCATTGCATTTCGTGAAGTAAAATTGACACGGAATTATCATTTTTCAATGCGGAAATATATCTAAATACTAAATGAACGAGTTTCTACACTTATTGTTATGTGTCCGAATAATGACATCACATTGATTACGTACTGACGCTGATGACTTAGCGTTGTTTAACTTAAGTGCGGAAACATGAATTGTTTTTTAAATTAAACTATGAATCATAAATTTTAAGCAGATACTTTTTTATTCAAGATATGCAGGAAATTTATCATTAGGAATGTAACAATTGCACTTATTAGTGGAAAACAGGCATTCAAATTGTTCACAATGTGTTTACTCTTGTTCAATATAATAAAACAACTACTTAGTTTAATCGTTAAAATTATTCATATTCGAAAAATGACTATTTACCAAAAGAAGGGAGCTATTTACCACGACTTCATTATGACTTCATCTCGTTGAAAATTTCCTGCTTTGAGTCAATAGTGATTTTCCTTGAATTCATATTTTTAACAATTTACCACTTAAACGGTAAATGATTATCTACATAAAGATTTTACATATATACGCCATACTTAAAGGTAATATTGTTTGTTTTATATATACTATTGAGAGTACCATAGATAAAATTATATGCCAAATGATACAGCATACACGAGCCATCCAAATAGGTAAATGCTGTTTATATCCTATATAATATTAATTGTACCATATTTATGATTAATTGTCTAAATAAACAGCATTTATGAGCCTTGCAAAAAATGTTATGCTGTTTATTTCATATAAGATTGAGTGTACCACAGTTATGATCATATGTTTAAATATACAGCATATATGAGCCATGCAAAACGGTAATGTTGTTTATTTCATATGAATTATTGAAAACACATGTATAATGTGCCACATTAATGAGTGTATGCCTAACTATACTGCATATATGAGCCATGCAGAAAGGTCATTCTGATTATTTCCTATATAGTATTGAGTGCAATACATTTATGATTGTATGCCTAAATACTGAATATATGACCGACGCAAAACGGTAATGCTGTTTATATCATAATTATATGATACTGAAAGTACCATATTTATGAGTGTATGCCTAAATATACTGCATCTATGAGCAATACAAAAAGGCACTGCTGTATATTTCAAATATAGTATTGAAAGTATCATATTTATGATTGTCTGCCTATATACACTACATATAAAGGTAATGTTATTTGATACATATACAATACTGAGTGTACCATAAGTAATGAGCATATGCCTAAAGAAATTGCATATATGAGCCATGCAAAAAAGTAATATCATTTATTTAATATATAGTATTGAGAATACCATTTTGATTTTTATCAGTCTTAAGGTACTAAATATATGAGCCATGCAAAAAGGTAATGGATAATGAATAATAAGGTACTGAACCGTATATGCATTAATCTTAAGTTGTAGACTGGTTCATTAAGTACATGCATTGCTCGTAAGTTGTAGATTGAACCGTTAGTTATATGCATTGGTTTTAAGTTGTAGACTGATATGTTAGGCATTTGCATTGATCTTCAGTTGTAGACTGACCCGTTAGGTATATGCATTGCATTAAGTTGTAGATTGATCGGTTAGGTATATATATTGATCTTAACTTGTAGACTGATCGGTCGGTATATGCATTGCTCTTAAGTTGCAGATTGAATCGTTAGGTATACGCATTGGTTTTAAGTTGTAGACTGATCCGTTAGGTATATGCATTGTTCTTAGGTTGTAGACCTGTCCGAAAGATATGGTCTGTAGAACGGACCCATCTCTCCCGATCGGGTCCGTTAAAAAACAATGTTGGGAAAGCCACATTTCAGCACGTTACACGTTGATTTGTCAGTTGCTTCCAATGAAAGTTTGAATGACGCCACAGTATGGTAAGAGTTCATTTGCTATAAATTCTGGGACAGGCATAGAATGTCGTGCTTTTTGATAGACCTGATTCGGGAGAATATCAGTTTCGGGATAGACAACGTTAGATATATATTATATGTGATCATAAGTTGCAGACTGATCCGTTAGGTATATGCATTGATCTTAAGTCATATACTGGTCTTGTTTTTCTCGAATGTTAAGAGAGGATTTTGCTTGAAATAATTTCTGTGCATCTGGATTTTAAAAACATATTTTCACGCTATTGAATGCTATTTTTAAGGTTTTAAATATCACCACTTTCTGATTCAAAAACACACTCTACAACTGTGGAAACGGCGCTAGAATACGACGTTTTTCGTTTTGTAGATCAACTTTGATTGTGATGCCCATGTCCAGTTTTTAAATATAACTGCATTAAATTGAATGATAATCATATGTGTGGACAATATTTAAATGTTTAGTTATTTGAGATATAGTTCTCACTACACAGTTGAATTTTGTTCTTTGTTCTATATTAAATAAGGTCTAGGATTTCCACGGTAAAAACAGAATTTCACATAAAATTATTGTTTATTCATAGCAGGAATTTATATCCACATAAAAATGCACAATAACTGGTACGTTGACCAGGTCTTTTTAAAGAGGGTGCAGTGACAAAAGAAGTCCTCAAATGCTCATAAATCACGTTTTTAACACCATGCAGTGATGTCTTATTGCAGTATATGCTATGCCAACGTTTGCTCTACTTATCTGCAGCAAGAAATCACAACCACTATGAACCATTTTGAAAACATTTCAAAACCAAATTACACAGGCCTTTTTTAAGCGTAAGAATCATGTTACCGTGGGAAAAAAGGGGCTTAATTGTGTAGTGAGACGTTTATAGTCACTATGTGAATTCTCTCATCCAATGAAAAGGCGGGATACTTGCTGGATATTAAATAAATGTAAATAGAAAAATATATTTTCCACTCCATTATCACACAAAATGTAAAAAATATGTAAAAAGTATACTCAGCGAAGGACTTGGGAAACATTAATACATTAATGCTTGTCACTGTAATTTATATTGCACGTCAAAGTCATGATTTTTATTAATGACAAACTTAACAAAAAAAAAAGACTGTAAATCATTAAATCAGGATACAAATATATGTACAGATCTGTGATTCATACCTCATATCACATCGTGATTTTTGTCCTAATATTTCTTAACAGTAGATTATTAGAAAATAACATTTAAATTAAACAATGACGTACATACACCCTACATAATTTTGTACACGACTATGACTAGAAGGAAGTCATCAGTATTTAAAAGAGATACATGAATAAAACCACAGTGACTATTAACTGAACAATGACGGTATATAGCAATTAATAGCAACATATCACATGCAATTGTTTCAAAATGTTTACATATGTATCATGTAGCATGCAGGTTACAGTAATGGTACACAATACACAATTAAACGTTAAGCACACCGAAAAAGAAAATACGTGTGTTCTATAAATGGAAAATAAGATTACAAAATTGAATTACAAATGAAAGGTCATGCTCACGTGCATGCAAAAACAAGGATATTAGCAACTACGAATTGTGATGTTGCATAAACTGTTAACCATACCAAACTGCAAGTCATATTGTGTAAGAAGTTTGTGTAAATCATGAATGGCAACTAATATTTGATGATCAAAATTATAGAAGCTCACAAGTCGGTAGCAAACACAATTGTCGCATAATATGTATTCGGAAATCTGAAAATAATGTTCAGAAATTTTAATTTGTGTAGTCAATATTGGATTTCATCAAACGATTTTTCAAGGACACCAAGTGACTTATTAGCATCGGAACAAAACGGCAACATTTGAATACATTGCATAAAGTGCCGATGAGCACGTTACATCTAATGAAAACTAGCTTGCAGAAGAAATAATCAAAACTGCAACATATATGCGGTTTGTGGTTTAAATGCCAAGTAAAATGCTTAGTGTTAGAATTTAAAAGTCTTTATATGTCATTTATTTTATTGTTTGCTATATGCTAGTATTTCCTCCTGTTTGACTTCTTATTATTTACATTTCATTGTTTATCAATTTACTACAGTAATGGAAAACATTTTAAATAGGGATTTGCCAATGAAGTACTCTTTTCAGAACCTATTTTGTGTAAAAGGGGTACTTCAGATGTGCCGTTTTGGTTGGTTCATATATGTACTTTAACTTAAAGTCGGGTCCTGACCCCTCTAAATTAGAAAAAAAACGCAAGGACTAATCCTCTCACAAAACATATTTGAGACCCATGGAATAACGTTACTCTTGTTAACACATTTATTTATTTTTTTCCACTCAGTATGATTTCCCACCCAGTCACATTATAGTTATGTTGGGTCGACCACACCTAGAACTATTCTATAAATACTGAGTCAATCATTGAAGCGACTAGTACCATTGTTCAGATATTTGGTATGACCAAGCCGGGGTTCGAACCCACGACCTTCCGAATGCGAGGCGGACACCCTATCGCTAGACCACGCTGTGGTTATGTGAAATAACGTAAATGATAACTTGAGATTAGTATATCCGTAAACGTCTGGAAAATATTCAGCGTCTATTCCGGACATCACCGATTAAACTCGGGCAAGCGGTTATGTTTAAAACTTCGATTTATAAAGCGTATCTTGTTGTATTCCTACATAGCACAGTGGTTACATATGGGGATTGCTGCATTGTTGTGGCGTGTGTTTTTTTTTTACATTAACTTAGTTACACCATTTTTCATACAGTGCTACATAAACGGCTTCTCATATCCATATAAAAAAAGTTTCCAACAAAATGGAAAAAAAACCACTATTTCTCCATATATGCATTTGCACATGTCAGGCGATTATTCTAATACTGAAGGATGACGGAATTGACCGAGTATATATGATTGAATAGGAGAAAATTTCCGTCAGCGAAGCAGCAAATTTACATATCATACTATTTTATATTGAGACATTGTGCCACCACTGAAAACAAGTAAATATTTCCGTACCGGTGGGATAGTCACAAATGGCGATTATGAATAATCATTGTGCTTTCTTTAAAAATGCACTTCTTTATTTTAATTAAGAACTTACACATAATATATATATACGTCCAACCTTTAATGCACATATTTGTATTTGAATGGCATTATTGATGTGTTTTTAACATTTTGAAGGCATTGTCATGTTTAAGTGGAAAGAGATCATGGCCAATAATTCGATCCTCCGCCAACACTTTAAATTGAAATTAGTATGTTCTGTCCAAAAACCAGGACGGTAGATAGAATGTTTAAAGCTATACAAAACATATCTTTATAATTTGATAGAAGTATTACAGTTCATGTATCATGTAGTATATATATTATGATGGTAGTTTGACATCTTAAATGCTCTTTTAAAACTCATTGATTGATATATCGTGTCCGTCGGTCAATATATTAGTTCATTTTTTTTATATTATAGTTATTTTAAAAATTATATCACAGGTATTTAATTTCAATTCTCCAAGAAAATGAAGTATAATATTATTATCTGATCGCAAATAAGTAAAGTATGCAACATATAACATGTAACCATTAAACTACCAGTGGTAGAGGATCGACGGGTCGCGGGTTCGATCCTCCGCCAAGACTATGCATAATATCTAAAAACAAGACATTTTAATCGTATACGCGTAGAAATGGTTCCAACGAGGTAATATAAGGAAGGAAGATTATATCAAAGTCACTACAGATGTAATCCAAAATAATCCGTTATTAAAAGCTATACTATGGTAGTAAATGTTTTACCACCTAATTTTCTTATTCGGCACTCTACCAAAAGTGAAACATTGTTAGAACAGTGTAATTGCGTACATAAATAAACAGTCAACAAATGAAAACCATATACCTGTAACATATCCCCCCAAACCTGAGTATTGTGTTACAAGCAAAACATTAAGTACAAGGTAATTTCTTGTTAGAAAGTTTGAATTCTTTGTAATCCAAACAATCTTTCTAAATCTAACTTTACTCAAATGTACTCTTTAGAAATAAATTTGTAATGTGACCGAATTGTGCAAATATATGCGCATAAATTACATGTTAGCAACATAGAAAACTGTCAAGGTCCTTCAATGTGCTTTCAGTCCTGTTTTGATGTGATATTACATTTTTTTCATTCCAGTATACATTTATATATATATGCAGAGAACTAATGTTATTATAACCTGTAGTTAAATCCATTTGCTTATGTTATATATAAATATGTTGTATAGTGGGAGGTCCGTTCTCAGCAATACAAGTAATAAAATGTGTTAAACTAAACGGATATAGCAATGTTAAAACAAAATTCACGAATAAAAATGCCTCTGGCGACTAACAGTCAACTTACCTACTTACTCTTTCAGGTTATCCAGGAAGATTAATCAGTACTCAAGCATACACTCATCTCTGCACCGAACTAATAACTTTCCCACTTGAACCTCAGCGGATGATAATGCGACACAATGTTGTATATCGCTCATCACAAAGAATATTTTAACTCACGACCCCTGGATCGATAGTCAGACGCGCTACTGATTCAGCTGACCTGGACAATAAGTGACTAAATTATTGTATGAATAAAATGCGAGGACTGGCTGTGACTTTCTCGCATTGTTCGAAGACAACGGTGATGCATAAATGCAATTTGATTTTTGTTATTTTGTAAATTGTTCATGTGTATTGGTCTTTCACTATATGTAACATGTTCCAATATTCTCCCCCATCCTGATGATGACGATACGTCTTGACTTTTTGAAGGAAAGTGCAGAGATACAAAAAACCTTTCCTGGTGTCCCTAGTTCTTTTACATACCCGATGTAAAGCACATATATATGGAGCCTTGTTTGTTAAAGTCTTATACGAAAGACTTAACGTATTTTAGTTGGAGGACGGGGAATCCTTGGTTCGAAGTCACTTTATCCACACTTTCACCATCTTTTTATGTTCGCTCACACCTTACCAAATCCGTGACTCCCCAACATGGGCCCGATGCTCTAACACTGGACCAAACTCTTCACGAACCAGGCGTTCCAAGAAGATATTGACAACCTAGTTACAAATGGTAAAAACAATATGTTTTGCGATAATCACATTTTATAAGTTATATAAGCACATTCTGGTTATGTTGTTAACATGTTTTTCACATTGATTATAAAAGACAAACACTTCGTAGAAGAAAATTATACAATAACACCATCTTTATGATAACCACATGATTGGTACCTTAAATACACAAGACACATTATCAAATAAATGCTGGCCACACGTTTGGTACAGTTACATAATAACTAACTGTTCGATACTTTGATTACACAATATACTCACCAACTGTATGAGAAGCACACGTTTAGTACCTAAACTATACAAGACAAGTACTAACAACATAAGAACCACCAGTTTGGTACCTAAATTACATAATACAAGCGCTACATGAACGATAAGCATACATTTGGTACCTAAATTACATAAGGCATCAATTGTATAAGAACCACACAGTTTGAACCTATTTTAGACAAACACTAACGAATGAGTAAAACATAGTTAGTATCTAACTTACATAAGACAAGCGCTACCTGCATGATAAGAACGTGTTTAGTACTTCAATTACACAATCAAAGCACCAACGACATGGGAACCACACGTTTGGTACATATATTATAAATGAACAAGTACCAACTGCATGATAGCCACACATTTGGTACCTAAATTACACAATTAAAGCACATACGGAAGAGACCTACACGTTTTTTTACCTAAATTACACAATACAAGTGTTACCAGCATGATGAAAGGGCAAGTGTTTGATACTTATGTTATACAAGCCAGGCACCAACTCCATGATAAGAACACCTTTAATACCTAAATAACACAATTTAAGTACCAAAGGCATGAGAACCACGTGAATGGTACTTAAACTACACAAGTCATGTGGTAATTAAATAAGACAAGTCAAGCACCAACTGCATGGTAAACAAACGTTTGGTACCAAGGAGATTATACAATCAAAGCACCATTGGTATGAGAACTACACGTTTGGTACCTACATTACACAAGACAATCGCTACATAAATGATGAGTCCTTTCTTAATACTTAAATTACACACGATCAGCACCAACCGCATGAGAATCACACGTTTTATACATGTACCTAGATACAACATTTACCAACGGAATGTGAACTACGCATTTGGTACTTAAATTACACTAGACAAGCACCAATTTCATGAAAAGCACATACTTCAATATGGTACCTAAATTACACTAATATTGCACTAACGGTATGAGAATCACACGTTTGGTACCTAAATTACACATGACAAACACTTCATGCCTGATAACCACATGTTTGGTACCTAAATTACAAAATACAAGCACCAACTGCATGATATGTACATGTTTGTACCTAATTTACACAATGCAAACTCTACCTGCATGACAAGCTCGTATTTGGTACTTAAATTACACACTTAAAGCACTTACGGCATAAAAACCATACGTTTGATACCTACATTACAAAGGAAATACGACATGAGAACAACGCGGTTGATACCTAAACTACACAAAACAAGCATCGGTTGCATAATACGCACAGGTTTGGTATTTAAATTATATAAGACAAGTGCATAATAAGCACGTGGGATATGTTTGTAACTTCAATTGGACAAGTCAAACACCAACTGCATGATAAACAAACGTTTGTTACAAACATTACACAAAGGCAAGCTAACTACATGTTTGGTACCTATATTACACAATACCAGCGCTACATGACTGATGATCGCGTGTTTAGTACTTAAAATACACAAGAAAAGCACCAACCGTATGTGAACCACAAGTTTGATAACTTAAATACACACGACAGTTACCATCGGAATGAGAACCACGCGTCTGGTACTTACACTACACACGACAAACACCAATTGCATGGTGAGCACACGTTTGGGACCTAATTTACACAATTAAAAAACCTACGGCTTAAGAACCACACGTTACACAAGACAAATTTGACCTAAATGATAAAAGGGCACGTGTTTGGTACTTTGATTACATAAGACAAGCACCCACTACATGATAAGCATACCTTTGGTGCCTAAAATACACAATGAAAGCTTGGCACTATAACCACGCGTTTGGTACCTAAATTACACAATACATAGTGTTACATGCACGATAAAAGTGCACGTATTTCGAACACAAAACAAGCACCCACACCATGAAAAGCACATCTTTGATACCTATATTAAAAATCGTTTCTTATGCAACGATTGATTGTCTTATTCATTACGAGATGGTCTTTTTCGACACTTTACGTTTTACGTATTCAAAACTTGATTTTCTAACTACATACCTAACATCCTAAGTCGACGTTTGGAATTCTTACACAATATTATATTTTCGAACTCGATACTTAATTTCTTTACTTAATATTCAATTTTCATACTCAATACACATTTCCTTTCTCGACACTCAATTTACTTTCTTGACACTAGATTTTCTCACTCAATTCTCACCATCCTTATTTGCTATTCTTTATTGAAACTTAGCTGTCTTATTCAACGCTCGAGATTCTTAATAATCAACATCCTTACTTGACATTCAATTACATTTCTCAATATTTGTTTTTCTTATGCAACACTGACTATACATTCAATTTTAATTCTTAACACTTAACTTTTCTACTTTAACAATAAAAATCTCCCAGTCACTTGATTTTCTTAATAAATATTCAAGATCATCTTTCGAAATTTGATTACCTTAGTCAACACTTGATTTTCTTACTTGACACTTGATTTTCTTATTCGACACTAGATTTTCTCAATCGATACAGAACATCCTTAATCGACACTAGATTTTCTTACTGGTCAGTTGAGTTTCTAATCAATATATACTCAACTTCCTTACATGACATGAGTTTTTTATTATATTTTATTTTATATTGAATGTTCGTACGCAACACAATCTTAAAAACATTTATTCCATTCAAACCATCCTTTGTAATTGACCGTTTTGTTGTTTAACTTCATCTTTGACTTTTTCTTAATAATGAACGTATTGTTCCACCTATGTATTTATTATTTTTATATAATGTCAACCATCAAGTAAGAATATATTTGAGAAAAACACTTTTAACATACATGCAGTTGATATCACATTGATATCATATTTAACAATTAGACTACATGTACCACCAAAACGTCCTATATTATTTATTTTCTGCAACACTCATGTGCTATCGTTTACCATGCGCTTGATTCAGAAAATATATCACTTTTCCAAAACTTCAAAATATAGTATTAGTTTGATTGTACTAGGAAAATGTTCCATTATCTATTGTTTCATGCTGTGTTTTTTTGTATTTTTGAGGATAAAGTAAACTTGTCATGGGCATGTCAGTTTTTGGAGAACAAACGTTTACAGCACTGTCATTATACCAAGTAGTGTTAATGCAGGTTGTGTTGTAGATGCCAGAATATGTTTGAAAATACGTTATAGATAATGCACATTATTGAATGCATTGGGAAATATATGTTTATAAATTTAAACAAAATATATTCATATATACTCATATATTATTACAAAAATGTAAAACATATAAAATATACTTAGAGAAGAGAATGACTTGGAAAAATTGATACATTGATGAATGTTACTACTAAACTATAACATTTAAACGTCATGAATTTTATCAGTGACACATTTAAGATAAACTGACTATCAATCATTAAATGCGGATACAAATGTATGTACAGTTCTGTGCATCCAATACCCAACAACTTGATTTTTGTCCTAGTCTTTCTTAACATTAAATTATTAGAAAATAACATTTACATTACACAAATGAAGAACATATATAGTACATGTATATGGATATATTTTAACTCTATACAATCATGTACCCAACTATGACTACAAGAAAATCACCAGTATCTAAATCAGAAACATGATTAAAACCAACATGTTCATAAAACAAGAATCACGAATATAAAGTGTAAGATTGAAAGCCTCAAAATTAAGAAAATTGTTAATGCTTGGGTTTCAATAAAATTGGAAATATTACTTTCTAGCAACAACATGACAACAACACAGTGACTAGTAAATGAACGACGACTGTATAACACACTTTCTAGCATATATCATATACAATTGTGTCAAGATGTTTAATAATGTATCATATAACATGTAGGTTTCAGTAATGGTAAATAATACACACACTTTACTTTAAGTGATCGCCTAATCAGAGAAAAAGACTTGTTTTCTATGAATTGGACTTTTACAGATGAAACACAAATGGAAAAACATCATGAGTCAACGCGTATAGACACTGCATAAACAATACAATGATATTACTTCCCAAGTATGATGGTGTTATCGGTTTCCGATCACTTAAGAATTGCCGCTAAATATTTCAATGGAAAAGTAGTTGCTTGTATAAAGCGTTTATTAAAGCGTATAATTAACAGTTACGTTAAAATAATAATATGTCAAAAAGTTAACAAATACATGCGCATTGTCTTCAAACTCACATCAGATCACGGTAACGCCAATATACGTCCAACACAATACGGCACCTGAGTTCGATCACATGACTGGATGGGGCAATGTGTCAAACTAAAACTACATTAGGCTGCAAAAGTGCAAATAAATGAAAGCAGATAAAACTGCACGTACCTTTCACATAAATAAATATTTCTCAATAGGTTTATTCAATAACCATATCAATCCACTGAACGGCATGAGTTTTTTTTTTTCATTTTTCTAGTTCTATTTTCTATAAAAAAAAATTAGAGTAACCAAATTAATACACTAATTTTAAAAAAATATATATTCTTTAGTAATGCATCTTTATATATACTGTAACATCTCTTCTTATTCACATCTTATTGCAAACCTTTTCAACTATTTACTTATTTTTATTCTACATTTAACAAGTGCCAATTTCAAAAAAAATTCTAAAAAAAATCCATAAGACGGTTTCTCATCCAGAACCTTTATAATTTCTGACAAGCACAAGCGAAAAATATTTTTTACCTTGACCTGTTTTCAGCGGACGTGTTTTGGATCGATATTCGTGAACAAACTTAGCGTTTGTCGAAGTTTTATGTAAACTGAAAAATCGATATAGTGAGAAACACATTTTTCAGGTTTGTATGATAAAATTTCTTTCTAAATTGTAGCGGAAGTATTTGTTCTGTATATTTGTCATTGCATTCAATGTCGACGTGAATACTATTTGTTAATATTTCTAATTGTTCAGGAAGCTGAAATACGCGTGCGCGATATTCATAACTCTCGGAAGTAATTGAATTGAGGTCGTGACCGAAAACAGGTTAAAGCTCCATACTGTCTCGTATTGGTTTAAACAACTACGAATTTGAAGGTCACACATAACAAACAATCTGCATATGTAGACAAAGCAATAAAGTGTATAGCATATCATGACGCTATATAATATACAACGTACACTTTCAGAGGACGGGGATCAGAACAATGTTAGTTTAAGAAGCACTCAATAATCAAAAGTCAAACCAAATGGACATGTTTCATAATTCTTACAACACTGATTAACTGACATCGTTACAAAGCGCAACACGTGTATCACTAATAGAAACATACAAGTCACAGACTAATTCTGTTAACATAAGAAACTTTAACGCACACAGTTGTCCCACAAAACCCAGTCATCACAACCACTCCAGTATCAGCCTGATTAGTCCGAGATTTTTCCTACAGTAATGATATTTCATACGAGCCATAGAAATAATATGACCGTTTTGGTCGATTAATAATTTATATTAGTGCACATTATTACGAAATCAAGATTTCAGCCAGACAGTTTGAAGTGACATTTCAAAGTCTCAAAATTTTACAAAATCGTTAAACGTGCTTAGGTTCCTTGGCAGTCTTGCATTAAATACAAAAAATAAGACGTGTGCAAATAACACTTGGATATTATAAAACATCAAATGACGAAATGTTAAATCGGGTCACATTTACTTGGAAATAGTTTATTTATGCTAAGAAAAACACATAAAACTCAATTAGGAAACGTTTATTTAGACGTAAAACTTGTTGAAAGCTGTTTGTTTACAGTACATGCAGGTTTCAACGTGCAGAAACAAAAATATGTAATGGTTGAAGATAAATCGATAGCCTTCGTTTACGAGTTCATAATAAAGGCAGTAACCACTCTGCATTAGCGTGATAGCTAAATGCCTAACTATAGACGGTATATTATCGTCGGTTATACCTTTAGTTTTGAATATATTTCTATTAAACGTGTAGTATATATTCTGCATTAACTATGATACGTTGTTTTTTTATGTTTTTTACGTCGTGTGCTGTATATTAAGAAAAAATATTAACAAAAGAGTTATTTGTGAACCCAATGAAACTTATATTATCATAATTGGGTATACATTCCTGAAATAATCTGTAGGTTAAGTCTAACACGCGCCATTTAAGTCCACTAATAATACCTTTTAAAGCAATAACCTTTTTAGCTCGCCGGGACGAATGTCCAAAGAGAGCTATTGCCACGAACCCGGCGTCGTCGTCGGCTTCGTCTGTAGACACCCAGGTTAAACTTTTGCGTTTAAGTTTTGTTTTTTGCCTCCAAATCCTAAACTGTCTTTCTGATTCTGTTTACATTTGCTTTACTGCTTCATTAGACATTGCTTTTTATGCTTTTGATATATATATATGTATATATATATATATATATATTGACCTAGGTAAGGCAATCTACCATTGGACTTAGCCATAAAAGTAGGTTAAACTTTTGTGAGTTTTATCCCATCGGCAAGCTTTGTTGTCTTCTGACAACTCTTGTTATCAATATTATTCTGATGGTGACCTAAACTATCAAAACAAACACCCAAATAGTGATTAAACCACAAATATTCCATAATTCAAACACAATATTAAAATATAATTTTAATACAAAATCAAATACACAAAATGTGTTTGACATTGTAACATATTCTATGCCTGTTACTTAATATAGCTATGGTGCAGCACAATGGCGGCCATGAATCACAATAGTTTGTTGTAAAATACATTTAAATACACAAAGTAACATTGGAATACATTACAAGTATAGTAAACAAATGTCCTTAAATTTGATTACAAGTTTTGATAACACACCATTACATAGCCTACCTTATTTCAACGACTAACTGTTAAAACTCCAAACGAATTTTCACTCAGGTTAAACATATTACGCATTATAGGAAATTGGCGATCTGAAGTCACGTGTCATTGTATGATAACGTAATAGTTAGATACGATTGGTTAAAATATCTGAATGTAATTTAAAGGGACACATTTTAGTTTTAAAGATGATACTTCAGAAAGTAAAATAATAGAACTGGTAAAATGACGTAACAGCTGCAATATTAAATTATGCCTGGGAGGTAAACTTGTAAATTTGATCATTCCATTAAGCTGCACAACAAGTTTATCTGATTTGATATGAATATTGATGATTCTCCGGATTTTTCCGGTGTCAGGGTTATATCAAAGGCTTGAACGACCTGAAGGAAGGCTCACTACTTGACCAAATTCATTAATTATATGATTTTGGGAAATTGAAAAGCGTGTCAAGGATTGTATTCCCGAATGGCATAAAAAAATCCGTCAGCATGTCTACCTCGCGAATAAATGCATCTTTTGCAAGATTTCTAAAATTATTATCATCATCGCTAATATATGCATCACGACAGAAAAAAAGTTATCATGGAAAATATGCTCCAAAAGCATCATCAGTATTCATTCTTCTTTCATCTCCTATCGTCATTTCTGACTTGATAGAATAGCTGATATATATATATATATATATATATATATATATATATATATATATGCTTATTGATTGATTGATGTTTTAGGTAGGAAGAGTAATGCCATACATATTAAATATAACGAGATCAAGGTGTAAACCAACAATTGATTTATGTTCTTAATTCTATAGTTAATTAAAAAAAATGGGCATGCTTGTCATTCACAAAGAAATTCAAATGAAAGAAGTGAAACTTACATTTAAGTGTTTATCAACATCTGCACTAACCAAATGTGATGAGAAATGTAGGGATCATGTGTCATCCAAGCATTTTTTCCTGTTCAGTGTGCACACAAGTTTGTAATGTCCCCACTTGAAGCAACGGGAAGAGTCAAATGATAAGAAACTCAATGTCGAGAGAAATCTCACGACCACTGCATAGGTAGTCAGAGGCGCTCCAACTAAACTAACAAGACCCGGCTTGTATGGCTATAATATATGATATATAAATAGTGACATTTCTTCAATACTATTAAATACTTATCAAAAATAGTATCTTTAACATTAGCAACAGCAATAACAACATTAGTAATTACAGTAATGCATCGCAATATACTGGCCAAATACTGAAACTATATAAGATACTATTTTTACAGTTAAAAAGGCTAAATGTATGAATCAGATGTGTTTTATATTATTTCATATTTTGTAGAGTTTAATATACTTGCAGTGTTACTTCTGTTACATATTATACAAGTGATACTTCTGCTAATTTTGGTTATATTTGCTGCTATTTTCTTAATGATGCTACTGTTAATAGTTAATGTTACATTATTTATTATGTCATTATGATGATGATGATGATGTCGTTAAGTACCGCGGTTTCTGGCCATGTTGTTACAATTACTGCTGTTTCAGTCCATGACACTACCATTACTGCTGTTTCTGTCCTTCACACTACCGTTACTGCTGTTTCTGTCCTTGACACCACTGTTACTGTTGTTTCTGTCCTTGACACCACCGTTACTGCTGTTTCTGTCCTTGACACCACTGTTAATGGTGTTTCTATCTATGATACTACCGTGATTACTATTTCTGTCTATGACACTACCATTACTGCTGTTTCTGTCCATGACTCTACAGTTACTGGTATTTCTGTCCTTGACACTACCGTTACTGCTGTTTCTGTCATTGACACTACCGTTACTGCTGGTTCTGTCCATGACAATACCGTTACTGCTGTTTATGTCAGTGACACTACCGTTACTGCTGTTTCTGTCCTTGACACTAACGTTACTGTTGTTTCTGTCTGTGACACTACCGTAACTGCTGTTTCTGTCATTGACACTACTGTTACCGCTGTTTATGTCCTTGACACAATCGTTACTGTTGTTTCTGTCTATGACACTACCGTTACTGCTATTTCTGTCATTAACACTACTGTTACCGCTGATTATGTCCTTGACACCACCGTTATTGGTGTTTCAGTCTATGACACTACCGTTTGTACTATTTCTGTCCTTGACACTACCGTTACTGTTGTTTTTGTCCATGACACTACCGTAACTGCTGTTTCTGTCCTTGACACCACCATTACTGCTGTTTCTGTCCATGACACTACCGTTACTGCTGTTTCTGTCATTGCCACTACCGTTACTGTTGTTTTTTTTCATTGACACTAACGTTACTGCTGTTTCTGTCCTTGACACTACTAATAATATTGTTTCTGTCCGTGAAAATACCGTTACTACTGTTTCTGTCCTTGACACTACCGTTACTGCTGTTTCTGTCCTTGACACTACCTTTACTGATGTTTCTGTCCTTGACACTACCGTTACTGCTGTTTTGTGTCCGTGACACTACTGTAACTGCTGTTTCTGTCCTTGACACTACCGTTATTGCTGTGTCTGTCCATAACACTACCGTTACTGCTGTTTCTGTCCTTGACAGTACCGTCTCTGCTGTTTCTGTCCTTGACACTACCGTCTCCGCTGTTTCTGTCCTTGACACTACCGTTACTGCTGTTTCTGTCCGTGACACTTCCGTAATTGCTGTGTCTGTCCATGACACTACCGTTACTGCTGTTTTGTGTCCGTGACACTATTGTAACTGCTGTTTCTGTCCTTGACACTACCGTTACTGCTGTGTCTGTCCATAACACTACCGTTACTGCTGTTTCTGTCCTTGACAGTACCGTCTCTGCTGTTTCTGTCCTTGACACTACCGTCTCCGCTGTTTCTGTCCTTGACACAACCGTTACTGCTGTTTCTGTCCGTGACACTTCCGTAATTGCTGTGTCTGTCCATGACACTACCGTTACTGCTGTTTCTGTCCGTGACACTACCGTTACTGTTCTGTCTGTCCGTGACTCTACAATAACTGTTGTGTCAGTTCGTGACACTACCAATACTGTTGTTTCTTTTCGTACCACTAGCGTTATTGCTGTTTCTGTCATAGACACTACCGTTACTGCTGTTTCTGTCCATGACACTACCGTTTCAGCTGTTTCTGTCCTTGACACTACCGTTACTGCTGTGTCTGTCATTGACACTACCGTTACTGCTGTGTTTGACCATGACACTACCGCTACTGCTGTTTCTGTCCATGACACTACCGTTACAGCTGTTTATGTCCATGACACTACGATTACTGCTGTGTCTGTCCATGACACTACCGTTACTGCTGTGTTTGACGATGACACTACCGCTACTGCTGTTTCTGTCCATGACACTACCGTTACAGCTGTGTCTGTCCATGACACTACGATTACTGTTGTGTATGTCCATGACACTACCATTACTGCTGTGTCTTTCCATGACACTACCATAACTGCTGAGTTTGTCCATGACACTACCATAACTGCTGTGTCTGTCCGTGACACTACCATTACTGTTGTGTCTGTTCGTGACACTATCATTACTGCTGTTTATGTCAGTGCCACAACCGTTACTGATGTTTTTGTCTGTCACTACTTCGTAACTACCGGTCCTGTCCATTATAATACAAATAATTCGGTTGGACTGTCCATTTCATACTGTTATTGTTGTTTCTGTCCATGATGCTAATGTTACTGCTGTTTCTGTCCATGATACTACCGTAACTGATATTTCTCCTTATATCTGTCGTTACTGCTGTGTCTGTCCTTGATATAACAGTTACTGCTGTTTCTATCCATGATAATCTCGATACTGCTGTATCTGTCCATCATATTACCGTAACTGCTGTTTCTGTCCAAGGTACTACTGTTGCTGCTGTTTCTGTCCATGATACTTCTGTTACTGCTGTTTCTGTCCATGAGGCTACAATTATTGCTGTTGATGTCTTTGTAACTACTAAAGTGTACATACTTAATGCAATAATTGACGACTTAATTGTCATTCAATATTAATTACTTAAGACGGTGTTCTAGGTGTTGCCGCTCTAGAGTATCATACCGTAGACACACGATATAATGCCCACCAAGTCCCATTACAATGACACCAGGTCGAACAGATTTAAAGCTATTCTCTAAATGCTTAACGCCAAGCAAGGAAGATTCAAGTCTATTTTTCAAGTCTTTGTTCAGTTTAGGTTGGGTTGTACTAATTGTGTTGATACTAATTTAGTTTAGCTCGGTTATGAAGAGAGCTCAGAGTTTTAACCAGTTATGAATATTGTTTTTTAGAGGCCATTGGGCCCTGTTGGGATTGTGAGCTACTAAAACAGTGTATTCACTGCACTACCGCTCCGCTTAAAACCATATTTTATATATGATGGTACAACCACTACTGTGTATATCGGTCATTTGTTCATTAACATTAATTACAACCGTAACGTCACACACATAAGCAAGACGAAAAGGCAATAACCACACAAACAAAAAAAACGATAATTATAGTATCAATATCAGAGTTAACATAAATAGTAACACCATTAGTAATTTCAAAGATATACTAAGTATGTTCACTTGATCGAATACCGACTAAATTGTGTGCACGGTGAACGTGTTCAGTGCACTTACGACGAATTTCGTAAATAACATTGCTACCATCGTTTTTACAAAAAAACAACAACATTCAGCCATATGATCTGTTGTATAAAAACACTATGACTTTATGACTAACAAAACACAAACCCAATTTTCATTCGTGTGTCACCGCTGATTCAAGAGGAACAATTTTCTTTTTTTGCGGAGATCAAATGCCATGAATGAAATACATGTAGATTACAATATTTTTCTCCCGATCAAAAGTTCCCCAGGCAGGTCATTATAGTTAACTTACAGCAACTGGCATTAATACACTAGATTTTTTTTACAGTTTGGGCAGTTTCTTTATACATTCATGTAAAATGATAACTAATTATTAACATACATATGGTTTCTGGTGTTAAGTACATCTTTATAGTGTGATGTAGCACACTTTTCTACATGAAAAGAGATTCAGGTTCAGGTACTGGTTAAGACCTCAACAATTTCAACCATTGTACAAAAGAATTAATTATGTCAACCAGAACTATAATATGATATTGTTGTATAATATATACTTCACAGACATTGAACTAGTCTGATGTTTTTTATCAACTGTCATGAAAACGCCAAACTGTTCTCATTCCTGAAATAAACACGCCCTAACTTACTGATCAAAACATTTGTACTGATTCATAACAGATTTGCATTAATAAGAAACCTCTAACAGATATCCTTAGATGGGATTGAACCAACATCTTCCATCTTAAAGACAGATGTACTTTACTATAAGGATGCGTTTTGAAACTATATTACAGCACTGCACATTAATCATGAATTCAATCCCGTTTAACTGGCTGCTACGATAATATAATTTGTTGTGAAACTTATAACTATTTAAATGACTGCCACAAGTCAATGGAACTAAATGCAACCCAAAAATGGTTGCAAAATCGGTACATAAAATGCAAGTTTCCACTCAAACTGCAGCATGCACATGTTACATTTATATAATATATTAATGTTGCATTTATAAACATCAATATATTAAATTGAAACTTTTTACTGCTATTTTAAGGTGTTCGTACATCATAACTTACAAGTTGTATTACTGTGTAATTTAGTTTTGTTGCATGAAGAGCTCTAGGGACCATTTATACCAAATATGAACAAATTGGCTGATATTTTCCAAAGAAAAACATTCCATTATTGGGTCCAGTCTGACCCTTACGTGTTTAAAAAATCCCATTAAAGGACCCAGTATCAACTGCAATGACTAGCCAACGATCAAGACATCAATGATCAATATGTTTGAAATGATACTTAAAATAAATGAGAAAAAAACATAATTTCCTGTTTTCCTATACTATTCCTTTGTAAAAAGCAAATTTCCCTTATTGGAACCCAATGGGACCTAGTTCAGATATTGATTTGAACAAATTTGGAACCCCTATTCAGAGATCATTTACACCAAATATAAACAAATCTGGTTTGTCGGTTTTTGAGAAGAAGATTTGTGATAATTCACAAATTATCTCTGCTTTGGTCCCTTATGGATATCAAATCTCATTTAAGAACCCAGTATCGACTGTTATGACTAAACAATACCCAAGATGGCAAGATGATTAAAATAATTCCTAAAAATTATAATAAAAAATGAAATTATTATTTTACCATAGTTGTCCCCTTTCTGGGCCCCAATATATCCTAACAGTATCAGTGCTAGAAAATTTCACTCGTTTGCTCACCATTACATAAGAACATTTGGTCAGGACGGGTAAAATTTAAAAAAAAATAACCTTAATATTTCTTTGATTTTAAGCATTCAATAACAATGTTAGAAAAGGAGGATGCATACAATGTCATGTAGCTTGTATCAGACATTTCAGTCCCTGTCCATCATTTTAACAGAATTGAAACTCCTACTCATAGGGACCATTTATGCCAAATATAAATGAATTTGGCCCATCAGTTATTGAGAAAAAGATATTTTTAATTTTGAAAAATAAACTTATAAGACTTCAGGGTTATGCATTGAACAAACTTGAGAGAGATTCATGTAACAATGCTTCACACCAAATTTGGTAAAAATCTGGCAAGCGGTTTCAGAGAAGTTGTTGTTTGAAATAAAAATTAATGACCGACGGATGACAGACATAGGGCGATCACGAAATATCACCTGTGATTCGGCTCCGGTTAGCTTCAATGATATATTTTCTGAAAATACAAATATTATTTGAACATACAACTTAACAATTGGCATGTGAGGATTTTTATTACAAGTTACTGTGTGAAACGTCGCCAAGGCGTTTGTCTATCAAGTCAAAGGTTGTAAGTATGGTCCTCGGTTTAGCTTAATGGCTCCTCATAATCGACACCCAGTACTGGATCTGCATAGGACATGGACTCGACATTGATTCACAAAGGCTGTGTAATTATTTGGCAATTAAAGATCAGGCTGGACTAAAAAAAACATGTATAATATACACATTTTTTTTTACAAATTTCCTTGTATGTCTTCATCCTGTGCCACAAATTGAAATGCTGCGAAGTTATAGTAGTCTTTACACAGGAATACGTTGGGAAAATAGAAAATTATTATTTTCTTATTCATTTGTTTAAAAATAATGTTTAATTTGAGATCTGAACCTTTGTTTAATGAAAAAAAACTAGATCTTGTTCAATAAAGATGATTAAATTTCCATAAAGGTCCATGTAGGGTCCCAAAAGGGTTAAAATTCAGATTTCAAAAGAAAAACATGGACGGATTTTGAAATAACATTTATTCAATAGTCAAGGTCACATGCTAACCACTGTGACTTCTATCAAGCTGGCCATCGACTCCCCAGATAGAATGTTGGCCACTCAAACCAGAGTTTGCAAGTTCTATCCCCAGCTTGACCTCATGCCCATAAAAAAAATACTTATTTACACCAAACATCAACGCAGTCACACTTGACTTATTACGTGACCCGTGGCGCTAGGTTAAGAATAATATAATTAAAGGATAGACAACAAGACGAGGTTGGATAGTCAAAAGATAAACATAAGAATAAAGTGTGTCAAGCTAATTTTCGCCTCTTCATCCAAGACCCCTCCGGTTACAGCGACCACAGCCAGAACAGCAATGGGAATCACAAGTGGCTAATTGTTGCTAGACCTCTGCAGGCCAGAATGAGAGTGGTGACAACCCCTGCTTGAAGGATACAAAATCAGATCATGGTTAGATCTGCAACATCAACAGACAGAATGTTTCATACGGTAATGGTTCGTAGAAAGAATACAATTCTGTAGAAAGATGTGGATGTAGGGAGCTATTTCCACTCTTCTATATAAGCAACCATTTGTGTAAACAAGCCCTACAACTTTATATACCCCACCCAACCTAATTATTTTTGTTCAGTCTATTTTTTATCATTGCTTGTCCTTTCTTTGTCAATTCATGGCCAGATATACCTACATCCACATATATAACACAAGGTTAACAGATTGTCTAATTTATTGCAAAACAATATAAAATCAATGGTGGCCAAGGTAAAGTCACCAGCTTGGAAGGTTGAGAAGTGAAAATCAACGTAGTATTTTTTCAGCATTAATGAATTGCAATTGGCATTTTACCATAAAGCAAAACATAGCCTTTTGTATATATCCAATACAAATTACCAAATAAATGTCATTTATTGCTGTTCGGTCAAGTGTCATGTAAATTCTACAAACGAAGAGCAAAAATAGATTGTTTTATTATTTCCTTGTTAGGGCTAAATCCGAGGTACTCCGAAAAGACGTGGCCGAAATTGTGTCTCTTGTTAGAGATGACACTGAAAGTGCAATAAAGAGCGATTTATGAACTTTTTTATCGACAAACACATGCTAGATTTTATTCAAATATATTATTAAATTAAATAGAACTACTTTTTTTGCAAACACATATTATAAAACATAAAATTGGACACAGCCTTTATTTCATCAGCATAATCGCGCACCCCACGACAAGCCCCACTGCCTATCAGTACCATGTTTGATCCCGCCGGGTAATGTTACTTCTTATGTGAAATGCATGTATGAGGTATAACGTTTTAGCCATACAGTTATGATATTTAAAGGTTTAAGCACGCTGTATATGATTTCAGACGCGTGATATATCATATTCTGACTATTTCAAATGAGATGTATAGGACTGTTTTATTGTCTGTATAATTAGTAAAGCTTATATAACTATGTGTAAAGAGCCTTTATTATCCACCTAAAATAGCTATTTAAACGTTATCCGAGCATTTGTACCACATGATTGTACATACGAAATCGTTATTGTATCACTTTAACCCAGAAGTTTCCAGAAAATCCGGATATTTGTTTCGTATTGAAGTGTTTGACCGTCCCATTAGGTATATATCTAAGGTGTAAACAGATCAATTAGATATACGCATTGGTATATATATGTAGACTGATCCATTAGACCTATGACTTGGTCTTAAGTTGTAGACTAGTACGTTAGGTATACGCACTGATCTTTAGTTGTTGACTGATCCATTAGGTATATGCTGTGTTCTTATGTTGCAGACTGATACGTTTGGTATACGCATTGATCTTCAACCGTATACTGGTTCGTTAGGTATATGAAGTTCCGAATTTCATAAAATCGGTAAATGTGCTTAGAATATTCATATTTACATCCATTTTAACCATGTAAAAGTTTACATAAAATGTTATGCAAATGATTTCCTTCGATATCAAAATTCGCATGGACAAAACAGGTGCTCCTTTACATTGAAACACGTGACGTACAATCACAATCGGTTAGACATAGATATCATTTGACAATGTGCGTTATCACACAGAAAAATATGCAGGGTTGTCAGATGATCTAATTATCTCACTACCACTGTATTCCTGTAGGTGTTTTTTGTTTAACAATATGCTTTACCAAATACTTGCAGACTAAAAAGATTCAGTGCAATATTATCATGGGGTTTGACAGGTAACGGGCAGAGCGGTGGAACTATAAACTACTCATATAATCGTCTATATATATCACCATATAGAATAAAAATAAATATCCACAAAAAAATACAACCTTAAAACAAACATTTATTTGTGAACAACCAAACACATATCTACAGACCAGATAAGCCTGCCCAGCTGCAGTGCTTGTTGAAACAAAACAAACGCAAACAAGAAAACTAGTAACTTATATATTTTCAGGGAACAAATGTGCCCATTTTTGCTGTATATTACACTACTTATATCAAAATTAATGATTAAATGATTAAATGCAGAGTTATAACACTACATGAATGTTCTTTATTGAAACGACATTCAATGCAATCACACAATTACAATCTTGCAGGGAGCAGACGTTAGCATTTTCATTGTATATTAAAATATTCACTCGTTTGTTATATCTGATCGTTCTCTACCCAGTTTCTAGATATGACTTTGTGTAAATAGTAAGTTTCAATTGCCTTGTACCGTTATTTTGTAAACATGTATGATTTCTTTAAAAACTATAACATCAGTTATTATACTCAAATGGCCACTGCATAGCATAGTTATGACACGTATCGAACATTTGCTCCAATTGGTTTTTGGTTTTGTTAAAGTGACAAACACCATATCTGCGACTGCCGGAGAACAAACACTCATGTTAAAGATACAGCACATGACTTTCAGTTCCTAAATTCCTTAATCAGAATGGGTGAACCTTTACCACATTGTCTTTTACATTGACGTACTTTAAATACAATAGAAAAATCATCTATGACCATTTCAGGAAATTTAAAGAGCATAATATTACGCAACATGCGATCGAATGCTTGGCGGGCGTAAAAACCGAAAATAGTTTTCTTTAGCATAACGAGTACACTCTTCAAATGCAAAGAACTAAAGTTGTTCCTGAGAACCACATTGTTAATATGACTTATTTAAAGTGGACATAGAACAACGGAGCAATATATCTCCGGATTGTTTTAGAGATGTTGTTATTGATGTAATGACGCTTTTGGACACCTTTGTGTTATACCAAACAGTGATTATCAACAAATAGAAATATAAAAAAAAGTAAACGTCTATAGTGGCGTTCCTTAGTATAGTATACAATGCCAAACGATTTTCATATTTCTTGCATGTATCAATGACCATCCAGATGTTGATTAAACAGTTCGCTAACGACACCAAAGCTTACAATATAATAAACTGACATAAAGAGTACCATGTACCTGAAACGCACGGTAATGTATAATACTCATATTAGTACAGACTCATATTAGTACAGAAGAACAAATTAAACTCGAATCAGAGAGCAAGTAGTTCATATTACTGAAGACGCAGATTTAAGGGTAATATCATAATACAATATGAAATATAACCTAATATAACTTTGCTACCAAACCTCTATCTGACATAAATAACTTAACATACATTGATTTTCTTAGGTACCGTGGCAGTCATTCTCTAGAACACAAAAAGATAAGACGTGATATAATACAGGTTTTGCAAATATTGCACAGATTTGACAAAACATCAAAAGATGAATTGTTAAACCGGGTCACATTCACTGGGAAAAGTGTATAAATGTTAAAAACACACTAAAAACTGACCTAAAGAAACGTTTATTTAGATGTAAAACGTGTTGAAAGCTGGAATTCTCTACATAACGATGTAATATTCACACCAAGAATAAACGCCTATACAATAAAAAAATGGATTAAGAAGACGATCTTGTTTCAGTATCACATGTCTCAGGGCATTGAATTATTTTGTACAAAACATCGATACACATAGGTATATTGTCGGCTACAATGTCACAATATTACAACGAGGAAGTGTTTCTCATAATCTTATTACTTGTGTCGAGACTGTCATTAGTACTTCACTCTCATCTACGTTAAATAGTGTATCTTGATACGATTTAACTCGTTCACACAAAGTAAATATTTAAAACGAGAACTAGTTTCCCACCTATATCTGTCATAAAGTATATTACTAAATATAAACAAATCAAAGATTGGCATAATGATACTAATCTAAACATGTATTGGAACAATATGATGTACGGTGTCAGTTTTCCCCATATTAAGATAGCAAACGATTATGTCTACTGAAGCTCAACAATTGGCAAATGTCACTATTAAAAAACATGTAGAGCACGATGAGGATACTACAAATAAGCAATAAAACCAATTGCGAGCACCATTAGTGGAGGCATCCACGTGCATTCAAAACACGGCACTATTACTACCTCTGCTAATAACATTGTTACTACAGCTAATACTACTATTTTAACTACAACTACACTAACACATATGTTTGCACCCATTGTAATTTAAGACGAAATGAGACAATAGCATAGTCGTTTATGTACCCAATAAAACTTTAATATCATAATTGAGGTATACGTTCCTAAATTAAATTATATAAACTGTGGTTTAAGTCTAACACGCACCTGCTCAGTCCGTTAATAATATCTTTATCATGTTGGAAATAGTCAACTTATATTTTTATCAATATTATTCTGATTTGATCTATCTAGTTGTTTAAACTATCTTACCATACACCCACATTGTGAATAAAACAAACACAATTACTCCATAATTCAAACGGACAATTTTTGATGACATCGATCAATACAGTGTTAGTTTGAGAGGCATCTCAATAAACCAAAGTAATATTAAACGTAAATGTTTCAGAATTGTTACAACACATGGATTAACTGACAATGCTACATAGCACAACGAGTCTAAAATTAGGAGAAACATTCAAGTCAAATATTTTTTTTCACAACAAACTTTTATATAATTTTCATACAAAAACAATCGCGCATTACACACTAGGCTTTATGATAATATGTAAAAGAACACATGCGTGATCGCAGTAGATTATTGCTAAACACATTTTAAGTACACATATTAACGAGGGCATATATTAAAATTATAGAAAGAATATGTTTAAAGCTATGACAACAAAATAGCTAACCTTATTTTGACTATTAAATGTTAAAAATCCAAACGAATTTTCACACAGTTTTTAGTTTGTATGTCTTGAAAGTGTCCGTATTATTGAACATGTGCGATAAGACGTCACGTGTCATTTTATGGGAAGTACTGCGTTTGTTCAAAATATCTGAACATATTTTAAAGCTACACATTCCACACGCATTTTTAGAAAGAAGAAGCGTAGTGTCGGTAATAATTCCATAAAATAAATGAACCAATGTTCCAAAGACATCGTTTTATCAGCATATACGATTTCATAAGATCATGATCCTCTTGTTTTTTATTGTTACCTAATTGATATGAGAAAATGACACTAAATATATCACCTTTACGTATTGCATTATTAAACGTTTAGTGTAAACTTTCTGATAAGTGACTTATATGCATTTTTGGGGGATATAATTGTAAAAAGGCAGGACATATATGCATCAAAATATGGGAGATTGAGCAGCTGTCACGATAGTTAGTAGGGTGCAAGCTACGAGCTTTTAAAGAGTTACTCAGCCGACTGGAAGGAGGCCAGGTGTAAAGTCATGTAGTAATTTGAGGCAGTTAACTTTGGGGTGACCAGCTGTTAAAATGGGTTTTAGATGGTTGGGTGTTGTAGAAATGCAAATTTAGTTGCATGGTTTGATTGAGAGAATGGTTGATATTTAAATAGGAACAGATACAAAAATGAGGACATATTTTGAACTATATTTTAGAAGCTGCATATGTGTTAAAGGAATTCATTAAAATTAAATGACTGTTGTAACAATGTAAGAAATAAATATATATAGAGAAAATCCTGCTTTTTGTGTTAATGATGTGCGATGGTGAAACACGCGACTTGTAGTTTTTGAAAACCAAATTTTAAATTCTCATATTCGACCAAAATTGTACTGTATTCCTCATCATAAATATCTTGTTATAAAGCATTTACTTTATTGAACGTTGTTGCAAAAACAAGCTAGCGTCCATGTTGTATATTTGTATTTAGACTTGACCAGAGATTAAAATTAAACTACAACTCTATTGTATTCGTACATTGATCAGTTCACAAATCTTATTGAGAGACTTTGTTCATACATTTCCATATATAAATAAGTATATCATTCTACAGTAATCCAGCTGTATACCAAATTCCAGAAAAATACAAAGCGAAACAAGACGAACTGTATTACATAAGTATGCACTAGTGACATCTATATTCTATGGTGTTGATGTAACCTTAAACGGGACCATGGCGAATATAATTGTAACAAAGGTAGTAGAAAGTGAGTTCACGTTGGCGATAAAAACCAGTGATATTGGAAAATGTTATAAAAACACCAGTTGGTACATATGCCAGAAGGTCACATTTATTGATATAGCGGATTGATATTAATCTGCCTTGATTTGTATATACGAACACTTATAAATATATACTACTATATCAGATAATACCAATCTGTGTGTGTGTGTGTGTGTGTGTGTGTGTGTGTGTGTGTGTGTGTGTGTCCCGTGATATGTAACTGTATGAATAAGGTATTCAGTTTTGAATATATGTGTGTATATATATGGAATACAAAGGCTTAAACACCATGTACAATTTCTCAGTAATATTATATCAGTTTAATTATTGTGAATGGTTTATACAGGCCTGGCTATGTACTGTATGTTCAAACGTTTCGCCCTAGTGTGCTGTTTGTATTTGTATTGTATTTAAAACAACTTTTATAGCCATTAATGCCTTGTATGTGTAAGAAATAAAATAAAGAACATGTCCAACCTTTTATGTAACATACATGTAATACATGATATACACTGACCCAAAATAAAAACTTTACACTTGATATGTTTGATTATTTCTTTTCTTAACATACATGTTCGGAAACGTGTAAAACATGGCTATCTGGATTATCTCAACATTTCAGTAGTGTTTATGCGCATAATAAACGTTTTCCTTACTTTGCACGTGCGAAACATCCGATTTACAAGTATTCATGTATTGCTTAGGACTAGTAAAACAACTTCAATTTGTTAAAAGAAGAGATGTCTTTCTGAAACTGAAAGAACTCAAGCAATTGATATACTTTGGCCCGGGTCATTGGTAAATAATGTTGCACGCGATATTGGCTGGTCCAGATAGAATTTTTTTACACTAAGGATTGCGGTTAAAATAACACTTAGTGTAACTAAAAAACACTTTGTCATAGATGTTGGACGTTTTTCTCAACCGCTGGTGTGTCTGTTTATGTGTATTTAATTTCTACCATGATATTAGTATAACAGTTAATATTTAAATTAAACCATTGTTGACACTACGATATATATTTCTAACTTCTTTCGGAGAAAAACACAAAATCACATTCACTGCTCCACACCTCTTTTAAACTTATCTCGACTGGTTTAAAACTGGTTATATATTTTTAACTCAACACGTGTACGTACCCATATTCATTCTTCTGTTGATAAATCATAATACAAGGATCATAATATATCTTAATCTTAAGAGTGGAAAACCTTGCATAATAGTTTTAGTTGGTGTAATTGACTCCTGTGGCTTAAAGTGTAAATATACACACAGTAAATAGTTATACAACACTATCTATTCAATAGCAATTGAATAGTTTAAAACATTTTAAACCAGCGTTTGAATTTGTTTGATGTTATTTATATGTAAATGAGCGTCAATTCATAACTTAAAAAACAGTGAGGTGATATTTAATGACCTACCGTCAATTATAGTTACATTTTATCCGTATAAAGGTTTATCTTAATATATACATATACAAAAATAAAGTTAAGTGTTCTATATTTATAACGTTTCGTCGGTGGTGTGTCTATGTATGTTATACAGATAAGGCACATGCTTGAATGGAATGGTGGATGCAGGAATAAATGTTAAAACAGTTATAGAAATATAAAAATATTTTTCTACTCCATTATCACAATAACGTTAAAATCAATGACGCGTAATCTAATAAGAACTTGGACTTTTAAAGAAACATCGAAACATTAATGCATTCCACTTTAATTCACATTACACGTACGGCCATGTTTTCTAATAACATTTTAGATAAACCCACTGTTAATCATTAAATGCGGATACACGGATCTGTACAGCTATGTCGTTCGCACAGCTATAAATCCAAACCACATCTTTCAGTTTACAATGTTAAGATGTGAGCAGGAATATCAGTAGTTTAGCATTTGTTACAAATAGACCCAATGGCAAACCGTATGATTTTTTGTTGAGGTGAAAACCGGTATTTTAAATCTGTTGCATTGTGTATTACAATAAAATCGTCAAATAAGTCACGGTCAACCAAGAATTTAACATTACTGTTTTTGAAACGCCAGCATAACCGATCTGCAAGTTGAATATATACACAAGTCATAAAATACCATAAAATATGTAAGAAACCGGACACTGTGTTGTATAAATAACTAGACTCAAACATATCAAATCTGCACCTGGATCATAAATATGTACTTCAAAATATCACCATAAACTTGAAATTAAATATAAATACAGAAAGGCAGATGAGAGGAGGACGCCAGCAGAACATACTATTATATAAATCTTAAAATCAATGGTCAAGGGAAAAAAAGTAGATCAAATAAACGTGATTGATAATATAAATCAGCAGTGATATAATCGGGCTAAACAAAATTGATATAATGAAAGGATAATAGGCAATAAGATTTTAAAACTATTCATGAACCCTGGACACTATCGCAAGCTAGTGATTTGTAATTGCTAATAATAAAAGGAAATTCAGAACATTAAGCTACTAAGGCTTGGTGCATCCGAGTAGAACACTGACAGCTTTTCAGTAAGCATGAATTAAATCAACCTACACTTATTTCATAGCGAATTTATGTGGACTTATAATATTTGACAGGATCATATTTCCAACGTAATATTCTGTTTTCTAACATACACAATAGTAGAAAGGATATCTGTATACATCTAAGTGGTGGTTTCTATCAAATGACTAGCTACTCAAATGACCAAACTACTTAAACTCTATGGCATGTATGGTAACAATAGCGTGTTGACAATATAAGACACGTATTTATAATTAATTAAAGCGTTATTAACTTTACAATGAAATGGAAATCTTTAGTTTCAATATCGACTCATTGTTTCTCGCAATACAGACCAAAGATAACTTATTTTGTGTCTACGGTTGGCCAGTTCTATATTACTCTATGTGCATTTATGTTTCCCATTTATAATACACATAGGTATGTTGTCAGCTACGCGAACACTGTCATACTTAAACAGCGAGAAATTGTCTTCCTTTCATACGTGTTGTGTTGTTTTCATGAGAGTGACAATGGTATTTCAATCTTATACACTAAATAAGATATCTTTATACGATTTAAATTTATCACACAAAGGAAATATTTAAAACGTGAAATAATTGCACACTTGTAACCGTCGTAAAGTATATTACTAAATATAAACAAATCAAATATAGGCATAATACTGATCTAATTATGTAAGAGATTATGAAATTAGTTATCTATTTTGGTGTCTACTGAAGCTTAACAGTTTATATATATCAATATAAAATATTCAAGAATCAATATGAGCACCGTTAGCGGATTAAGTAGGCCTCCACATCCACTCAAAACTCACAGACAGTTAAATTGACATGAAGTTTGACGCACATCTTTACGTATATAAACATTAATAGAAAAATTACGCCCACGACACAACCAAGCCATAAAACACGGAGGGTCTGTATGGAATACAAACTGCTTATATATATGTTTGCACTTGTTGTTTAAGAAATAATATAGTACAGTTATTTGTGTACTCAATGAAATATTTAGAAATATCAACGAGGTATACTTTAATAACATAACGTGATTTAGAACGTGTATTAATTCCAACAAACAACACTTAAATCCGCTTTAAGTTGCCTACCTTACACATAAATCTGCGTGTCTACTGGTGACATCTGATAGTAAAAAATATGAAACATTGTAGAAAGTGGTATGCTTTAACAATGTAGTTGAACAAATAGTAAATAAAAAGTTATATGCTGGCAATGGCGTAGCTTCCTATAGGCACTGTAGACATGTGCCTTCACCCTTTTCTAAGAAATCGAAAAAATAAAAAGCGCCAAAAATGTAATAAAAATCAGACCCCTAGGAGAGTAGAGGTGTAATCTATAAAATCGCAATAAAAAGCATTGCATAATTATATGATCGAGATATTTCACGTCATTTTATCAATTTATTTTTTTATAAAACAGTGCATTTAAGGTTAATATTAATGATACCAGGCCCTTAAAACACACCTAAACGCACCTACGACAGCCTAGCTGAAAAACAAATCGGAGCCCAGCCCACTGTGCCTACCCATCGTTTTTAACCAAGCTACGCCCCTGGCTGGTTTACTATAGTGTTCCTTTTAAAACAACTATACAAGAGTACATTATATATAACATGTTATATCATTGTCCAAAGAAATAATACGTTCTTACACCTGACAAAAACGTATACCATATTACAGTAATCAAGCTATACACCAAAATGCTTTCGCTATAATTGATTCCAAAAAAATACAATGCAACAAAAAGCAACATAAGTCGAACTGTATTACATGACTATGCACCAATGATTACTACATTTAATGGTGTTGATGTAACCTTAAACGGGACCGTGACGACTCTTATTGTAACAAAGTTGTAGAAAGTGACTTCAAAATCTTCAGGTTGACGATAATAGTGTTGGAAAATGTCAAACCAATTGGTACTTATGCAAGAAGGTGATCTAACTTAATATTGATGTCAGTTCAATACTGGGCGATTGTTTAGCAACTACAGAGATTGGAAGCGGGAAATGCTGTTAAATAAGTTTAAATTACATTAAAGTAAATACTGGCATATTTCGAGATTTATTGATAAATCGCGGTTATATTGGCATTTTGACTCTTCCGAAGCTTTTCCGACCTACAATAAATGTTATATTTGTTGATACATTTCGAATTGGCTTCTGATTTCGGTTTCGGAATATACAACCGTTATTACAACTACCTAATTTTCATTAAAATAACATTTATGCACATATCACATATCATATTTGGGTGGATGGGTTTGTTAGTTGGGTAGGTAAGATTTTCTTTTGTTTTGTTTTTGCTCTTGGAGGTCAGGTAAATTGAGTGGTCTAAACACATATGCTGTCGCCTTTAATTTGATGTATCGATCTCGGATATATATTCCTGTGTGTTGTGACAGAACATTTCTTATAGTGTTCGAAATAGCACTTTAAGTTGCCTACCTTGAAATACCCATTAATCTGCGTGTCTACTGGTGACATCTACTAGTCAAAATCTGAAACATTGTAGAAAATAGTAGGCTTTAACAATTCAGTTAGAACAAATAGTAAATTAAGTTATATGCAGGGCCCATATAGTGTTCCATATAAAACGCATATACAAGGGTACATTATATATAACTTGTTATATTAATGGCCAATACAATAATATGTTCTAACACCTGAAAGTGCAGACGACAACGCTGACTATAAATAGTAGAGCAGCCGTATGTAATTTCACATATTCAAGTATCCTTGAACTGAATATTTGTCTGACTAAGACGTGCATGTTACACTGTTTACTATGGTGTACGTTCAAGGTCAAAAGCACAGGTACCGGTGCATCGCTATTATATACACTTGACAAATGCAGACAACTGAATTTTCGTCTTTCTTAGTATCAGACGACTCTTATTATGACGTGCATATTTTGCTGTTTATATTATTATACGTTTCAACGCACAGAACAAGAAATGTAATTGCTACAGCTTAACAAATATGTAACACTCGATATCATTAATCACCGGGTATATTATACACACTCAAGAGATAACCACACTAGCGTGATATCGTAATGTCAAACTATAGACGGTATATAACTGTCGGTTATACCTGTTTTGTTGTGAATATCTTTCTATTAAATGTGTAGTATATATTCTGCTTTAACTATGATATGCTGCTGTTGGAAGTTTTACGTCGTTTGTAATATAAATCGTTTATATATAAAACGTGTGTTTGAATACTAAGCGTCACGTTTATGCCAACGAAGGCTTACAAACGATCAGTAACCTATTCACCCTTTCCTGGGATCCAAGAAGGTTAACCAGTATTAGAGCACATCGCTTAGTAATGTTCCCACTTTAATCAACGGGAAGAGACAAATGACAATAAGACACAATTTCGTATATCAATCGTCAGGAGACTTGGCCGAACGAGAATTTAAGCTCACGGCTCTTGGATAGTAAGTCAGAGGCGCTACCGACGACGTGACCAAACAATAACGTTAGCAATTACAGTTATGCATCGCCATATATGTATTGTAAGAGATGCTGATTTTACATTCAATGGCCAAATACAGCCACAATTTATAATAATAGTTCTACAGTAATAAAGGCTAAATGTGTGAATGATATGTTTTTTTTTAATATTTCATATTTTTGGGAGATTACAAGTCATTTAATATGATGCTTCTGTTACTAATTTTGATTATATCTGATACTGTTGCTTTAATAATGATGCTTCTGTTAATGGTATATGCTACATTGTTGATAATATCGTTATTAAAGTGTCTGTTGATGATGATGCCATTAAGTAATGCTGTTGCTACTACCATTACTGCTGTGTCTGTCCATGATACTACCGTTACTGCTGTTTCTGTACATGATTATATTGTTACTGCTGTCTATGTTACTACCGTTACTACTGGTCCTGTCCATGACAGTACCGTTACTGATGTTTCTGTCAATGATACTATCGTTACTACTGGTCCTGTCCATGATACTAACGCTAGTGATAAGTCTATCCATGATACTACTGTTACTGTTTTTTTTCTATGTTACTACCGTTATAACTGGTCCTGTCTATGATACTACCGGTTCTGACGTTCCTGTTCATTAAACTAATGCTACTAACGTTTCTGTCTATGTTACTACCTTAACTGCTGATACTGTTCATGATACTACAGTTACGGGTGCTTCCGTTCATGGTACTGCTGTTACTTTTGCTTCTGTCAGTGTTACTACCGTTATACCTGGTCATGATAGTATCGTTCTGTCAAAGCAACTACTGTTACTGCTGTTTCTGTTCATGACACTATCGTTACTAATATTTCTATCTATGCTTCTACAGTTAATATTTTGTATGTCCATGTTACTACTGTACAGGAGTGTATGCCCATGGTACTACAGTTACTGCTGTTTCTCTCCATGTTAGGGACCACACAATATTTGTCGGATGGGAGGACCGGTGCAGTAGGGCATGGGACGTTAACGGTTACTTTTTTATGCATTTCAGACATGGGACATTTAGCTTTTTAAACATTTGAAGCTATGGGACGAATATTTTTTATTTAATATCTACCATGGGACAAACAGTTTTTTACCAATATCAGCAATGGTACCTACGGTTATTTCATACATTTTCAACTATAGGACGATCACTTTTATTTCAATTATAGCCATTGGGACACGTCTTTTTTCACATTGTTTTCCTTGTAAAACAAATGTTAAGGAGTAAGTGTGCAGGTAATGAATTACCTACTTCACGAGTGAGTGATTCTGTTTTAACTTCGTTTTCAGCACCATTTGGGCTATATCGTGACGCAGGCCCAAGCTGGCCTGGAAAGGCAGATATGAGACGGAGAATTAGTAATAAAAGAGAATAAGAAAGACACAGTGGAGGAAAGTAAGACAAGACAAAAGACAATAGAAGACAAAAGGAGAGAAAACATATATAACAAAACACATTAAACAAGACATTAAAGACGGTCTTTGTGTTATTCATATACATATACAGTCGAACACTGCGAAATATTAAACCATTTTACACCACTAAAGTTAATACCATGATTAGTTCACATTTCCAAAAATCAGTTGATGATGAAATAACACATCAGTATTTATTTCCATGCCAGTTAAAAGTTCTCACTATTTAGCTGAACTTTCCTTTTAAAAAAACACCATATACATATTGCACTGATATTGGATGAAGAATAAAACCACTTATTTATGAAGTCTAGAAGTTGCTTACTCTCGGTGCTGAATTCCTTCAGTATATGATTTTAGAAACATTCCATTGATCAATTTCATAGCCACTGAAATGTTGATATGTTAATTGATTAAAGAAGATATTACCTTGTCTGCTGGAATGATTTGCAGTTTGGTAATTGAACTTAAAAATTGTTTGTAAAAATATTTATTTCTGCTGATTATTAGGCCTATGTCTATATAAAACGTTACTTTTACAAATAAGTCATAACACATTAAATAGTAATACTCTTGACTGGCACAAGCATATGGGTAAAAACCACAAGTTTGTTTTTAAAGAGTGTAGCAGCTAAAACATAGCATAACACTGTGCATTCTATTGGTACAATCAAAATGGTCAATATAGCCATCAAATTTTGTTCTGCAGGTATTGGTGTTCTGAGTGTCAGTTTTCTATTTTGGCAACACAATCTGTTCAGTCAGCTATACTTTTCACACAGATGGGCAGATGGGAATCTTTTGTGATTTAGGACACTTCCCACGCCAGGGCTGTATTAAAAAATGAACAGTTTTATATTAATCTCAATCTGTCTGAACATGTCATCACAAGAGTTCAACACTGGTGTCTTCTGACAACACTTATTGCTTTTAATAGTGTTTTTTTTTAGCATATTACATAGGGAGTTTAACCTCTTTGTTTCTACCATTCAGCTCCAACCTTATGCAGTTAGTGTCTATAAGTACTATAACTAAAGAAAGGGTACAATTTTTATTATCCCTTGTTGCTTGGAAAGGCGTCCATAAGTCAGCAATTGATGGTCCTGTCAGCCATATTACACTATTCTGTTGTACAGATGTTTCCAATTCTGCTGGTCTGTGCATTTGTATATGTTGTAAGCTAGCCTCGAAAGACGCCATAAGGTACTGTCATTGTGGAAAATCATGTAAATGGACATAGTAATAAACCTTTAAACCATTGATGTTTTTGCTTACATTTACATCTAATGCATGAAACATCATGGGACACCATGTTTTTTCTTCATTATATGCCAAGCGACATCATGTTTAATTTCATAGCTTGTCATGGGATGCAATGTTTTTTCTTTGTTATTTGCAATGGGCCATCATGATTTTGCTTCTTTGCTTGCAGTGGGACATCATAATTATTCTTCATTGTTTACAGTGGGACATCATATTTTTTTCTTACTTTACAGACATGGGGCAAGTTATGGTTTATGGTAATTTTATTTTTACCGGTCTCACCCCCATATAAATATTGTGTGGTCCCTTAAAACCGTTACTGCTGTTTTGGACAATATTAGTACAGTTACTATTGTTTCTGTCCATGATACTAACGTTACTACTGTTGCTGTCCATGTTTCTACCGTAACTGATGCTTATGATCATGTTGCTACCGATAATGATGTTTATGTCGATGTTACTACGATTACTGCTATAAAAATCCATATTACTATCGTTGCTTTTGTTTCTGACAGTGTCATTACCGTTACTCCTTTCCATGATACTACCATTACTGCTGTTTATGAATATGTTACTACCATTTCTATTGGTCCAATCAATGACAGTACCGTTACCTCTTGTCCTGTCCAACATAGTATTGTTAGAGCTGTTTGTGTCCATCATATAACCATAACAGATGTTTCTGTTTATGTTAATACCGTAACTACTAGTCCACTCCATGATACCCATGCTACTACTGTCACTGCTGTTTTGTTGTCTATGTTACAAGTGTTACAACTGATCCGTCCGTGATACTATCGTAACTGCTGTTTCTGTCCATGATATTACCGTTACTGGTGTTTCTACCAGTGTTACTACCGCTACTACTGGTCTTTTCCATAATAGTACCGTTACTACACATCTTGTCCATACTACTACCGTTATTGATTTTCTGTCTGTGTAACTACCGCTACTCCTGGTTATGAAAGTATCGTTATTGTTGTTGCTGTCCATGCTACTACCGTTACTGTTGTTTATGTCCATGGTATTACCGTAACTGCTGTTTCTGTTATGGTACTTCCGGTAATGCTGATCCTGTCAATGATACTACCGTTACCTCCGGTCTTGTCCATTGGAATATCGTTACAGCTGTTTGTGCCCATGATATAACCATTACAGCTGTTTCTGTATATACTAATACCGATACTACTGGTCATGTCCGTAATACTACCGCTACTGCTGTGTATGTTTATGATACTACGAATACGGCTGTTTTTGTCTATGTTACTACCGTTACTTTTGGTCCTGTCTGTGTTATTTCCGTTTCTGCTGTTTTTATTCCTCGCTTTACCGTTACTGAAATGTCTGTGTTACTGCCGTTACTGTTGTTTCTGTAGAGGTTACTTTACTAACTGATGTTCATGTCCATATTTATACAGTTACTGATATTTATGTAGATGTTACAACCGTTACTACTAGTCCTGCCCATGAAACTACTGTTATTGCAGTTTATGTATGTGTTACTACCGTTTTTGCTGTTTTTGTCCTTGTTTCTCCCGTTACTGTTGTTTCTGTTCAATACACTACCGTAACTTCTGTTTCTGTCCATGATATTACCATTACTGCTGTTTCTGTCGGTGATATAACATTTACTACTGTTTACTTGATATTACTACCGTTACTGTTATTTATGTCCAAGGTAAAACCTTACTGATGTTCATGTCCATGTTACTACTGTTACTGTTGTTTCTGGCCTTGATACTACTGTTAGTGTTGTTTCTGCCCTTGATACTATCATTTTTTTCTGTTCATAGTACTACCGTAACTATTGTTAGTAGTTGATAGTACCGTCAGATATAGTAGTATCTGTCCATAATAATTCCGTTTCTACTGCTGATGTGATGGTACTACCGTTATTGTTTTTTTTCTGTTTATGATACTACTATGACGAATGTTTTGATGAAACTCCTGTTGATATAAATATTTTTACTTCTGTTACTAATAATGTTCCTACGTTGTTATTGATGAAGACTGTAATACTGGTGATAGTAATGTTATTTACAGTCATTGTTTCTGTTAATGTTTTTACTGTACCTATCATTGCTGGTTTTCCTCTTAATGTCACCAATGTTGCTACTGTTTCTGTTGATAATATAATTTTGTAACTGATGTTAATCTAAATGTAACTGCTGATGTTACTGCTTTTTCTGTTACTGTGGATGATACTATTGTAAATGCTATTCTTGTCAATGATACTACTGTTACTACCGTTACTGTAGTTGATGTAACTGGCATATAGGTTGATGATACTACAGTTACTGTTGGTTCTGTCAATGATACTAACTTGTGAAGTATGAATCTAGCTAGAGTCTCTTTCCTACTAAGTGTTGTAAGTTTAGATGCCACCGAGTGGAACAGGCTATCGAACGCGTGAGTTTTGGCGTGGTCGGCCAACATTTTATCTACTGCACTACCGCCCCTTTGTGTTTGTTAATGAAACAAACATTTTAGCTGTTTCTTTGGACGAGACTTCTGTTACTGCTGCTAAATGACTACAATGTGTCATTATAAAGTCATATACCCTTGTTGTTACAAAATATTTTTTGATTTTCATTGATATAATTTTTACTGCTGTTTCTTTTAGTATTATTTCTGATGTTTCTGCTGTTCCTGTTGATGATACTATTGTTATTGCAGTTGTTGTTGACGATACTAATGTCATTGTTGTTAATATCTTTGGCTGTTACAAAAAAAAGTTTGAGACTGTTGATAACAAAGTAATACACTAGGTTGTACGCTTGAATAGAATATATTACTTTACATATTTGCGTGTGCGTATTCACCCACCCCCATTGCAGTTCAATGTATATAACTATTTTAAAACAGCAAATCTTAAGTTAATCGGTACAATGTAATAAAGTCTGTGTAAAACATATTGAATTTTATTCTCAAGATCAATAAAAACTCTGACTAGGTAATGGAGAGACACTTTTCGTACTGGTTGTATTTGTTATCTTTACCTAGAGCTTATGAAATCAATTATGTGTTATATTGTATAGTTTGTAATACTACATTGTTTAATATTCAATAACAAATAAGAACTTATAGTGAAAATGCTTGCCTTTATTACTACCGAATAATAATAAAGGATGTAAATACAAAATGTAGTAAGTAAAAGTAACCAAGTTTCAGTTTAAATATTTATTTATTTGCGTTATAATTTAATGATTTGCGTTACCCTATTTCTTAAGAACAACCATCAAAAAATGATTTAAGAAGATTATGCGATGGCCCTTAATCGCATTAGACCTGTTCAAACCATTATCTAAGACTTTATCAATTAACTAATGCGTATGTTCTAAGATAAATACAGCTGTCGAATTGTACATAATAAGTGCAATAATTGATGATTTATTGTTCTTCCAACATTAATTACCAGATGAGAGTTTCGTAAATAACATTGCTACACTTGTTTATGCAAGAAACCATTCAGCTATATGATCTGTTGTATAAAAGCGAACAACCGTCATGTTTAAAAAAATAATGATAAACACAAACGGGGATTACCCTACCTTGGTTTAATCTTAACTTATAATGACATCGATCTACCTGTTGAGATAACAGGGACAACTGTTCGGTATTTACGTCGATATCGTGACTTCCTGGTGTGTTTTGAATGATCATGCCAGGTCACCTATATCCAGACGAATTTAAGCATAACATAAACAACTTTTAGCAACGGAGTTCATTGTAATTTTAAGCGGGAAATTTTTTTTAGTCTAACCTATGCTCGTCGCTCAAGTTAGGAAAGCCCTCTTCAAAATAGTATTTTAGCATGGTTTTTAATATACAAATCTTTGACAAAACGAGGTCAGTGAGTGTATGAAGGCATGGTATATTGGGGAAAAAAATGTTTCAGCTAATTTTAAATTTTGAAAAAATCCTGATCAATTCTCTTTAAAGTATCGGAATAATGTTTACAGAATAAATCAACAAGTTATTCTGTAAACTCTGGGTTTCTCTATAGATTACTGCCGACAGCTTGCTCCTGTTTCCTGTGATAACTTATAACACCCCACCTCTATCACAAGCTGCACTGTGTCATACTCTGCCAACTGACTCTACATCTGCCGATGTAACTGATTAAATATATTTCTGCTCTGTTTCTGTGAAATATAAACGTAATAACTGTCTCAAAAACTACTCACCCAGTTAAACTAGATCGATGATGAAATTGAATAATCCGTTATAGATTATAATCTCTTCCTTAATATATTTTATTTAAAATGTAGACCAGCGGAGATTGCATTTACGAAGACAGTTTTATATCCATTTTCACCTGGTATGCTATCTTAACATTTGGAAACAATAGTCAAAATACAAATTGTTTATATATATAATTTTATATAAACTACTTAGAAACGTCCACAAATGCTATAAGTCTCCAAACATAATTTTACTTTAAACTGATTATATATTTGATAATTGATCTGCTGTGTCATTTTTAATTGTAAATTACAGACCCATTGCCCATCGATACTTATAATTGAGATGCAATATTTACATGCAATCATTTTAATATGAAAACCAGTATAAAGTTAATAACTAAATTTGGGTATGTTTGCAGTTAAACGAGTGTATTCTGTGGCATGATACACGTGATTTTGTTTTATTCCTATAATCAAAAGGAAGCTTTCTTTTTCATCTGTATGGGCTCACACAATAATAATAATGGTAGTGCGGATGATAGAGTGTTAGCCACGTAACTAGAGGTCGTAGAATAGATTCTCAGCTTGGCCCTAAATGACATCTATAACAACAATCGGCATGGTTCTAACCAGAGAACGGACATGAGACCATTTCATATACGCCCTGAGTTTATTCGCATTGAGCTAAACTAAATTAATATATTAAGCTATTTTGAGGATCATAAAATAATCTAAGACTTACATTTTTAATACTCACTGAACATTACCGGCTTTAGTCGTTAGAATGTTTTGAGTACATAATGCATTGTTAAACATACAATCAGATAACAAAGGACACTAATGACACTGATGATTTTGTAGCTTTTGAAACATTCTGATGAATGCAAAATGTCTTAATATTACATATACTTTAAGAATGTTGCAATCCAATAGAAAAGCAGACATATATTTTTACAGGAATAGGGAAAACTATAATACTGTAGAGAACGAGTTCCAGTTATGGTCAGCACAATGTCAGTATAGGTCTCACTTAAGAATTATTTCCCTTAAACAACGGTTGCAAGCTTATGATTAATTAGAGCTGTGTAAAGAGATTGGGCATTATTTCTGTTGAAAATGCATAAAATGTTCATATTTCTTTTGTGCATATGAATGAGAACACTGAAACATTGCATGAGTTTCGCTTGGATGCCATTGGGAACTGTTTAATGAATCTGTAACAGTTTTAAAATGTGCAGTGATACACTGCAGCAAATGGGCAGAATTGTCAAAAATGTAGGGGTGTGATCAAACCATCGAAACTGTGAAAAAATAACCGGTTCATTCCATGTTTTTCGAGTATATTTTGACCATTAGAAGACTATCTACGAGAACAATGCACTTTTAGAACTAGTGGTAATGTATCTGTCTCTATATGAAGAACAGCACATAATTATTTTTGTGTGAGACGTATTACGTGACTGGTTGCGGTATCATAGCATGTGTCAAGTAGAAACTGATGTGATATGACTGAACAACTGTTGAAAGCGACGCTCATCGTCACACAACATGTCAAAAAATTTCAGACGACATTCCATTCATAAATGTTTTTCTCTAGATATGTGAATTATGTGAACTCACACAAGGGTAACCTAATACCCTTATATCTCAGATAATGCTTTGATAGTCAATGTCTGAGTTTTGACCCTCAACATTTCAAAAACAGCATATTGCCTGGTCTCTATAGGCACGGTCTCTAAGCCTCATTTGATCGAATTAGGACCCTCATTACGTCTTTTTTAAACGATTACTGTTATATGTACATTACACATCTGTATGCCATATGTCTTCTGGTTACAATGGCTGATACAGTGGTTGTTCTTTTAACAAAAATGTAATAGTGTAATCCCAAACATTAAATCATTTATTATAATACAAAAAAAACAAATACAGAAATATGCTTAGTTTTAATGTTAAGATTATTTTAACACACATCCTTAGTTATTTTTTATCAGGAGAGACAATCATTGTATTACGTATTGAGCATTTGCAATTGCATATTAAATAAAGCTATATTATGTAGTAAATGTTTTACCACCTAAGGTCTAAGGAAAGATAATGAAGACAAAGATAAAGAAAAGCTTCTCCTCAGTGGTGTCCCTTCATTATATGTGCTCGAGGGTCACTCAATATGTTTATCATTAGATGTGACTGCAACATCACAACATTCATATCAAACTATGAAATAAAATTAAACAGTAGAGTGCACGATAAACACATGTTATTCAAAAAGTGATTTTATTCGTAGTTAACTTTGTCTATTTTGTCTTTCATTAAGAACTTGTAACTGCTCGTTCCAAGCAGAGGGGTAAGATCCTCCCCGAAAAGGAACCCACCTGTTGACCGTGGGTGGCGGCCCGTGCGGTTGGATGAAGGAGTCCTGGTGGTTGAGCGCTGCAGAAGTCTGCGACGCAACACACCATTTTGGTCCGGATTTCAAGTCAAGACGGGAGGTCGGATTGGCCCGGTCTTGATCAATCGGTCTGTCATGATTATTTTCTTGGATTATATATTATCATGTATCATTTTTTCTCCATTATTTCATCCCCATTGAATTTTTCCATTCTCATTTATTTGTCAATATTAATTTTCTATGATTATATATTTTAGTAATCTTACTCTCAAATTCTTGAAAACTGTCATGGCTTATGGGCTAATCTTGTAAAGTGAAATACTATATGGTTATACGTATGCCATTTTTAGATGCATGTTGGTGCCGTTCTTGTCTTGTCGGGACTTGAATTTACATCCATCGGGTGGTATGCGGGATCTGATGTATTACTTTGCTGGAGTATATTGTTTACGTATTCTTGGCATCATGTCTGTCGGATATCCACAGCATGTGTCCCCTTGTTGGACTCCGAGGCGGGTGAGAAACGTGAACAACGAACCAAACACAAACTCATTATGGCTTCCAAAAAAATACACCAAAGTAGTACTACTAATCGACCTTTACCTGCTCAGTCTGTTCTGAAGCGTGCTCGGCGCGATTCGGCAGAGACTGAATCAGATGACGATTTAATTCAATTGAACTGGCCACGATTTTTAATAATTGCATCTACAGATGAAACTCGACCCGTTACCAAACTTTCGCCGTTTGCGATTCACAAGCAAATACTTGGTATTGCTGGTGAGCCGCGAGAGGTGAAAAAATTAAAATCAAATACAGTTCTTGTTGAATGTGTAAAAAAATGTCATTCAGACAATTTGCTTTCAAGCAAAGTATTTGTAGATATACCAGTGGAGGTTCGTCCACACGTCACACTCAATTCCTCCAAAGGAGTTATTCGTTCCAGGGAACATTGTACTGTTGAGGAGATGAATGTGAACCTGAAACCACAAGGGGTTTCGGAGGTGACTCGAATCACTACCAGGAAGGATGGCAATACCAGACAAACGTACACCTTTATTTTAACTTTTAATTCTCCAAGTCTTCCTAAAACAGTAAAGATCGGATATCTGTCTTTACCTGTTGACCTATTCATCCCAAATCCACTCCGGTGCTTTAATTGTCAGCAGTTTGGACATCACCGAGAAAGATGTAGACGAGATGCCGTGTGTGCTCGATGTGGTGAAGTAGGGCACACAGGCTTCTCGTCTTGCTCAAAACCCGCCCGTTGTGTTAATTGCAGTGGGAACCACGGGGCTTTTTCGCGAGACTGTCCAAAATGGAAATACGAAAGAGAGATTAAAAAAATTAAACTAGAAAAAAAGACTTCATTTCCTAAAGCCAGACGTCTTGTTGAAAGCCAGTCTCCAACTACTCCATCAGGTAAATCATATGCTGATGTAAGAAGAATTGTTGAGAAAAAATCAACAAGATGTATGGAAGTTCAGACGGATATTACCTGGTTAACTGAAAATCCGAAACCTTATAACTTTGTCATTCCTGGTACGTCTCGAGTCACATCTGAGACTCAGACGATCTCCACTGTTAAACCTATTCTGAAACCTAAGCCTGCCAGTAAAACTTTTAAACAACAGACGGTTTCTGAAACTGATCAGAAAACGTCAAAATCGGTGAACTCGGGGAATGTTCCGAGTTCACCAAAAGCGTCGAGCTCTGGTAGTGCCAAGAGCTCGTCTTCTGCGGGCTCTGGTAATACCAAGAGCTCGTCTTCTGCGAGCTCTGGTAGTGGCAAGAGCCCGTCTTCTGTGAACTCTGTTGTTACCAAGAGTTCCCCTCGCAAGGCTGGAAAAATAAATCTGGCCTCTGCCAAATTGTGTGTCACGGTGAGGCAACCTGAAGAGCCAGATGGCCCTGTACGGTTGCACAACACATTTTCACACCTTGATATGGAGACCGATGAAGCACCATCGGATTCTACCAAGGTCGTAAAAACTAAAGCCCCTTTGGCACCTATTATTCCACCTTAATGAACGATTCAAATTCAAATAAAATAATACAATGGAATTGTCGAGGTTTAAAACCAAATTATGATGAGATTAGTTTACTTTTAAATGAACATAACCCTATTGTATTTTGTCTTCAAGAAACTTTTTTGAAGTCAAATGATAAAACTACTTTTAAACAGTATTCTTTATATAATACAATCTGTGATACAGGTGAAAAAGCAACTAGTGGCGTGTCTATTCTTGTCAATAGAAACGTCCCGCACAGCACTCTTGCATTGGACACTAATCTGCAAGCAGTTGCAGTTAGTGTTACAATGCATAGAGTTATTATAATTTGCTCTTTATATTTACCACCAAGTGCAACCCTTGATCCGAAGGATCTCGATCAACTCATTGCACAATTGCCATCACCTTTTATGCTTTTGGGGGATTTTAATGCCCACAATTACATATGGGGTTGTAAAGACATTAATGATAAAGGTAATAAATTTGAATCTTTTTTAAATCAAAATAACCTATGTCTTTATAATGATAATAAATCTCATACATATTTACATCGTGCTTCAGGATCGAAAACTTCCATCGATTTATCAGTTTGTGAGCCATCACTTTTGTTAGACTTTTCATGGAGTGTTGGTGACGACCTCTGCGGGAGTGACCATTATCTGATATTTCTTACAAATATCGGACCTCCACTTCTCGATAGAAATCAACGATGGAAACTTCGCAAAGCAGATTGGCCTATGTTTCAATTTCTCTGCGAAGAACAGTTAAAGCCTGATTTATCTAACAATATGGATGATCCTGCTGGTCAGTTTTCATCAATATTATACAGTATAGCAGAAGAATCTATCCCAAAAACCTCGACAAATCCAAAACGCCCTCAAAAACCATGGTATTATGATGACTGCAAGAATGCAGTCAAGGATCGTAAAAAAGCTTTAAGTCAATTTAATTTACGACCTACACAACATAATTTAGACAATTTTAAAGTGTTTCGTGCGAAAGCAAGACGTATTCTTAAGGAGAGTAAGAGAAAGTCCTGGAGAGATTACGTCTCTAGGCTTAATTCTCGTACCTCCCTTAAGAAGGCGTGGGACATTGTCCGAAAAATCAACGGTAAGGGTACTCCAGGTTGCGTTAACCATTTAAAAACTGAAAATCATACTGCCACATCTGCCAAAGACATCGTTAATACTTTGGCAGATACTTTTTCAAAAAATTCATCTACCACTAATTGCAATCCAAAATTTTTAAAACATAAACATCAGACTGAAAAGCAGAAACTAAACTTCAAATCAAATAATTCAGAAAAATATAATAAGAAGTTCTCTTTGAGTGAATTGAAAAATTCCTTAAAGAAGGCACATGATACATCAGCTGGTCCGGACGATATCCATTATCAACTTTTAAAACATTTACCCGAATCGTCCTTATTAATTCTACTTGATATATTTAACTCTGTTTGGGTGACAATGAAACTTCCCCGAGTCTTGGAGGGAAGCTATCGTTATTCCGGTACCCAAACCTTGGAAAGATCACACTGATCCAGTTAATTACCGTCCAATTGCTTTGACAAGTTGTGTTTGTAAAACCATGGAACGTATGATTAATGGTCGCCTCGTTTGGTTCTTGGAATCCAACAACTTAATTACTAAGTATCAAAGTGGATTCCGACGCCAAAGGGGCACTACAGACCATTTAGTTAGATTTGAATCGTTTGTTAGGGAGGCTTTCATAAAGAAAGAACATTTATTCGCTGTATTTTTTGACTTGGAGAAAGCCTACGACACCTAGTGGAAGTATGGCATTATGAAAGCTCTTCATAATATGGGCCTTCGTGGCCGTTTAGCTACATTTATTTTAAACTTTTTAGATGATAGACAGTTTCAAGTCCGAATGGGAACAACCCTGTCCGATGTTCACAAACAGGGGATGGGCGTCCCACAAGGCAGTATTCTGTCTGTCACACTTTTTAATATTAAAATTAATAATATTGTTAAGAGTTTAAATCCTGGTGTGGATTGCTCTTTATATGTTGACGATTTTGTAATTTGTTACCGTTCAAAAAATATGAAAACTATTGAAAGGCAACTACAGCAATGCCTTAATAAACTTCAGACTTGGTCTGATGAAAACGGTTTTAAATTTTCTAAATCTAAAACAAATTGTATGCATTTTTGTCAACTACGTAAACATCACGATGATCCCAATCTAACGTTAAATGGGACACCTATACCTGTTGTTGAGGAAACAAAATGTTTAGGTCTTATTTTTGACCGTAAACTTACTTTTATTCCTCATCTTAAATATCTTAAGACAAAGTGTAATAAAGCACTAAATTTATTAAAAGTTGTTGCCAATACTAATTGGGATGCAGATCGTAAAGTTTTACTTAGACTTTACAGATCTTTAATCAGATCAAAATTGGACTACGGCTCTATTGTATATGGATCAGCTCGCAAGTCTTACTTAGCGATGCTTGATCCTATACACAACCAAGGACTACGACTCGCCCTTGGTGCCTTTCGTACGTCCCCTGCTGACAGTCTTTATGTAGAGGCAAATGAACCATCATTGTATTTAAGACGTGAAAAACTGGCTCTTCAATATGCAATTAAACTTCATTCAAATCCATCTAATCCTGCTTTTTATCTTACTTTTGACCCAAATTATGAAACTCTCTTTGATAAAAAACCTAAAGCTATTCGAACTTTCGGTCTCCGGATCAAACCAAAACTAACCGAAGCCAATATTGATCTTAATTTAATTGCTAAGTACAAAGTCTCAGAAATACCACCATGGACTTTGGAAAAGCCAAAAATCACTTTTGAACTTTGTAAAGACAAAAAATCTGAAACAGACTCCACTATCTTCCAAAGTAAATTTAATGAAATCAAATCGTCTTACAATCATTTTTGTCACATATATACAGATGGTTCTAAAGATGGAGACACCGTGGCTGCATCTGCTGTTACAGGGCAGCACATCTCAAAGAGCCGATTACCAAACGGAGCCTCCATCTTTTCAGCTGAACTTAAAGCCATTGATTTGGCATTGGACTACATTAATGATTCTGTGAAAAAAAATTTATATTTTCTGTTTCACTTTCATCTCTTCAAGCCATAAATGGCATGAAAGATGATAATCCTCTTGTTCTTCAACTTTTAAATAAATACAATGTTCTATGTAAAGAAAATACTATTGTTCTCTGCTGGCTTCCTGGTCATACAGGAATTAGCGGAAATGATAAAGCTGATAAGGCTGCGAAAGCGGCCTTAAGCTTGAATATTTCATATATTAAACTACCTTTTACAGATTTTAAATCTAATATTAATAAGTATATTTTTAGTTCATGGCAGTCCTCTTGTGATCTTGCCATACATAATAAGTTACATTATATCAAACCAAAACTTGGCGAATGGCATCCTAGAAATAGGATTATTCGTCGAGAAGAAGTTATTTTAGCTCGGTGCAGAATAGGACATACCCGCTGTACCCATTCGTATCTTTTAAAGCGTGAAGCTGTTCCAGAGTGTGTGCCCTGTTTTGCACCGCTTACTGTTAAGCATATACTTATCGACTGTGTTGACTTTGCTCCAATGAGAGCGAAGTTCTGCAGTGTCGATAGTATGAAAGAGCTTTTTGATAAAGTTAATGTAACCAATGTATTTGCTTTTTAAAAGACGTTAAACTGTTCAAACATTTTTAGTTTCAAACCCGTTGACGGGTTAAATAGTTTAGAATATCGTTGATTTCCCTGTATTTAATTGATGCTTTCATTTATTTATTTGTAAATAACTTAATTTATTTATTTTTAAATGGTTTTAATAAATTTTAACCATATTTATTTGATATAATTATTTTTGTCATCACATTTATTAATCTTTGCGCGCACAAAATGACCTATTTATGTGTCGACGTGCCGTAAAACACCATGAATATCTGAACATCTGAATATTTAAATCCTGTCACACTTCTATTGCCGCAACTCGCAACTTATTCTATAAAGATACAATTTATTTATACATGTAACTGTTCAAGTTCATTTTGGTGTTTTTGGTTTATTGTTCGTCTTCTATTGCCGATTGAAAATATTTCTTTAGAATAGAGTATATAGTTTTTGTTTCCTTGAAAATTGTTTTATGACATTCCAGTTTGCATTATGTATGTGTAGGGATACCACGAAAACTATTTTATTTACTTTGCTATGAATCAGACAATACTTTAGATCTTAAACTGCACTGTTTTGGTACAATTGTAGGCATCGATGAAGCTATACACTTTTCCAATTGTATTCTAATGTAAATGTTCCTTTACAGGGCATCACTATAATACCCCCACCCTCATTCGCTTTTAGAATATTCAATTCCACGTAATAATAACTAAATAAGTTATAATAAAGTTGAATGATCGTTTTAGTGAACAAAATTATTTAAATTTCACAATTTTAATAATTTTGGGACATCATCTGGTCTTTTCTTATGATTCAGTCCTCCTCTTTGGACCAAATAAAATTTGATTTGACGTAATACTGCTTCAGATGACATACTTACACATATTATAGAATAAATGGATGAGACCATGATAATTTTACGTTTTCTCACAGTCTTCCTATTTAAAACTTTAAGTCCCCTAGCAGATCACCTATATATCTAGCACCTTGCCTCGTGAAACTTCAACTTCCCACTCATAGGGAAAATCCTAGTCCCTCAGGGAAACTTTATTCTCCATTTTGAACTAAAACTACTTAAGACAACGCTTTGAATCTCAAATAAAATATAATTTTTGTACAACTCCATCTTCATACAGTATTCCTATAAAAATCTTTAAGACCACTTACAGGACCTTAGCCCCATTATTTACAATTGTAAACCCCTACTCATAGGGAAGATTTGTATACGATTTAAACAAATTTTACAGACATTTTTGTTGAAGTAGATTAACAGATTTTTCAATTTTAAATATTTTGGGACCCCACTTAACCCCTTATCGAAATTAAATCCTGTTTATTGGAGCAACATTCTATAGTTTAATAATCATGACCAGATGATGCCTTTAATGATCCCAAACTGAGATTAAAATTTGCATGAATATTTATCATCCATGTTCAGTAGGGAAACTCGAAGTCCAATTACAGCACCCGTATCAATACTGGTGTCATAATAAATTTCAATCCCTACTCATAAGGAGTATTTATGCCAAATATGAACATATTATGCGGTACGGTTCTTAAGAAAAACATAATGAAATTTAACATTCAGATGGCTAGTCAAACAGTATTATAAAATATCTTAAAGGGACAACAATTTAGTGTTCAAACCTAAAATACAATGTAAACATGTCTGTAATTTGTTCATAGAAGTCTTTGATCTTCGCACGGAATTACAAATTGTATCAATGTAACGAAAGTGTTATATTGTTAAATGTTAAATGGTTTACAGTAGACCTGTGGTACAGATACATTGCACACTTTAATTCGTTTCAGTTCAATACATTTTATATTGTATCTGCTTGAGCTTTTTTTCTCCCGAATATTATAAATCATAAAATTTAAAGTTATAATCTCCTGCACAATATATCATTGTTAAAACAGATGTAATTACTCATTAAATTTATTTTACTTAAATCCGTATACATGTCTGCAGGCTATTTGAGACTCAATGTTGTTGTTGTGTGGTGTTTAGCGGCGCTTTCAACATTTGTAACATTGCGACTGTGTCTACTTGCAATATTCTAAGCGCTGACACACTTGAATATCATGCCGCAGACACATGGTATAGTACATCATCCAGTCACATTATACTGACACCGCTCCGACCAGACCTAGAACTTTCTTCTTCACGCAGACCACGAAACGAAAAAGCTCCCAGTAACATTTATTATGTCTTTGGTATGACACGGCCGGGGATCGAACCCACGAACTTCCGCATGCGAGACGGACGCTCTACCTCTAGACCACGCTGCGCTTTCAGATTAAAAAGCGGTTCTACTATTTCTTTATATTTGCCTTGTGGCAGTTTGAAAAAATCACCCTGTACTTTGAATCAGTATTATTATTATAAGTTCTGATTATTTAGAATCATTGGCTCATGCAGGTTGTTTGAGAACAGAATTATCCTGTTCTCGGGGATGATAGGTGTTGAAAAACTCTTCAACTGATTAATAAAATCGAATTTGATGTTCCTTTTAACAGTTATTATTATACGAGTTGTTGCCAGTGGTATATGTATTTAGGTATATTAGGAATTATTCAATGACCCTTGTTTGAAAGTATATTAAAGGGTATTTACTCGAGCCAGGTACCGTATGAACCCAGTCAGAGTTATTCTCCATTGAGAATAAAAATCAATCAAATTGTACGTGGATAATATTACTATTGTATTTGCTTATTTTTTGCAATAGTTATGTGTATTGGACCGGAATGGGGTAATGCGTTCTATTGTATAGGAAGGGTAAATCGTTTAATTAAAACACGTCCCTAAGTGTCTTTCTTTGTAGTCCAAATATTCTTAAATCAACACATTGCGTAGATGCAATCTTAAAAGGTGAATTGAATAGATGAAAAACAAAATTTGTCCAGGGTTAGTAAATAGCATCCCTGCCACCAGGTAGATGATTAGATATTACGAATAAACCCTTGCGATGACAGGGACAGCGATACCGGAAGTAGCATGGACATAATAAAGGGTCGTGTTGCAGTAAATAGTGTTGACATAATTACCTCTAAAAATAACACTAAGTACTTAGTCTAACCAGGAAACATATAAACCATTGAGATAATGTAAAACTGCATCATCAACAGAAACACAAGTAACGATAGTAGTTTAAACGATTAATAAAAGCAACAATTACGGTAGTATCATCTAGAATGCGTAGTTCAGTGGTAAAGCCAGGATTGAGTGTCATGGGTTCGATCCTTCGCCGCGGCTATGTACAGTGTCCATGACTGAGCCATTTTATCATTTGCACTGGTTCTACCGAGGAAGTTGTAAAATGCATTACAATTGCAATAGACACATGCATATTATTTAATGTTATATTATGTAAGAAACTTGTTAATAGAATGGTGTATTAAAGGCAAAAATATGTCATGAAAAAAACCCGGAGGCATGGAATTCAGACGACATGTGGGAAAACACTCTTTCGTAAGTATCAAGATGTAATTATACATATGAAAATACAAATTTGAACGTGGCACCAAAGCCAACAGCCTTTGAACAATCAGTAAGACAATGCCACTGGAGAAATGATGAATTTGAAGCAATACTATAAACTTAGTAGTAAAAAAGAGTAAGATTTCAAAACATGGCGATAAAGACAAAAACAAATTTAATGCCAGCTCATTCCAGGACACTGATGTTTGCCATATTGTATATTCTCTGCATCAAAACATTGACATCATATGTATTGCCTGCATTAAAACAGTGGCAGCATATGTATTGTCTGCATCAATACATTACCAGCATGTGTATTGCCTGCATCAAGACAGTGACAGCGTATGTATTGTCTGCATCAATACATTGCCAGCATGTGTATTGCCTGCATCAAGGCATTGTCAGCATGTGTATTATCTGTATTACGACGTTTTCCAGAATATGTACTGTCTTCGCCCAAGTTGTATTTTGGTCAGTTGTAAATCAACATACTCGTTCGTAACTCAATCGATGTGCTACTCATCATCTGAGATGTTAACCGCAATAATAACCATTTCGATTAGTTATTTATTTATAAAACATGAATAAAAATAGTTACTTGCTTACTTATTTAGACACTTACTTAGTTAGTTAGTTAGTTAGTTAGTTACTTACTTACTTACTTACTTACTTACTTACTTACTTACTTACTTACTTACCTTCTTGGTTACTAACTTACTTTCCTACATTCAACTATCACTGTAATAAACTGTAATACACTATATACTTACTTGCATACTTACTTTCTTAGTTGCTTACTTATGTACACACTTACTCACTTACTTATTTACATGCTTGATAACTTACTTACTTACTTATTCACCTGCTTGATTACTTACTAACTTTCCTGCCTTCAACTGCCTGCCTGTTTGCCTGTCTGCCTGCCTGCCTGCCTACCTGCCTGCATGCATGCCATGCCCTGCTATAACCTGCTCTGCCCTACTTACCTTGCTTGCTCGCTTCTTTCTTCTTACTTCATTCTTTACTTACTTACTGATCACATCTGAATCTACATATTCAATATAGCGTTTCTTATTAAAGTTTATTTTAATAGACTTGTGTTATTAACAAGGGACATCACTCTTACGATTAATTGTTAATAAACATGATTGTATTATTTCTACATAGACTGTAACTGTTAAACACATAACACCATGATATCTTTTGTTAAGAGTAAAACTATCACAGGACAGAACATATATTGACTTTGACGATACAGATTCATATTTCTAATTGCGAATAATGGTTTACTTTGCCTGTGCATGACATTACGTGAATGTAAATAAACACAGGAATATAAAACACGCAAAAGAACACGTTCTCCCGTCCATACACCACTGGTTCTCCATTGTTTAAATTGTGTTTAACGCCATTGTCAACACATTTCGGGTTATATATCCAGTAGATCCAGTTGTATTGGTGTAGGAAGACCTCAGGATTAATCTGAAGAGAACCACCGTCCTTCCGCAGGTAACTAACAAACTTCCTCACATAATGGTTTTGGAGTGAACGACACTTAAACCTACTACCTTAGCGGTTAGAAGTGAATCATTTTGAAACGGCATGTAAGACCACTCGGCCTGAAAGGACATTTTTTATAAAAAATAAATGCAACTTATAAGGAAAATCACTTTAACAATGCTTATTTGATTATATATTTGTACTCCTTCTACTTTTATATAGGTTGCAACGCGAGTCTATTACTATATAAGTTATACTGTTGTTTTTTTTAATATTTGTATAAGTTACCCTTAATTATTGATATATCAATTGTAGTGCCATACATATTAAAAATGTTTCAGAACCTTGTTATTTGTCTAATATTGTGTCTTTATATCGGAGACATCTAATATTTAGTTTAAGTATTGACATAGGCATATAAAATAAGTATAAGTTTTAACTTTCCAGTAGAACTTCGTTCAAACACGAATGGCGCAAACACACAGATTACTCGAACAACCAGTCACTGCCGATCTACTATTTATCTTTTATTATTCTACCACCGAGGGGTATAACACTGATGGCTATAACAGTTGAACTAGACATCAGTTCAAGCCAACATACTTATTTGTATTATTTGCACCTTTAATTAGAACTATTTTGTCTAGTCCCGTCGGGTTCGAGCCATTAAAGTTATATTGTATTTATGCTTTGATAATCTTGTATTACTAGGACTCTGTTTTATCATTCTGATACACCTTAGGAAATTAATATATGATTTGCACTTGCTGGCGAAGATCTGCAAAGTATAATGTTTCCAACAATTTACAAGAGTTGTCCACCTTTTCCAACACAGGAACCAAAAGTATTGTCTTAATATATGCTCTAATTTTATATGGACATACTGTGTATATAACTTTTTCAGAAATAGTTTAAAGTGAAAATTACAGTTTGTCCCTTTTAAGAACGTTAGTAACCTTATAACTGGGATGACTGATATATTACACAGCAGTTTTATAAATCTCTTTGTTTTGATTAGTAATACTACAATTATCTACAGCTATTTTATTATGTTCCTTTTATGGTTTCAAGATTAATGAAGTAAACACTAAAAATAGTCACAAAGTATTTCAGTGCATATAGCCCCATTGGTTCAAAAAGGTACTAGGTGCCTTTTTATTCTATGAACTTGGTACCTTATTGCACCAGTGGGGCGATATCATGTTAGGACGCCATTGACTCACGTGATATGTTTAAAAATAGATATTCAACTATACAATTTGCAAAGTCATTCATTCATGTCACGATCGCGTCTTCCGTAACTGATGTGAAAGACACGGACGTTATTATAATAAAACAAACCTTATATTGGTAATAATGGTTGTATCGGCCTGTAAACAAGTCCATTATGTTTAATACGGATTTAAATATATGTTTTCGCTATGGTTTGAATTAATCAAAACGTAAAACTTCAGTTAAACTAATCATTCTACACCCATACAAGATAAGAATACTTCTATCAGTTACAAGAAACAAAGCAATAATCTTGACTGTATAGATATGCCAAGGTGACATAGTTCTGCCAGTCTGATATTCACACCAACACTTCATTAAGGGAAGTATGATGTAAACATCTCACTTATGGTGACATACTCTTCTTGAATAGGTCACTTGTTCAAATTGTTATAGAAACATCGGTAAATGATTAACTGGCTGAAAAAGCCTGTGGGTGGCATGTTTTCATGTTCTGCCACCAATTTCATAGTTACTAATGCTGACATACAATTATTCAAAATAATTACCAATTTAATTCGATTATTTTAATAAGGTTTATAGTTGAAAGGTCATCATCCAGTATGAAGCGTTTGTTATAGTACATGTATAATACATCCGCGATATGAGGGGCATGCGTTCTTCACGTCACCACAATCCTCTGTTGTGACCTTGAGAGGCCTTACAAAATAGTTTGGTATGCTTAGTACACGTTCCACAAAGGCAGATATTGATAAATATCTCTCCTAGGTAAATCTTTAAGGCGTTGTTTAAACTGAAGTTATACCATGATCATTTACCTTATTTTTGCTATTGCCCGTTGTAGACGTGTTGTTTTTTTTATAAAGTAAACACTCTTCACATCTGAAGTTAATAGAAGACCTTTACCTTAACGTAATGAGTATAAGGCTAAAATCAAGTACAAACCACGTAGTTTGGATTTTCCCTACTTGCTCGACAAATATCATATGTCCTATTGCCCTAATTTACTGACGACTTTCGGGGTATTTCAAAATGATTCTATAAAATATTAACAATCGCATCAAATACATTATTTTGCTTCAATTCAATATGCGTATTCATAGTCAGCGATTCATGAAAAAAATAATTACCGAAACCATATTTCCATAAATATCACATTTAGACAGTTGCTATATCACAAAATAACTTTGACAACATCCCAATATTTACGGCAGTTTTATTGCAGGCAACAGTTCGGCGTTTCGAAATCTTTCCTGTGTGGTGAAGTAGAGCACAAATCGATGTCTTTGTTAGCTATAAATAGGCGGCAAGGTCATACTGTTGTCACAGGGTTTAAACAAAACAGTGTGCATATCAATAACTTACCGGGTTATTGTTCGTCAAGACAGCATTAAGTGCATTAGTCACTTTAAACGACTGAATCAATAATCATTTAAGTAGTAGCTAAACTGGTAAAACCACAACATTTTAACATAAAGATATTATGTTTTTTTAATGTGAGTGCAGTGTAATCGTATCTGTATTTGTATCTGTATCTGTATCTGTATCTGTATCTGTATTGTATAGTATTGTATTGTATTGTATTGTATTGTATTGTATTGTATTGTATTTATTGTATTTTATTGTATTGTATTGTATTATAATAACGCAAAAATGTCCAATGCAAAATATTGTTATACTTGACATAAGATAAATATTGTGTGCATAGTGTGTTTTAACAAGTTTTACTTGGATTGACCAGTTATTTTTCTTTCATTGTAATTGTTTATGTTGCTGTTTCGCTTCCCCCATTTTATGGCGGTGCCTCTAGCGGCATCTAATGCCACTATTGGTATATGGCAGTATTTCGCGGTCACAGCACCATTTAATGATCATTGTTTGTGGACATTTCGAAGGAAAGTTATTCAAATCTTTGTGAACATCTTTACCCAGGGTTCACAGGATCATTTTTTTCAGTGACAATTATAAACTAGTCTGTGATACGAACATACTATTTCTTAAGAACTTTCATGACTGCACATTTTGTATTCATATATTATAGAAGCCATGGCCAATTATATTCCAATACTATAAACCAGTTCATTTGTTTGAGTTTTGTCTTTATCCGTCTTCAATAATAAGATTTGTCGAGTAAAAGACTAAATCTGGTTATTGAAGGAGAAAACTCTCAGTACCTATACTCATGTATTTGCGTCATTATTATGTTAAACTGATTATTACGGGACTCCGTTTTGTCAACTTCGTTTTTCAAGGATTCCCGGTCCACTGTACTGTACTGTATTGTATTGCGTGGCTTTAAACGTATTATGACATATTTTCGATCGCTGCATAATGCCGCACATATTAGTATGGTTGCAAGAAAATTATAGGGTTGACTGCTGTGTAACTAATTACTAGTTGGGTGTTATTTTGGTGACGACAGCACTAAACTAAACTGATTGTATTCAATGTTACTTATACTACTTAGGATTAACTGTTTGTGTTAAAGATATAGCACAATACACTTTATTGAGAAAGTTTAATAGATTAACGATTGGTGGGTTATTTTGTATACTAAAACATTTTGTTTATTTATGGTTGGTCAGGCAATTGTTTCACCTGTTGTTGTTTTTATGGTTGACTGTTTTGTGAAAGTTAAATGTTCAATTTGATTGATTCCACATTGTTTTATTGTTTAACAGATTACTTGTTAATCAAGCGTTAATCGATTACTGATTTTGCAATTAAGTAATTTATTATGTTGATAGATCAATACATTTATCTTTTTATTTAGCGTAAATGTTCACCCCACAAATGCGAATACCCGTGCAAATGGCATTGTGGGGTTAATTTAATTTTCTTCACATTTTTCTTTTACTTTTTTTCTCACCTTTTTTCATTCTTTTTTAGTGTCATTAGGGTTGGATCTCAAGGTTTGTGATATTAGGGTTAGAAAGAAAATAGTTTTTGTTTTGTTTTATGAAAAAAAAGATGTTTTATAACATATCAAAACCTCACCCCACAACATCACTTCCACAAGAACGTTCGCCCGTCCGTCCGTCCGTCCATCCGTACGTCTGGAGCGGCAGTTGTGGGTTGCGTTGCCAGTACAGAATGGCATTGTGGGGTTTTATGGTACTTGTGGGGTGCAATGTTCACCCCACAAGTGCAAAAATCCGTCCAAATGGCATTGTGGGGTTACTTTTATTTTTTCACATTTTTCTTTTACTTTTATTCCCACTTTTTTTCATTCTTTTTTAATGTCATAAGGGTTGGATCTCAATGTTTGTGACATTAGGGTTAGATAGAAAATAGGTTTTGTTTTGTTTTATGAAAAAAAAAATGTTTTATAACATTTAAAAACTGCACCCCACAACATCACTTCCACCAGAACGTCCGTCTGCCGTCCGTACGTCCGTACGTCTGTCCGTCTGTCCGTCCGTCCGTACGTCTGGAGCGGCAGTTGTGGGTTGCGTTGTCAGTACAGATCTCATGGTTTCATTATATATTGAATGATATATTAAATCACATCATCAGTAAATGTTAATGTTGTTTCATTTCATGGAAACACTGATCATACAAATAATTTGTTTTTTGAAAGCTACATACTGTTTTAGGAATGTACTTTTCTGTGTTAGTCAGTTTGGAATTATCGCATATATTGTATGTTTACAATCTCATTATATGCATGCATTTAATTAATCATTTAATGTCATATATACATATGTTTGTATCATATTAAGGTTTTCCTGTACTTGTATGTGATTGTAGTATTGATTATATTATAACATTAACACAGTACATGTACCTAAAATATTACTATACTATACTATACAGTCATATCACAGATTCTTATAATTTTATATGTTATTATATAATATGTGCAGGTCCACCAGCTGTACCCAAAAGTTTAACAATCGAATACATTGGTCAAACCTACGCTGTGTTATCATGGAAACCTGGGTTTTGTGGCAGATTTAATCAAACATTCATCATTCAAGTCAGAACGGGCGTGAATTCTTGGCAAGATTATTTATCGAAGTTTGGTGGTGAAATAGTAAGTGAAGATCGGATGTTCGCTACTTTGGACAATCTACTAGCTGATAAAACATATAACATCAGAATGTATTCCAACAATATACAGGGAATAGTGACTTTACGGAAGCTCTAAATTTCACTACATCAGGTGAGAAGAATATTGACTGTTACATACACTCATGTTTGGTTTTATATGATACATATTTAAAAAAGTAAGACTTATTTTTCATACTAATTTACGCAGCATAGTCTGAGTATTAATACGCATGCCATTTATGTCAAACATGCGCATACGTATCGCATATATTAGATAAAAAAACAGTACTGATAAAACACACATTGTATGCAAGACCCTACAAACATATAATATACAAAAATTGAGACAGTGAATTGTTGATTTTAGGATAACCTTCATTTAGTTCTGTTTTTTACGCATGTGTAAAGAATGTCAAATCACAAATCAAATAAAGATGAGATTTTTCTAATCATTTGTATACATAAAATGATAGATTTATATGAATAGGATCCATTTAAAGATTCATTACTACTCACAAGTTATATAAAGGACAGCCATAGACACACGTCGGATCATGAATGTTATTGTTGTGCGGTGTTTAACATTGCTTTCAACAATTTTTCAATTATATGATGACGGTGTCTACTTGAGACGGTTTTCAAAGCGCTGCCACACTGAAGAAGCATGTTACTCCGCTCAGTCATATTAATATACTTACAAGAGATCACCTTGAACTATCCTCTAAATGGTGAGCGCCAAACGAGGTAGCTTCTAAAACCATTTTCGAAGTCTTTGATATGTCGGGTGCTCTACACCTAGATTCCTGCTGCGGTTTTGATCATGTAGATACAGTGAACTGATAGTATTTTATATCATAAAGGGAGATAATTGAAATATATATATATATATATATATATATATATATATATATATATCAGATGACGCCAACTTGTCTCTTTTTGTGTTTATGTAACACCGATACACCGGTTAATATTGTGTTTACTATTGATTGAAATTTGGTAAACATAATGATAAGCGCTAGCTGATTATATCCGAAGTCTACCTATTGCTGCATATCAGGATAATCAATGATTATCGCAAATCTTGTAAAAACTACTGATTGTATAGGAAATTATGTCCGACTTCGATGGTTTCCGATTATGTGGTATACAACACAACACTATATACATGATGTATGGAAGATTTCGTCAAGAATGTTAATATTAGCTGAAGTTGTCCCTCAACTGAATACTGCGCTATGTTTTAATCTCCATGATATAATTACGACAAAAAACAGCTATTCTTTAACGAAGAGTATAAAGGAGCTTTTTTTTATATACTAGCAACTTGAAATATTACATATCCGTTAATATCCTTCACAGCAAAACATTTTAAGATATGACTTAAAAACGTACTTAGTTTTAGGCTAAAGTCTTAATTTAAAGTAGTTTTCACGATCTACTTAAGTATGAACTGGCGTTATGATCCTGTGATAAGTGAAAGTCATGCTTTGCTCAGAACTAATTGCGATATAAATGGTTCACAGCATCATTATAATTGATGTTTCATCTTCAGAAAAAAAAAGGGCAGCAGTGGTTCCGTAACTGGAGGAATTATAGGAGTCATTATAGGTGGCATAAGCATTTTGTGTATAACGTTAATGCTAACTATTTTCATGTTGCGACGCAGACAATGGACATCTGAAGGTAAACTCACTCATTTGTTTGTATTTTTTATTAAATTGATAAAACTTAATAATTGCGCTCATTAAAGGATAAAAATAATAATAACCAAATGCGTACATTGTTTCATATCACGCTAAGCTAACATTCAGTAGGAACACGAAAGCCGTACAATGATGTACATGTACCACTGAAACATTAAATATGTTTTTTTGAAGGTTAACATATTAAGGAATAACACCTCTCGCACTAACGCTCGTCGAACATTTTCTTATGTTTCAATTCTTATTTTTATTCATATTATTACTTATCATTAACACATATAATATATGTTTGCCAATTAGATTATAATTATAAATCTTAATTGTTATATATTGAATAAAAGTTTATTTTACATATTTTTATACTATACTAGTTGTATGACTTTCAAATAAAAGGTACCGTGATGCTGGCGTCATTTAAGTAAATATTTGAGGTTATACTGATCGGATATGCTTTTGAGTTTAAACAATAATAGGAATCGACTTACTCATTGTGAATTAAATGTCATTGTATGCATCTCTGTAAACCAGTTGGTATATATTGTGTATTTTAAAAACAAAATATGCAGACTAATTGGCAAGTGGTTATTTTCTGGTCCATATATACTGTAGGTAAACATCTGAGCAGGAATTGCGACAACGAAACAGACAACGATGCACATGTCTATTACAGTCCTACTTCTGCGGACGGTAACGCTCAATGTCACCTATAACCATAAGAATATATTACTTATCAACATATTCATCTTTGAGGAATAAATATTGAATACAAACAGGGTTAAAAAGTATTTGTAACACATCCTTAACCACAAAAAAGTTCTGTCGGAGAAAAGCGTGATAGACAATTCGGCGCTGATCTTAGATTAAAGGTGTTGGTAACTGAAACTTGATATTAATATTAGCCATGCTATAAACATCCAAATGTGTTAAAATATAAAAACGGGATACTGTTCAAATAAAGTACAAGTATTTCCTTTAGTATTGAGAGATCCTTTTAATTTTCAAATAAACCAAAATAGTATTTATTGAGATCTGAATCATGTTAATTTTCATTTTACATGCATTGGTTTAAAATTTATACATATGTTATGAAAAATTCCACATACAATGTAAATATATACTTTCATATGTATTTCTTTAACACATATACATATAATTCAACATGCATAGGCTTTATATTAGTACAATAACATATCAACAGATACATAGTTAACTATTATTATGTACACATTATGATCATTAATGGAATTATATTAAACATTTACTTAAAGTTTTAGGTGTTTGTTTATGATTTGGTTTAAACAACATAAAACTGACAAGCATGATATATAACCTGAAACGTTTCAATTGTTTTGATTTTTGTGTTGATTTTCCGTCCATTTTTTTATATCTTTGTTTTAGAGACGGTCCACTACGAAAATGCAACTGCAGACAGGTATGTTCGTGCATTCAGTTTAATGCAACATTTGTAAAAAGTCATTGTTATCTATTGTGTCATTATATTTTTCCTAACGTTGAGCACGGACAAGCCTAGCATTGACTTGCCGGAATGCCGTTATCGGCATGTACACTCCCAGCATTGGTATGTTGGAAACTTTGTGAACGGACAATTCTAGTATTGATCTGCAAGCGTTCCAACCTTGCATCGTGATTACAAGAACTGCCTCCCATTTTACAATGCGCAAAACCTATATTTTGCATACTGTAAACTGAAAAAATCTACAGATACGTATACGATCAATTATTACAGTGTTAATATATATATAATATGAATTAATGTAACAGTTAATTATATGTATACAGCGATCTATTTCAGGACACCCGACGATCAATATGAAATACTTTACTCTGATACATCGACTTAGAAAATATATTTAGAAATAAATCAGGAAAAGGGTAACTAAATCTAAATAATGTGTACATATGTAAAGGAATATCTTCTATACGCATGCATGTAATAGACACCTGATATTTCTTACAAATGCATGAAAGAAAACTAAGTCAAGTAAAACAATTAACAAAGCAAAGACAGCAATTAATATTAATAATAACCGCACTAAGTTGTATTTATTTGCAAATACGGATGTCCACATATAATTACTTTTAGCGTCTAGCTTATTGAATATTTAACGTGTTTTCTTTTCTTTTTTGCAGATGAACTACCAAACAATGAAGATAGAAACACTTATGTTAACCTACAACTGAATATTACATAGAATGTACGCTTGAAAACAAATATTTAAGGCATTTCATAGTATCGATGTTTAGTACACTGTTACATTATACAATGTATGTGTATTTGGCCTGACGTGAGGACGACTATCACTGCGCCCACTGGTCACGTGACTTAATCTGAACCGTCTGTTAAGAAATATTGAATTATGCAATAAATATTGTCATGATTTAATTAGAAATCGATCATATACATGGAACACATTTATTGACATTTCGAAAGTATGCACATCATTTTCTTTATAATTCTATCCATGCCACCTATTTGTAATTGTACATATCAATGGACTATTGTTATTCTCTTGTATACATGCAATTAGGTATTCTATATGATTGAAATAACCTTGAGTACATATTCGCTCATGTTTAAATCATTATTTCCATTCGTTAGTTATGCTTGTTACAATGTGATTGTAGCATAGATATTATGAACTATATACGTGTACTCCAATGTATTCAAAGTTATTTATATTCTTTGAAATTATAAAACCTTTTTTTCCCTAACAGCATAGATGTTTTTATATATTTGATTCCACTTTCAAACCAATCATTGTAGAAAAACCTAACTTTGTAAATCTATTTATTATAGCTGTATGCATGTTTCTTTCAAAAATTATGTTACTACCATATTCATTGAGTTTATGTAAGTATGTATCCTTTCATTGCCCGAATTGCTGTCATCAAATAATACTTTAATTCAGGAGAGAGAGAGAGAGAGAGAGACAGAGACAGAGAGAGAGACAGAGAGAGAGAGGCAGAGAAACAGAGGTAGACAGACACAGGGCGAAGACAGATATTAGCTATATATGTAAAAAAAGTACAATGCAATGCAATATGATAAAATGATATTTTGCACCATCCCATTAACAACATAAATATGTCAAAATGATTAAAAGATTAATCGATAAAATATCTTCTTTTTTTATTAGGTAAACGCATTTTCTTTTTAATTTCAATAGATTTAAATAAATATAACTTGTATCCAATGACATTAGGAATGCTTTTTTTTTACATTTGTTTAAGTTAATATAATTGTTTGCTGATAATACTACAAAATGGATCAGAGATTAATTTGTATTATTGGCTGAGTATCCTAAAGTTATGTTAAATTATATGTTTTAACTGGTTGAACTTTTGTCATTATATAGTCATATTGTAGATTGCGTAGTAGGAACATACACATTTTAATGGTACACTATATATATTTTTTCCAGTCATTAATTGCATCATGAAATTCTTATTCCCAATTCTGTTGTTGTATGTTTATGTAGGTAGGTTCTTTATGCAGTTTGAAATTGTGCAACATTTTGTTTACCTCAGGAAAAACAGTAAAATACATTGGGCCAGGTCAGGGTATTAATTTAAGATAGATTAATTCCTGATCTGAAGAGCATTGAATATATAACTAGATAAATAATTTATAGCATTGCTATCAGTTGTTTGCAATATCTGAACTAATATAAAACAATGATTGATTTTGCTAATGATATATTCGTATATGCTTCGCATATATTCGTAAAACTATTACCAGAGACACACAATTCCGGTATTTCATTTTCTCTAACCGGTTTCTACCATATATACTAGTTTCAATACTAAATTTTTGTGGTGGTGAACGTAATTAAGCATTATTATTTCAATATTTACTATACCTAGAATAAATAGTATTCACCTGTCTGTATTATGTTAACACGCTATTTTTTGCAATAACCAGACTCAACTTTATATTGCTGAACGTTACCCCTACCCCTAAACACAAACATACTTATAACCTTGCTAATGTTGTCAGTCACTTAACACTATTATGAATAAACAATCTAACAAAATACATTGATAAAAAGGTTAATGTAACTATCGATTCAGACCAAATAATGGACATACTTGGCATGCAGTGTAAAATTGTTCAAACAATGAAAGCTGACACCATATACCTCGGCATAGTTTAAATTAAACTATAACTGTCTATTATCAAATTACATTTCTTAAACATGTCTACTTATCACCCATTGTCAGTTATGTATGAGCATGGGGAAACACAAATATTTCGTCAGAAAATGATCTGACAAAGTCTATAACTGTTCTTGTTTTAATTTTTCACATTAAACCTCTAAATACTATAGATATACTGTTATTATCACAATAAAACCTACATTTAAGTTCAAGACTTTTCGTCACTAACTGATACTTTTTAAATAATGCATTTGTAATACGAATCGATTTATTAACAAGGAATGTTGTATAAAGCTATCGGCACGGTAAAGTATAATCAAAATTCACATCGACACATGTCAATAAATGTGAATGCCAGTTTATGATTATTAGAATCATTATAAAATAAAGCGTAATGGTCAATAAGTGATACGTGCTATAAAATGGTACGTGATGTGACTGTTCCTCCAGCACTACTTCTTGTATTCTTATCAAACACATGTTTCACTATGAGCGAATACGAGTGGCATTTCAAAAGTAATGCAACAGGGGTAATATAAAGCGCGCGTTTGATAGATATTAAATTATTTACGCGTCATACCCTCAAAGTAATCCCCCTTGTTACGTACACAACGTTTCAAACGTTTAATCCAGTTCTAAAGGCATCTTCATACTCATTTTCAGGTAAACCCAGCATACACTGATAAACAGAGGACCCCAGGGCCTGTCGGGACATAAACTGTCTACCAGCTAAATGTTTCTTTCAGTTTAGGGAACAAGAAATAGTCACACGGGGCTAGGTCTGCGGAATATGGTGTATGTGGAAGAACTCGAACCCTTTTCTTGTTCAATAACGAGGTCACAATAGCAGACTTATGCGCAGGGGCGTTGTCATGCAACAGGGATAGGTGCTTTAAGCCAGTGTGTGGGCGACGTTTGAAACACTGTTTTTTAAGTTTCTTCAACACTTTTTCTTTATAAAATATACCAGTCACAGATTTTCTATTTGGTACATCCAGTTGCATAATAGGACCACGTATATCAAAGAAATCTTAGTTCAACTATACAAATCTATATAAAACCAATGTTCATGTAGTATTTGTCATTTGTAATTTATCACTAAAAGTTATTAAATTAATAAGTTAAATAAGTAGATAACTTATTTTTTTAATCAATAAGGATATCTTATATGATTATATATGATCAAATATGAAATTTATTTTTTGTTAATTTATCAGCATTTCTATATTAGAGCAAATCTAGAATAAACGACAAGTGAAATATACTTTGACAACTTTTCTTTTGAAACGAACAATATTTCAGAAATTGTTAATAAAAGGTACTGTCGCGCACGGTAATGGTACTTGCGTTATAAAACTAATACCTGAAACATATAAAACTGTCCCCATATACTTGATTGTATTTGAAATTATATTTGTGAAAAGATCTTCTCAGTTAACGGGTACAACATATACTGTTGACATGATATATATATTTTAATTTGACAAAAGTAACGCCATTTTCACCATGTCTCGGCGTAACATTAAAAACGGGCTCCGGCCTAAAGAGCTATATTTAAAAACGGTGGCAAAGGACTGACGTTAGTTCTATTAACTGGAGAAAGTGATCTAATTTCTGGAAACAGACATTTTTTTTTATGACAAAAAAAATAACGGTTGTTTCACAATACGTGCGGTTCATTAAGCACATATTAAATGTCCCGGAAAAAAAGAAGGCTTATCAACAACGACTTATTGAGCAGTCAAGATGAAACATAATTGTCAGTATTGCATTAAAACTATTTCTGTATAATGTTCATTGTTTTATTATATGGCACTAGAAAAATGTATCGCCAATATTTAAATTAGAAGTAAATGATATAGTTTTATCTCAGTTATATCCGTAAACGTCCGAAAATATCCGGACATCGTCGATTAAAACGGGTAAACGGTTAAGTTTAAACCATGTTTTACCCGAATTTGTTATATTCCTACATAGCGCACGGACTACCTTTCCGGATTGTATAAGAGGCGTTTTGTGCTAGTGATGGGGCTAGAATAATAGGAAATAATAAATGTTTCGAAAACAAGTAATTTTCTTTTGGGTTTGGCTAGGTATTATTTTATTTATAATACATTCTAACGTTTCATATGTAATTATGTTAAGCAATATTGTTTAAATAAACACACTTGCCTAAAAATATTCAACATGTTTACTGGTGGAAGATGTTGAGCAAACACAATGTCACCAAATATCACTGCATTTTATTTTACCATCTACTTTATAAAAGGCCATATAATGTACAAACAAGACGGAAACAGTTGTTTGTCTTTATGTTTGCAATCCCTCTTACTATGTTAAACATATTGGAATCAATAATTACAAATAAATTAATAATTGCAATATTAGCTTCATTTAAAACCAATTGAAATTAAATTATAACACAAAACACTTTATGATTTGCAAACATATTTTAGAAGTCACTTTTATAACATCTATTTTAGAACTATCTTTCTTTATCGTTCAATCAATACATCTGATCTGAAGACTGCTATCACTGTCACCATTACAAATTATTGCATTTATCCATAATACAGACATATTCTGCAATGTTTCGGTTACTTTTGTGTTAGAACAAACACACATATATGTCCGTTTTCGTTTGATTTAACACTAGTGTACATTGTCGGACATTCAGCCTACCTGGCAACAGGAAGAGCGGAGGTGTACATTCAAACATGGAATTATATAGAATATCTGTGTTATTGTTTATCGTTTTAATCAATAGATCTGGTGAGTACGTTTGTAATACATCATTAACGACAGTTGACGGGTATATCATTGTTTTTGTTCGGTAATCAAGACAGACGTGTATTTATATACATAATTCGCAAACGACCGTATCACATATATTGTGTTGATAGTTCATTATGCATTTTCGTTCTTTTTTGCCGTTTGACGTAAATTGCAATAATCATACTTATAACAGTACTGTCTATTCAGGACTTACATAACATATGTCCGCCGTTCATCACGTGATCTAGTTTATATTTTGTTGTTGAGGTTGTTATTACTGTTTTGATGTTGCTTTATTGTAAGGGAGTGTTTTGTATTTTTTTAAATGCGTTCATCACCATTGTTTCACGATGTGTCAATAGTAGTTATCAAACTGTACATCTAAAAATTGAATGTTTTATAATTTGCATTAGCTGTACCAACATCCATACAGTATGACCGTGTACCAGATGGACCCAAGACTTGTCAGTCAATGCTGTGACACTGAAATGTACAACAAACTGTGTCCACCCTCAACCAGCATTTACATGGTTCTATGTTACGGTAAATTAACGTATTTCTAAAGAACCTGATTTTATACTGTAAATCTGTTTGTTATAAGTTTTCTAATACTTATTGCCAATAACAGGTTTAAATACAAAATAATATCAATTTTCAGATATTGGATATGTGTCACACTATTTCATTATTATCAAAAGTATCATACCAATCATAAACTTTAACTTATGATATAAACATAATAAAGTAATTGATATCTAACTTTGTTATTACTAACAACAAAAAAATGATAATTGAATTGATAGTCACTTCAGTAATACCATTTTAACATTTTTAATTTACGATGATTGAAAGAAGCTTAGAAATTAATTTAATCATCACGTTTCGATGTTGGATATATGTCGCATTTATTTTACAGGGATAACCCCGTTCCTTAAAGAGGCCTCGGCACCTATATCGCCATTATGTGATCGATCGCTGTAGTAAATGTGCACAACTATATCAAACATTATATACTGTTGATATTCAGTTCAATAACTAATATTGTATTGTGTCGATTTAGTGTATAATTCTTTAGTTTTGTTAACCAAACACTAAATCGCGTTCCGCGATAAAGTCTCTCATTGGCCAGAGTCAAGTAATGCTAAAAAACATTGACGAATAAAACGAGAAATGCCGATATGTATAAACGAACGTCTCGTAAATGAGATAATCTACAAGGATGGAATCAACCTTAATTCATGAATTGGACCTTCATCTTTGAGATTCAATAAACTGTGTCATTTACTGAGCAGAAAGTTATAGGTGATGCATCTTTAACGAAATTGGAAAAGCAATTACCAGGTGTTTTTGATTGTTTCCATTATAAAGACAACCACATTATAAGGTCACCAGGCAATATGTAACTACACTACACATTATATGTGACTTGTTTAACCATATCAATGCTTGTGCTGTGTAATTAACTTAAATCCGATGGTGCATATAGTAAATGACATGACAATCCGTCACTTCTCGAGGTTCACATTTTCTGCACTAAGTAAACATCGCAAGCGTTTGTTTATAATGATATCGCTGTGTTAAATATAATGTATTTACAACACCACTAAAATCTATAATAACACGGTTCTGTTTCCTACTTACATTTTTATATGTATACACAATGTAACACATGTTACATGTTATCATTTATACAGTGTTAAAACTTGTATATACAAAATGTATCTCTGAAATATATATATACGAGTCGGATACTGGAGATAAAATATGTTTAAACCACAGTACATGTATATAAAGTTTCAGTTAATATTATGAAAGATTGAACATTTATAATTTCCATATTTTACAAACACGGACAAGTTATTGTATGTTACTTCTGGACATAAATCAATTGTTATAGCAAAGTATCAATTTTGAAAATGGCAGATACAATTTAACTATGCTTGGCAGAAAACCACTTTAATTTGCGATAGGGTGGCGGAAGGAGTGTTTATTTATTTCATTGACCGACACTGTCAATCCGAGAAACCTATTTTTGGTTATGGCCGTGCTTTCATATCTTTTGTGAATACTATTACGGAAACCTACGATGTTCAATCGCTGACTATTTACGTAGGTGAACCCCTTCATCTATGATTTTACTAAAACACATATTGCATAATAGCTGCTTTTAGTGTACAATTCGTAACGACCGTAAATCGGCGAAAATATGCAATAATACAGTTGCTTCTAATATAGTGTATAATAAACATCATAGAGCAACATGCAAATGTCAAATGTTACCAGTGACAATCATAGCTGTGGGAATCGTTTAACACGAACGTTATCTTATCAGTACATGTGATTTGATGGTGTTCTAAATATACCTCATGTATGGACCATTAAATCAATCTCTGTCTATCAGTTGCACTAATCTTGTAATATCTGATCAAAGACCGCCTTTTACCTTTCGTGTAACTGTGGTAGCAGATACATTGTTCATGAACATGTAGCTTAAATTGAAATCAAGTAAACGGTACAATCAATAAAATATGAAATTATTAAACATGGAGCATGTTACACAATCAGATTGCTATGACAGAATACTTTATACTGACAACTAGTTTCAAGACAAATTATGATAAAAAGTTTAACACTGTTTATATATAATTATTTATAACACTGTTTATAATTATTTATTTATAACCTGTTATAAAGTGACAACAATAATCTTAGTTTTGTGGTGCTCTGTCAGGTTGTGAAGACACATGTGAAACGGCATTGATGTATGACCAGTTGTTACCGAGGTAAAGTTAAGAAAGCAAACGTGTCAATAAACTTTAACTGTTATTTAAATGATACCGTAGATTATATAACATTGGTTAGATAAACACTTCTACATACTGAATTAGACATTTCATATCATCGAAACAAATATTTCACTCTTTCAATTAGATACACATTTGAAACCACTTTCAAATGGAATATCAATTGTTTTAACAGAAGAGTGCATCACAATATAATTACACTTCGCCAGGAGTTACGAACAGCAGTGCAAACACCAGCTGTGTAAGTCCAGAGAAAGATTACACATCAAAGCTAACCCTGGCGAGGTATACAACATTTACTGACAACTCAGACACTACTGTCAGGTTCAGATGTGGGATAACATCATTCCCGGGATTTTATCACCGAACTGTATACAATGGTTTCTCCAAATGTTATATTTGCAGGTCAGTATAACACTATGTGTACTCATTACACATAATTGTATTGAAGAACCGCAAACAAAATTGTAATATGTTTTATTCTAATGCAATTCAGACATGTATTAAGATTTATTATAAGATTGAAATGCTGTACATATAGTTTGTCGTGAAATCCATCACTATATAATATAATTCTATTATACCAAAAACCAAAAAACGGATGATTGGTATCGATATCAATTGTATTTGGATTAACATACATGTAATGCTAGATTATATTATTCGGTTCCAGTTATTGATCCATATCTTCAAAGATGCTATTTCAAGGACAAACATGGAAACCCGTTGGATCATGAATAGACCGTGAAATCAGTATAATGCTATTTTATAATGTAAGAAAATTAAAATCACAACAGCCGTATATTTGATTTGTTGTATGCTTTGGAGGCATGTAAACAAGGTATGCTATACATGTGGATAAAATTGTATGTAAACAAACATGATACCTAATCTACAAACCAGACTACGACATGCGCATCTATCACAATTTACATGGTTTGAACATTATAGACGAAAAAATAAATTTGCAACAGTTATATCTATCATATTCCGTACTTTTTTGTACAGTACAGAAACACGTGTCAAAACAGAATGACTTTGATATACTCGTATATTTATCTAAGCAATATTACAAACAACTTTGATTTGAATAATTATGTTACTATGAAAGTATTGCTTTTCGAAATTTCATTTATTTTAAGAAAATAAGACTATTTAAGACAAAATGTAGTTTATGTACCGACAGCAATAGGCATAAATTAACCATTTTAAGTTATACTTAGAAATAGATTAACATAAGGCATTATATTCCTGTCTATTAGGAGAAATATTATGATATTAACCAACTAAAGCAAATACATCTAATTTCGTTTTCAACATTTTTGAGTATATGTAAGAACAACAAATATGATAACAAATAAAAAATGAAAATAACTTATGTAAACAAGTGTGTTAATTCATTCAACCTTATTTATTTGACACAGCTTATCTAATTATATTAGCTTACTTTACATGTTTCAAGATTAATACAAAATATAAACGTTCAAACATATTGTATACTCAAAACCGTTTTCAGTACCTACTACAACACCCACATTAGCCAACAAGACGACTTCAGGAAGTTTGATTGTTTTAATTGGGGATGTAACAAGACTTGTTTGTATAACATCTGCTACAAGACCTGCAGCGATAGTTACCTGGAAGATAGGGGAGACTACTCTACAAAATGTATCAAATACTTTTTCAATTACTCCCAAAAATCTGACAACTGTAACGAGTATTGTGACGTTTACTCCAAACAAAACTGACATCAAGAAGACCATAACATGCATGACTCGCATCAGCGGACAGACATATTCCCCGAGCGTCAAACATAGTCTAAATGTGTGGTGTAAGTACATACATGCATGACTAGAACATAATAATCATTATCTTTAATTATAACAGTAATATCATCTTTATATTAACAATGCAACCATGGCAACGGTGTAAGAATGGTGCAAGTTTATTAGTCAATGACATGAAAACGGCTTTGTCAGAATATAACAAACATACAACATTTATATGAAGACAATAGTTCATTAACTATGTAATGTAAAGGGTTACCTGAATATATTTTAGAAAAAAATAATCAATATTTTTCTTAACATTAAATAATACTTATTGTCACTATGTATCTATGTTGAAATAAATTTGAAATAAAAAATCTCAGATATAACAAAGTGATGAATAGCCTTTCAACAACATCAATATTTATTAAATATATTTTAGAAACAAATAATCAATATTTTTCTTAACATTAAATAATACTTATTGTTACTATGTATCTATGTTGAAATAAATTTGAAGTAAAAAAATCTCAGATATAACAAAGTGATGAATAGCCTTTCAACAACATCAATATTTATTAAAGTACAATTTAACCAAACAAATAAAATGATAAATAAACAAAATCAATTAGGGAGTCCATCAAATGGTACAATTGAGCCCAGTTTACCTTTTCCATGGCGTGAGAACCAGACTGACAAATATTTGTGGTGTAAGACAAGTAACGGTGACATAGGAAATCCAGCTCCCACAGCTAACTGGACGTCTCAGTATGGTACACCTGATACAACAAACAGACTCGTATTCAAATTACTATCCTCTTTCCTTAACAAGATGGCAGCTACATGCAAGCTTAGTAACGAGTATACTCGATTGAACAGTGTTCATATAAAATTACAAACAACATAATTAGATGTACATTGTGAGTAGCTTTCTTGTTAAGTTTCTTATTTTAATACCAAACCAAGTAATGTCATAGTAAGTGACTAATGTAACATCTATCAATTGCACATCAGTATCCATCATGAGTTACTGGCATCCAAAGGACATTACATGTATATTAAATTATTTCATGTAACTATTATAGCTTTGACTTAAACATTGTGATTTTAACAAAAAGGAACTTTAAGTTATAACTTTTGTTAATTAGACTTAGTTCTATATGATAAATGTTAGACACTTTCTACATAGTCGATACAAATAGTTGAGTATGTCTTTTAATAAACTGGTATTAATAATAGTACACAATTAGATATCAATTAAACAATATTCATGTAAATCGATTGATCAAAACTTCATTTACATCATGCATGTTTATCCTGGTATTACTACATTAACTTGTAATTCATAATTCAAACATTTCTCACAGTCTACTAGGGATTTAGTATTCATATTGAGGGCAGGAGAAGAACATCATAAGCATTATGCTTCCGTTCTAATCCTTTTTCTATTAGTGTTTACACTTGTATTACTGTATAAAATGTACTTATATTGAGAAATAAAATATGTTGAAACCAAATTGAGGGTTCACTACTTAGAGAATGTGAGTATTTTACATGAGTATCTTTTATATTTACGTTCCATGGATAGTTGTTACAAACTTAGTTTCTAAGTGTGTGTTTGTTTTAAATTCTTTCTTGAATTCTAATAATAATCTTAAGAATGATTGTTGGATACAACCCAAGATCTTCAGATCCACTCGCTTTATCATGATTTCGATGGTTTGATGACACCCCTTTATTTTTGACAATTAAGCTCATTTGTAGTAGTGTATCAATACGCATCTTCAAACTGTCATAGCTACACCAAACAGTTCCCAATGACTTCAAAGCTTGCCGGAAATCATAAAAATGATCCAATGTTTTCACATGTGCAAAGAAAGATTACAATTTGATGCTTTTTATATTTGTTTGTATCTGAGTCGACTACTATTTATAAAGTTATCATGGTTTGTGTTTCATTCTTACTGAACACATAAAGCGGAGTGATATGTGCATATATACTTACTATAATATACTTACTATATATATACGATATATACTGCAATAAGACATCACTGGTGTTAAAAAGTGACTTCTATAGGATCATGTATTTACGAGCATTGGAAGACACGTTTTTTTTCAAAAAATCTCAGGGTGTCACTGCATCCACTTTTAAAAGAAATCCAAGCTGGTCAACCTAGCAGTTATTGTGTATTTGTATGTGGTTATTCATTCCTGCTATGACAAAAATACTTTAAAAACAATTCTGTGGAATTCAGGTTTCACAACGTAAATCCTAGACCTTATTGTATATAGAACAAAGAACACAATTCATCTGTGTATTGAGACCTTATAAGTACATGTATTACTGAAAAGTACTATGTTTTTTGTGTACATTACATCAGCATATTCTTTAAAAAAGGCCAAACATGATCAAAAACGTACCCAGCCATTTTGGATGATTTTTTTTTTCAATACATGCACTACCTCACACATAAATGTAAGTGGTATGGTTATATGACAGACATATTTTATATTTATGTCAATGTCAGTGTGTAATCTCTATCGAGATTGCAGCAGCAGCTTAAACTATTTCAAAATGTAGAATGTGGTTGTGAGATGAAAGTCAATTCCGAGGATCTATCATTAATTTAAACAAAATAGTTTTAGACACCCTCAAGTGAAATATATGAATACAAATAATTACTAATACATGATTAGGAACGTTAAGGTATATTAAAGTATAATAAATAGAGTCTTTACTCACTGCCTCTTTGTTTACGACCAATCATGATCATATCACATAAAACGTATTTCAAATTATATTTATTTCAATTATATAATCAATGTAAACTAATATTTCTTTTAAGTCATATATATCTTTAGTATCTTATTTTTATTGATATTGATAATAAAGTTATATGACCAACAGGAGATGTAGCTTTCAAAGTAAAAAGTTACAATAAATACATAGACAACAGTGGTCAACGACACTAGGGGACGTACACATGTTAGCGGGTGAACTTTTTCCTTGTCGTATTGCAATACAAAACGTTGAAAATAACCGTATCCCAGCCAAATATTCTCTTACAAATACTGCCGTAAAAACATTGTTACAGAAATACGTCATAACGATACACACACACACACGCACATACACTTACACACCACCTTGTTATGATTATTCGGTTATCAGATGGCATATGAATGTTGTGGTTTATTCTTCATATTGAACTATCGAATGAACTATTTTTTATGCCGTTTTACTTTCTAGTTTCACCTAAGATAATACTTCAAAAATCAATCTTTGCGGGCGTAATATCAGGAGATGTGAGGATAAAAGTTCCGTTTTATAGTTTCCCGCCTACAGAAGTACGTTTTACCAGACAAGATTGTAAACACATACAGAACACCATCAGAATATCTGTGTCACATAAAATATCGTCTGTTATGACTAAGGTATATGGTGATGAAGTAATATTAAACGGTATAGCATGTCTACAAATAACTGATTTACAGGAGATAGATTTTACCAACTACACATTAGAGGTACAAACAGTTTTGGAAGGTATTGGGCAGTTATAAACCTTATTTCTCAAAGTAAGTATGGTTTTAATTATATTTAATATTCTCATTGTCAACAAGACATGTAATTAAAAGTTACACTACGGTAAACTTATATAACTTTCAAAGATAAGTTTGAATTTGAAAATATTTTCAGAATAGTTCATCATGAATAAAACGGACATAAATATTTTTTAATAACTGCACCAGTTATTTCGGCACATGTTAAATCGTATTCAACGAACGTCTGTTCCAATATCGAGCCGATAATTACTTGGAAGCCAACCTGCACCCGCGGTGATCGCGAGTTTTATGGCAAATAGATGTACACTAATGAAATACCATCAAGCTCGACACTGCACGTTGTCGATTGTCTGGTACCACACAGTGCCACACAGACGCAAACAAGTCTAAGATTTGTATAACAAACAACTCAAATAGTTTATTATATGATTTAAATAATTCCCTAAAGCAGGACTGACACCCTCATTTAAGCATCACAGTGTAAAGAGACCATTGGTTTTGTCATGAAACTTTGATATTGCTTATATCTATTGACCATTTCTAGAATATCATCACCAATTTCAAACACACGAGTCTTTTAAGCAGCCCTGAAAACTTACACTTTTGTCTGCGTTTATAAGTACACGCCATTTCTTACACCAACTATTCCGCATGTCTGCTTTAACATGCAACTTCTACTAGCATTTAGTTAAAAGACAAATCTATTCGAAATATAGATGCACGGGCACTTTATTATATCCAATATCTATGCCAAGATCATGATCATTATTTCATATATAGAAATAATGTTAGCGAAATATTGTTTCCCTGTTTAACACGTGTGTTGCAAGAAAACCACTCTATCAGTTTATTATTTATACAAACTATGAGGATTGAGTATATACTGTTTGTGGAGTTATATATTTCACCTTCAATATGGTTAGGTAATAATGTGTAGTGTATCATGTCTCTAATGACAAAATCAAAACAATTACATAAGTCAATAAACGCTTTACAATTTTATCATTGTTTCGTATAAACTGCTTCTGTAAACATATGATATGTTGTATCTTTTATTCAGGCAAATTTTAGGACAATAATAACTACACGATCACAGGTTTAAATTGCGTTGTAATTTCCGAAATATATTACGTTCAAAACATGCTATTCACACATGAAATATATATCAATGACTAAAACTGTATTCGATTACCAAACATACGTTGTGTTTTAAACACTATGTACTTCTGTGAAGTTTGTTTGCATTATATATATGGTGTGATTATTATATTGGATTAATAATAATTTATAGCTTTTACTGACCATCAAAATCATGCATGTCAACACTAGCGAGTTGATAATGTAACCTGCCAAAATTGGTGATGCTTAACATGTGTTGTATAATATATATAATTCAATTTAAAATTGGTATTAACTATGTTATATGCATTTCATCAATACAAATATTTAGTCACGGTTTGAATCAATTATGTGTTCATATTGTGTTGTAATATTCTAAAATACCATGTGTGTAATGATGAATGTTACACTGTTTTGTAAATGTGTTTACTCGTGGATCAATCTGATCCTCTGTCGTAAGGAAATACAAGTTTCCAAAGTATTCATGTGCAAAACCAAGTTTAGTGGAATATTCGCTGTCTATATCAAAGTTAAACCATTGACATGTATGCAGGTGGTGCTCCAGCGATGCCTCAATGATTCAACAGAACAAATATCGGTGAAACCACTGTAGTCGTTTCCTGGGAGACTGGCTTTCAAGGAGGAAATAATCAGACTTTTGTCCTACAGTTAGGTAAGGACAACAATCTGTGGTACAATCACACAGACATGTTTGGTGGTATGAATACAACAGGATTCCCAATGAGTGCTACTTTGGACATGTTATCGAAAGGGACCCAATACTACGTCCGGGTGTTATCTTACAATGCAAACGGAACTAACCCTTTTACATATATATTGAACTTTACAACACATGGCGGTAAGTTATGCAAACATATTTTAACTAAGGAACATAATTGTTTGTATGTGTCTTTTAAATTGTGCATCTTTGGTTTGAACAATATATATTTGTTACCAACATATTACATATTGTACATGCATTCAATATACAGCGATATATGACAACATAATTGAAAATATAGCTATTTCTAGCTTGTACAAAGCCTCTCTTCTGAAATTGTGTATCTTTGTGAAATATCAAAATAAAAAAAAAACACATGTGCGCTTATCAAATTATTATATATTTTGTTAAAATATGTAATATTGTTTTAATATATTTTGATCGGTAATACATTCATTGTACAACAGAACGCCTTGCTTGTTAGCATTGATTATATTATTTCTCAGATGTTACTATTGAAGAAGATACCATAGACATTGGACCAATAATTAGTGGTGGTGTAGGCCTCGTCATCGTTTTGGTGGTTATTGGAGTAGTAGTTGCAATATTCCGGTTTAAAAGAAAGAATGGACAACACCGAGGTGAAAATAAGTTGTTGGATATGCATTTTCTCATATGACATTTGTATAATGTAGCTAACGTAAGGTATTACACCTATATGAATCATTATTCTTTATCCATGAATGTATGTGAGAGAACCATATCTCTTCTTTTATTTATTCAAATATACAGTGACTGGTTTTATATAACACTTAATTAAATCATTCTAATTATAATGATATCTCAAGTCTCTATTTGGTTTTGCTGGTTTCGTGATTGTGCCTACTCTTATCTTATCATGAAACTATAACTTATTGTATTTGTTTATTTTGAACATATTTCAAAAGTGTAAGGAACTGAGATGACCACTATGATGCTTGTATATAATTTTGCATTGAAAAATAAGCATGTTGGAATGTGTTAAACGATATTGCATGATATAACCATTTCTTTGCAGAAACAGGTGACCTAAACATAGACACACGAGACAGGTACGATATGCATTTTCAATTGTGATATCAAAACGAAGTGTCTGCTTGTAGTTTTAAAATAATTCATAACTAGTTCGTGCCGCAGTAAGTTTGTCAAATTCAATGTTTTAGTAGCTCGTAAAGAATCAAAATGAGAGTAAATAAATGGGATTTAAACCAACAGTAACAATTGATACGATTGATTTACATTTATTAAAAGAACAATTATCACACACTGTGGTGATGTGTACAGGCATAATGTAAGAATTCGTATGTACCTATTAATTACAAATATATGTTTAAATGCTACAGAAGGGTTCTATATTAGCAATAGTTATTTTTGCCAATCCACAGAGTGATGCTGTCAATTCCGTTAGACACCTTGATGATAATCTATCTGTATGAATAACCTTTTTTGTCAACAGTATGGTAGTACATATTTAGTCTCAGCAACGTTAGCATCAAGTAACTATGCTGATTCTCTTCATTCACATATACATATATATTGATATTGCGTTTATAAAAGCCATGTAAGCACTTTATGATTTTGATTGTGATCTATTTCAATTTGCCAAATGACAGCAGACGTTAAAATATGATTACGTATATGACGTTAGCATTTCTCAACTGTTTACCTGCCCATTTCCATATTTTAAATGTATATTGGTACGAGTATAAAAGTGCCATGTACACATTATATTGTTTTGATTGTGATATATTTCATGTTCCCAATTTGAATGAAATACGGCTGGTTACACAGTATATAAGGTTTGCCTTTCTCAACATGCTTACTAGCATATTTTCATATTTATATGTGTTTGAAGGAACTGGATCATTGTCAACTACTCTATGTATGTCATTATCATGTCTAGACATTGATTAATATGGGTTATCATCCAAGATATAAACTATTTAGCGAATAACACGTTATTTTCGTCCTCTTGTTTACAAGGGAACTTTGCGAAGTTATACGACTCCCAAACGTACTGGGGATTCTATGATTTCCTATTTAATTCTGAAACTGGCGGACAATATAGATATTTTTTTATTATAATGTGTCCTTGTTTTCACCTCGTATTCGTAGAAAGACCAAAAAATAGCCAGAAGGAAAAGGTATATTGCATTGTTTGTTTACAACTGCAGCACACAATTAACTTAGAAATGTAGGGGAGAGGTTTCATAAAAAGTGATTTTCTGGTCAGTATTTACACTGTTGACAAAATGAAAGCAGACGTTAGAATTTATGTGCTCATACCTGAATTTCCAAGCATCATTTTTTTCTAAATTCACAATTTAAACGAGTCAGTATTTTTTAACTGTTCCAAATACACCAATACTGCAATTCAAATAATAAACCTTTTAGATTTTAAGAACAAAATAGATGAATAGATGATTTCCAGTTTTCAATGGGTGTGTCACACCTATAATCTTATCAAATTTCTCCTGTTTATCGTTTACATATGTGTATAATTTCACGTTTATCTTTTTAAAACATATCTAACCTTATCATAATAGGTGTTTTGACCATAAACGTGTCCATGTTTCATTTATAAGATGTACTTTGTTTGTACCGTTTCGCTGTGTGAAGACAGGAGATGCGTGTTTAGGTTCATATAACACGTTCTGATACAAATTGACCTTTTTTCTGAAAAGGTCAAAACTATTGATATGTGTAACTTCTGTGCTCGTGATGTTCATTGAGTATCATTTAAATGATCGGCATGGTCGTTTTATATTAAAACAACAAGAAGTTCATGCTAGCATGTCTTTTTGTAGATTATGTATGCTTTCAATCTGGCTGAATTCAGTCATTTACATAACATGTGGTTATAGGTTTCACTTAATATTTTGCTGGATAATTAATTGAACTTGTATCATTTAAAAGTGAAGTAGGCATTATCAAATAAAAGTTAATCCTGATAAAGTGATTGGCTGAATTCAGTCAAACTTTAGTCGAGTCAACACGAATTACAAATGCTGCATATAAAATCGATATTTGCCATTCCAGCTCTTCACTGGCTGAATTCAGCCGCACGTTATATTTAAAAGTGAGTTTGCAAATTCTGCTTTTGAAGGAAACCATTTTGCTCGCTGGTAGAATTCAGTCAGTATTGGGCATCTCACAATACATCATGAAACTTACGGAAAGTCTTTTATACATTTCATATCGTTCTTCTGTAAAATATGCTTGGCTGAATTCAGTCAGTAGGATCACATTTATCTGTAAGTTAATTTTGTGAGCTTTTCAATTTGATTTTTTTCTCAAGCTGTTTCATTAGGTTAACAAGGGACGGAATGCAACAAAAATGTACTACGACCTTTTGATATATATATTAGAAAATAAGAACACATACTATACTAGCACAAAATAAGTAATATTTTAGTTGTTTTTTCTCCAGTTTTATTAGGATACTTTCCTTGTAATATGATAATATAAATCATACAAAATCCAAAGTCACCAAATGCACGATGCATGGATAAAATATAGCTGTTTGATTTGAATGAATATAAAGTAGCTTATTATTGATAGAACATATTGAAACTATACTGGTTTCAAATGATATCAACATGTAATATAAATTGATTATGATGTTTTTGTTTTGATACTATCTATCTATTTTGATATCTATCTATCTGCTAAAACTTAGAACTAATGCCATAATGATCAGAGTAACTGGTTCGATGGAGTTAAGTGCAAATAGAATATTATTTTAATCTGTTTGATTTATGCTCATAGTCTCAATTTATATATCATTCACTATAATTAATTAAAATTTAAAGTAGGAAAAAGATAAAAAAAATATTTACAACGACATACATACACTTGATTGGAACTCAAAAAGATTTTGTTAAAATCACAATAATGTCGAGTTTTCATTGTATGTTAATCCGTCTTGCTATGAGACACATTTTACAAAGATATTTGTGTCATGCGTCATACATGTAAGATATATAGATACCATGTAAAAATAAAGTATTAAAAATTCTATGTCTCTCCATATATGTATAAGAAAATAATGTAAACTGGAAACAACCGATACAAAATATTTATTTTGCCTTATGCTTTAGTATAATACATATCTTAATTATGTGATTAAAAAACTTTAACTTCTGAAATATTGTTTTAGATAACACTACACATAAGAAAAAAGGAGAAAAAGAAACAGAAACAATAGTTTATTTAAATGATAAATGAAATGAAATCATGTTTTACTCTATTACAAATTAGACATATATACTTCTTTTATATTAAATCTCTGCCCTCATGCACCTATAACAGGGTGAATAAATGGACCACCATATTGGTGGTTGAAATTTAAAACATTACAAAGAAATTGGAGGATTGGATACTTAAAAGTGCAGTCTGCTTTGCAATCAAAATTTATACATGTATAGAATAGCAGATTTAAAGAAGAATGTAATTCTTCAAGGAATAATTTACGACATAAACAATGTAATATATAAATTTTTATTTCATACTATAGTTAGAAGACATGTAATGCATTACATTAAGATATATTATTTGTACTATTGGATATAACAAAATACAAAATAGTTAAAATCATATTCAAACAGTTCCTTGTCTATCAATAAAATTACAAACGTTTATAGCCAGGTCATTTGAACAAAATACCTGTAAATGTGAAGAGGGATACGTATTCATTACGAACTATGTTAAGTGCTTGTATATATAACATCATCAATTAGAACATTGCTATAATATCATTAACTACTGATTTAACATTACGTTAGGTACATCACACGAGTCTCTGAGTATTAAAAGTCATATATATATATTAAAATTGACTTGTGAAAATCATCGTTGGTAAAATAGATTTGGTTCTTTGAAAAAAATGAGGTGATGACTAGCATTTAGCTAACCCAATCCCCTTTATCAATAGTAGAGACGGGATAGACAACGTATAAAAACTAATAATAACGATTCTCTTTGCAAAATCATTTAATCAAGCCATTTTCTCTTTAATCTTAATGTTAGTTCTTTTAGCATAACATTTTTATTAGAATAATTAAATGATGCCAATATATCTGGTACTTTGCACTTTCCACCTTTTGGTCATTACACCACTATCAATCAACATATATCTCCCTCTCTATTGAATACCCATTTAAAATTAATCATCTTCTTTTTGGTCTAAGTTACTTCCCCTATCCAATTATCACCGTCTGTGTCTTTTGGAGGACGCACTAATATCCACTCGTCCATATCGACAAAAAATGGATATTCTTTCAAAGTAAACTCTGAAAAAAGTAATGTTAATGTTAGGTTAACAGTGGTATAAATGCATAACACCATATGAACGTTTAGTATCGTATAACTGTTACTGTATTATACAAAGCTCAAGTGAGCCATTCAGATCGCATTATATGCGTCTGTTAACAATTGGTTATGTGCACTCTAGCCCTCGCATTTTAAACTTGCAAAGTTATTATAATTACAGTATCAAGGAAAACGTATTGAACTGACTTAATCGGATATTTTATGTAAGAGTTATATATAAACATTGAATTGTTAAAAAGTATATAAATATATATTAATATAATATCTCAGAGAAAATCAACAACACTTAAACTGGCCAAATATGATAAATAATGTTTAGTTTACGAATCACAACAAAATCAAATGCGTTCCCCATCACCTGAACATGTTTCATTTTCATTGTAGTTGTATACCATAAGACCTCGGATAAGGTTTGAACAAGTCAATTCGGAGAGCTATGTTTGTTTTGTGGCTCTTAATCATCAAAATCTGCTTTATTTGCCTTTGTGTGCAGCATTATTTCATGATACTATGGAGAAAGTTTTGTACTATTCAAATCGGACTATTCAAAGTGGCCGTGTTACGACACTTGAATCATCAGTATTTGTACAATTTGACTTTTGCGAAATACTGTAATTGTATATCTATAATGAAATCTTGTCAATGTCTGAAGTAGTATCAGCCCTCTTAAGTATGGTATACTGCACTACAGGTAGGCGATTTATACTCATTGTGGACTTCATGCAATGATATAATATCAAACTGGGAAGGTAGTCATACCCATTGTGCTGTATTTAGTCGGTAATGTAAATTATGAATATTAAGTTCTATTTATGTTGAATTACGATGTGTTTTATTTTAAAGTATTTTCCTGTTTACACTGATAAAATGTATTCTTTATTCTCATTAATTTCGTATAACGTAAGAAACATGTTACCTTCACTAGTGTCTTCACAGAGTTGTGTAACTTCTGTTGTATACTTTTCATGGGGAACTATAAATATATTATATATAGTGAAAATACTATCTATTAAAATACATGTAACAAAGAGTTCAGATATTTCATGAAATCTAAATTTTATTGATTTCATATAATTGGTAACAGTTTTCAAAAATTGAAAAAAAATTAGTTTCCTCAATATACTGGCTATGCTTATATTAATGTTGAAAAAGTATTAGGTTTTATTAAATCTAGGATAAATATTTTAAAATAATGTATTTATAGTTTTACTTACTGTTTTTACCCCAAAAATGGTATACAGCCGTGTCAGATCATTATTTGATATCGCAATAGGCTGGTTTTCGTTGGTAGGCTCAATCACTATCCTTCTAAATAGGCACACCTTCAGTCATGACATTAACATTGCAATAGTGCATATTGTTGTTTACGCCAAGCATTAAAACTCCGTTTCTTGTCAATTGTGAGTAAATATGACAAAGGACACTGTTAACAATATAGCTTCAAGCTATTTCCTTTGTTCGAATTATAGCCTGAAAACGATGGGTTCCATCAACTACAAGAACATTCTTCGCTAACTCTCACCGTGAATATATGTCCCCACTTGGCTTCTGAATAGTATTAATATCAATATGATATTCCCCTACAATGTTAAATGTTTAATACATTTGAAGAGGCTGCCATTATCATATATTCTATAACATTTTCTGCCATATTGTTCAAGTAGTTTCAAATTCTCCTATTCTGTGGATACTATTTATGCACTGACTCGTTGAATATACTGACCTTCATTTCACCGTTTTATTATATAATATGTTTGGAGGCCTTATTGGCTACCTAACATTTACTCCCTCCCGCCACTTAATGCTTGAACATCCTATTTGCTATCAGTACAGTTCATTTAATTGACTGGATGGAGTATCATTTACATCAGTTATACTATTAATCTTTCTCTATCATATACCCTTCTGTATGCATCATAACACACCCTATTTGTATTTAAGGCAAAAGAACATATAAATAATCGGGTATATTTTATGTTTCAAGAAAGATAAATGTTTACACCTGCCACAGTCATTATGAATAGTATATTCTATACAGCACATGTTTCAACTTATTATAAATCATTATTTATATATAGTGTTTATCAGTCTAATAATTGGACTGATGAAAGTGTATTAATTTCATCAGCGGGGTGGTAGTCTAATGGATATAGTGTTGGCCGCTCACGCCAGAAGTTGTGGGTTCGATACCCAACTTGACCCAATTCCTCTCATAACACAAATCTCAGTACTTGTTCTATCCATGAAGCGAACTCGAAAGCGGTTCATATAATCTCTGAGCTTTCATCGTAATCAGGCTAAAAATAAATCAGTATAAACTAAACTAATTGTACAATCCTTTGAATCTTTTCTGAATCATACAGTTGGATTACTATGCCCGCCCCCACTACTGGTAATTACTAATTAAATTATTGCATGTCTAAAGTAAAACAACAATATTCAAGAAGTCAGTTATATGTCAGTTCAAACTTCCATGGTAGGTTTGTAAAACTGTGTACTTCATTATTGTATTTGAAATTCGCAACACTTATTTATTAATATATTCTTTTGAAATTAAAATGATATATATTCCATATTTTTGTAGAGCGTGTGGTGCATTGAAAGAACTTCAAACCCTGATCGGAGGGTCATGGGTTCGATCCCTCGCACAGGCTACATGTATGTGTGGTGTCCTTAAGGAAGACACTATCTTTACATGTGCTTAGAACTGATTCTGTTACGGACGATTTCGAACGTGATTTATCTTAGTTGTAAGAGCCTGTTTAACAATCAAAGTGAAATCAACAACTAGCAACTAACCCGATTAACAACAACGCTTTATTTAACATTAAGTGTGTAACAATTATTTATCTATAAAGAAATCTAAAATATTATATATCGCTAGAACTGCATTAAACAGTTTGTAAGATTTTCATCCACACACACACACATGAATTCAAATATCAGTTTTTGCATATTAAATAAAAAATATGTGCAAGAGTATTCTATTAGCATTTTTGTTCATTTACACTGCTTTTTCGAATAAAGATACCATAAAACACTACATTTTCAACGTAACATTGTTAAACGGAAGTGTATCAGGATTTTTCAAAATGTTAGAATTGATTGACAAAACAAAAGACTTTTATTCAAAACACCTAAATCGTTTCACTATATATCCACTCAGTCCGTATAGCCATAACGATATTGATATAAATAGGCCAAAGACAAATGATTTCCAAATAAGGCCTATGTGCTCAGTTTTTTTGACTAGAATTTCAATGGTTGTTACAAATAAATCACCTGATCCAAATTTTTATAAAATTGGTTACATATTTTTAAAAATAATCACCTTTTTTCATAGTATAATCAACATTATACATGATCAGATGATTGAGATACTAAGAGAGATGTTTTATCGAAGACCACCAATGTAGGAAACCATCTGTGCTTGAAAATAATTAGCAAATATCGTTTACGTATCGCTGAGATAACAATTCACTCACATAGAGTTACCAAAGTGTAAATGGTACTTTCCAAAAATGATAATTACTCTGTTAAAACTGATATATTATATGCTCATTAAAGCTCAATTGATCAGTCTAGTTTTACTTAGGATCCAATAGAAGAAATTAATTATTTTCAAAGTTTATTTCAAAACTGGGTATTTACAAAGCAAAATCTAGAATTATAAAGTATGATTGGTTATTAATCTGACAGTGTTTTGCCTAAAATTCATTAGAAGGCAAGATGAGTTTTATAATGGGTAAGTGATTACATTTTAGCTGATGAACTTATGTTCTATTAAACCGTATCAAAATATAACAGAACCAGCCAGTATTACCAGATATTTTGATAAGATGGTGATTATAAGTATCATATCACTATACTCATTATTACCGGCCATCCAATATTTCATATTGATTTAAAAAGGGTTAAAAGAGTAAAACCTTTTTTAAAGAGTGGATTTGTTAAAAACGGATTGTGTTAGATCATGTCTGCAATATCAGAAGTGTCAACAAACTAAACATAATTCAAAATCAAGTACATGTATAAATGGCTATTGAACCCTAACATCATCTTTTCAGGGTTGGCAACTAGACTTCTATGGGTCATTACCTATTACACAATGAAAGCATAGCTATGTAATGATAATTTGTGGATATTCTTTCGAGGACTTTACTGATTGCACTGAGTAGGGAGATTGGCCTGTAGTTGCTAACATCGTGAGGGTCTTTCTTCTCGTAGATTGCACAGACGTGGGCTAGTTTCTATTGACGGGGAACTTTGGATAGACTTACGGAGAAGTTGAAGAGATCACAGAGAGGTCGGGATAATTCGTTTGAGAGTTCTTTGAGCACTATGTTATTGATGGTATTGGGACCGGTGGCTTTCCGTGATTTAAGAATTTTTAGGGCGTCAGCTACCTCTTTAGGCTGGATGTTAATGTTGGTGAGTTTAGGACCTTGATCGCTGATGGGAAGGTTTGGGAGGCCTTTACACGTGTCATCTAGGAGTGTTTGTGCTTGAAATAAATAGTTAAGTATGTCTGCTTTTCTGTGTTTGTTTCGTATGTGTTGTTGTTGTGATGCTTGTTGTAGAGGAATTGGGATTAATGAAGCCATTTAGAAGTTTCCAGTAGTCGGACGAGTTGTGTTGTGACAGATGGTGCTTTAGTATTTGGCCATTTTGGTTTTGTGTTAATGTTTGGCATTGCGTACGAGTGAGTCTGTTTTGTTGCGTATGGTGATGTATGTATTTCAAAGGTTTGGGTTGTTTGTTTTGCGTGCTTTGATATATGCTTATTTTCTTCTTCGAATATGGGTTCTAATTCTGTTGTGCATCCAAGGTGGGTCGGTGGGTCGTACTATGACAGTTTTGTAAGAATACACTCATCACATAAAGAAAGTAAAGCTGCAGTGAGGCTAGAAGAATATACATCAATATCAGCGTTAAAACAAATTTCTCAATCAAACTCGGATGCATTGGTACGCAACATATCAAAATTGGCTTCAGAAAATTTCCAGACATTTCGCTCGAAGGGTGTGTGTAGGGGTTTAGGGTATCTTATACAACAGAATACTGGACAATGATAGCGAATATTTTGTTCAAGGAAGGGTTCACCAACACCACAAATGGATATCAGATTGGGACAGGATACAAAGAATAGGTCGATAATGGACTGGGAAGATTCGGTGAAATTGGTTGGATCTGAAATTAGTTGGGAAATGCCTAATTGCAGTCAGATGTTATCAATTTACATTCGAGATGCAGGTTTGCGACAACCGAGATTAAAATTACCAGTAACCACTATGTCTTTAATTTGAGTATCTACAGCTAGGGTTCTGGAATCCTGTATACACGAAAGGACAGCATCATTGACATTCGGTGGACGGTAGAAAACATTCAACAGAATAGGTTTATGTTTCACTTTCAATTCTAACCATGCACATACATTCAATGTCGTTTAACTCTAAGTCTTGTCTTCGGCGAGCAGTGATCGTATCCTTAACATAGACTAGGACACCGCCATATCTGTTAGTCGAGCGATCCTTACGGATGGGTGTTTGGTAGTTGGAAAATGCAAGATCCGATGTACGTGTATTGTTATTCAACCAGGTTTCCGTGAAAGCCAATACATCAACACAGTTGGTGTATCTTTGGGGCAAAGCCTTGAACATTATAATGAACAAATGAGAGATGGCTAGAAATAAGTTCTGAAATGTCAAATGATCCGGAAAACAAAATGGATGAAGAGCCGGAACTCAAATCTGATGTACTAGATGAAGCTGGACCGGGATTTTCGTGGATGTCACCGGACAGAATAAGTAAAACGGATAGCCAAATAATCAAATCGAAATTGTTCATCGGTTTAAACCCTTTTTGCTTGATTTGATAGTGACCAAAAAGATCCACTCTCGCTCTGTAAACAGATATAAAGGAAATATGAATGTATAGGATGTGAAGGAGTAATGCATAGAGGAAAGTAAATGTTATGAGAAAACATAGCAGAAATAATGGACATACATATTGATGATTCGAGAATTATTTGGTAGAATGGGTGGAGTATAATGTGATTAAATTACGATAATGTTGAAATATAAACAAACAAGGTGAAATTCTATCTCTTGCAATTCAGTAAGTCGAAGTTAGGTGTATTGAAATGTAAGAGCACCTAGATTTGTGGAGCAAATTAAACAGTATTTTATGTGTTGTTTTATAAAATCAATGCCGGGTATTCTGAATGGAATTACTCAGGTACTCAATGTAGCATAGATTGGTATTTATTCCATCAAGACCATCCGATGTAAGCTGCGTTTAGAGTGAAAACAAGCAATGTGTTTATGTCTGTATTATTTACGAGTTGAATAATGGTGCTAATTTATTAAAACTAGTGTTTATGTAAAGCTAGTTGCTCTACGCGTGTGTGTGATATTAAAATTATAATATGTGCTTGGGGATTTGGATTAACATGCAGCAGTAAGAATTAGATATATTGAAGGGCAGTGTAACATAGACTGGTTTTTATATTGAAGGGCAGTGTAACCGTGCCTCGAGTTTATTCCATCAAGACCATCGTATGTGAGCTGCATTTGGAATGAAACAAGCTATGTGTTGCTGTTTGTGTTTTTCGTGAGTAGAATAATGATGCTAATTTATTATTAAGATTAGTGTTGATGTAATGCTGATTGCTGTACGTGTGTATGTGATACTAAAATATGTGCTTGGGAATTTGGATTAACACGATGCAGCAAGTTTAGCGGGAGCTGTGTTATGGTTCTTAATGCGCATGAATGCAGTTGTAGTCTAAGGTGAATATTCATGTTCATTTTTAATTATTAATATTTGTATTCATGCAAATATTTTAACAGCTCATGCTGTAATGTAGAAGGTAACATACAGATATGAGGCTCACACAATTACAATTCCTGTTAGGTGAGATACAAAATTTAGTCATCAAATGCATGATGCTTGTATTTTATATACAAAATATGTATTATGACGTAAGCAGTTCATAATACCATTAATGACTTTGCATGGGCACATTCTTATTGATGTATGGACAAAGTCATTCATGTGACAGGTGCTGAACCATATAAAAGTGATACAAAAAAGCTATTCATAGACGTATACATGATAACAGCTGGGCGAAGATTTCATATGTAGCAGCGGTCATCTCAATGGTTCCATAGGCACATGGATTCATCTGTAGATGGCATCAAGGTGAGTACTAATGCGAATTTATAGATCATAATTGTAATCATGCCATAATGTTCACTTTCATAGTGCAATATGTCTGCAATATATCCTATGGTAGACACATATGAGACCTACACAGTCGGATTCTTGTGCCTGATACAGAACCATAAGTGGGACCAACACATAAGTACAAAGGCATACACACAGTAACAGCTATGTTTATATGTAAGATGTAGATACTGAGAGTTAAATGGTTCAACATGCACATGAGTTCAATTGTATATGACATCAAGGTGAGTACTTAATATTGGCACACACCGATATGAGGCCTACATAATTGCATTTATGTGTATGGTGCTGAAACATGGGCAATATGAATTAACTCAGCTGTATATAGACACATACAGTATGACAGCTATACAGAGATTCCAATTGGTAAGCTTTGTTAATACTCTTTGTAGTCTTGCCATTATGTCCACATAAAATGCACATAAATTCGACTATAAATGGCATCAAGGTGATTACTAATCTTAATATGTAAACCATGTTTGTAATTATGCCATGATGTTCAGATCTCATATACAAACTGACTTCAACAGGCATATACTGATTGTAAATCATATTTGTAATCATGACAAACTGTTCAGAGCTCATATTCAAACTGACTTCAATATGATATTGGATAGACACATACTGAATTGTAAGTCATGTTTGAAAACATACCAGAATGTTCAGATCTCATATGCAAACTGACTTCAATATGATATTGGATAGGCACCTACTGATTGTAAATAATATTTGTAATCATATCATAATGTTCATATCTCATATACAAACTGATTTCAATAGGTGCATTCTGATGTTAAGTCATATTTGTAATCATGCCATAATGTTCAGATCTCATATACAAACTGACTTCAACAGGCACATACTGATTGAAATCATATTTGTAATCATGCCATAATGTTCAGATCTCATATACAAACTGACTCCAACAGGCATATACTGATTGTAAATCATATTTGTAATCATGACAAACTGTTCAGAGCTCATATTCAAACCGACTTCAATATGATATTGGGTAGACACATACTGAATTGTAATTCATGTTTGAAATCATACCATAATGTTCAGATCTCATATACAAACTGACTTCAATATGATATTGAATAGGCACATACTGATTGTAAATCATATTAATAATCATACTATAATGTTCAGATCTGATATACAAACTGACTTCATTATGATATTGGATAGGCACATACATGAGGACTAGACAGTTGCATTCATATTCAAGGTGAGTAATTCAATTTGTAAATAACATTAATTTTGCCAGATGATTACATTTCATAATACAATTTGACTTCATTATGACTTAGTACTGGCACAAACTGATATCAGGCCTACACTAAGTGCATTCATATGCCTGGTACCGACCCATGGACAAGTGGGACGAGCAGAGCTGTGTATATTAGAAGCAAATTAGTTCAACTGTTCATTCAAAGTGAGTACTGATCTTGTACTGATTTGTAAACATGCCATAATGTTCAGATCTTATATACAAGCTGATTTCAATATGCTATTGCATTGGCACTACATATAAGAAGCACATTAGATCAGTTGTTCATGGTATCAAGGTGAGTACTGATCTTAATTTGTAAAACTTATTTGTTATTATGCCATAATGTTCAGATCTCATATGCAAACTGATTTCAATATGCTATTGTATTGTCACATACAGGTATGAGGCTTAAACAATTGCATTAATGGGCAAGGTTAGTACCTAAAACTAAATAATAATATTAATTTGTAAACTTGCCGATGTTCAAATTCCATAGTATAATTTGACTTCAATATGAGTTAAGATTGGCACAAACTAATATGAGGCATACACAAGTTGCATTCATGGACCTGGTACTGAACCATGGACAATAGGGACCAACACAGCTGTATATAGGCACATACATTATGACAGCTATACAAAGATTCCAGATGTAGTAGAGGACAGCACAATGGTTCCAAAACACTGATATGAGGCCTACACAAATTGCATTTAAGTACCTGGTATTGAACAATGGACAATATGGATCACAGCTGTACACAGGCACATAGACTATGGCAGCTATGCAAGTATTCCAGATATAGTAGGTGAGCACAATGGTTCAACAGGCACATGAATTAAATTGTAGATGGCATCAAGGTTAGTACTTAAATATTCCAATTTGTTAACAAAATAATTTTGTATTAATGCCATAATGTTCACAATTCATAATAATATTTTAGCTTCAATATGATTTCATATAGGTTTACACTAAAGACCTCAATGTTACTAATTATGTCAATTGATGAACATGGTTGAATTTTTTTGTATGCCATAATGTTACAACTAGCTTAACAAACTTCAAACATCTTTATGGTTAATAATGGTTACCTAGAATTGACTGTGGGAGCTGCCATATTGATACGTCACGAAAACATCACATAAATATTAAGAAGTCGCCATTGTTTTTTAAAGTATTGTTCTATCTTAAGGTAGTCGCGGCGTTTTTACAATAGTTATTTTGTCATCTGGCGTAAATTATGAATAATCTGTACACTTATATCAACTCTAATTGTAGAACATGCCTAAGTGCGGGTTACCTAATCAGGTTGGAACAACGTGGTTTTTTTAATAAAAAAAGTGTGATATTAACTGTAATGTTTTATAAATTGAAAAAGTTCAATATATATGTATATATATATATATGTATATATATATATTGATGCTGTATGACAATTTTCTTCAATACACTTTCGCGTGTAAGGTTAAGTTATCTTTAATTTTGCATATCTTTCGATAATGATTTTACAGATTGTGCGTTTTACAGCTACGCCAGGTACAGTTTCAGACTGCGAGAGTAACAATGTTATATTATCGTGGAACATTACAAATTATGCTTCAGTAGGTACAATACAATGGAAGAAAAATGTCACAACAATCATGAACAAATCTGGCTCAGGTACCCCTACACTTAGTGCTGATGTTACTAATGCTGAAAACGGCGGTGATGGAGCAATTGTTATTAAAGGAGTACAAACTAACGATTCTGGTGAATATTCCTGCCATATTACGTATCAGCCTGGATCACCAAATTTGGCATCTTCAAGTAAAGCCATGCTTAGCATTTTAGGTAAACGACATTTGTTGCTAGTGTTATGTAGTATGTCTTTATAGATAGACTCACTAATTATCCTTATTATTTTTTCACGATAATGATTATTTTCAGTCAATGTTTAAATATATTTGATCATCTAAAATTATATTTCTGCTTGCTTAATGCAGCCCTCTTAAGTATCCAGTCACATCAATATGCAGATTGTTTTGCAGATGGGAATCAAAAGAGGAACAAATACCACGTTATGCAAACATGTCATTTTATTGTACCATAAAATGACTGTAATTTAATATATAATCGATTAAATAATATATATTATAATGTGCTTAGCATGTTATATACATGACTATTTAACTAAAATGCTTACATAACATAACTAGTTAGAAATTTCAATAATACATTTCTGTAATTATATCAAACATTCCAAAAGCAAAAGATGGGCAACTATCCACTCACACCGTGGACATAAAACAAATATTGTAAATTCTGACAACTAACTACCAGCAAGGACGGCTGATTATCCACACACGCTCAATTATTTACAATAATAATATATCTTATTTATTATCGCATCATCACTGTAATCCTGAAAAACGTACTATTTTATGACTATAACCAAGTTCAAGTGGCTAATAAGAGCAATTATCAAAACTTTAAATTGTAAATAAAACCTACATTTGTTTCTGGTTTTGTTGAATATGATTTTTCAGATGTTAAACTTTGATATTAACAACAATGTTATTGACGTATGTATAAACCGATATGTCTTGCATTGTTTCTTTGACAAATGATTTATATCATTTTCAATATGCTGTAAATATAGGTAATATATCTGCTATTGTCAGTAACGTGAAATTATGAATTTAAGTAACAAATGATCAGAAAACGAACCTGACATGTTGGTGTATATGCATACCATGCCCATTATATGTACATATAGTAATTGCTCATAACTATTAGGTGTTTGAGGCTTTGATTGAGTATTAAGCAGTGCACATTCATTCCTAATAATGTATACTATGCCAACAAGGGCACTGAGACCGGTTTCAATAATTCAGTAAAAACTCTCAAATGGAGATCTTACCCAACTAAAAAATCTCAATATATCTAAATGATTACTTGAACTCATTATATATTTAATCACGACACACAATTACACATATAATCTTATTAGTAAAGGATAACATTGTTTAATTAATATGAATGAGGTTACAGCATTTCAAACTATTGAACTAAAAATAAATATCAAGATGAGAGATGTTTAATAAATCTAGAGACAGTGTCTTAAAGGCTATCAAAAATAAAACAATATACACATATGAGAATTGACAAACCACTGGCAGGATATGCATTAAAATAGACAATATATCACAAATACGTGTTTAACTCAAAATGTTTAAAGAGAACATACAATATTATTAAAATGAATTGCACTTATAATAATGTACAGACTATTTTAAACAAAATATATACCAAATTGAGTTTGGATAATTCACAAAAACAGATTTTCATCAAATATTTGTGCATCGATTTTTTCTGAACGGTACATTTATCATTAAACAAAGATAAATAAGGTCTTTAAAATAATGAATTTAGTCTTCTTTTTAAGGTTTTAATCGCGATAATGAACCGTAAATTGTTATACTAGATTAAAGACAAGAAAAAAATACACTGTGAATATGTGTTGGGAACTGATATATTTAAGTGCCGTAACAAATAAAATAAATTAAACAAATGTGTCTTTATTAAGGGTAAAAGAATAATATGCACAATGTTTGAGGGTTATATTAAGATATAAAAGGCTTATAATCATTCCAATTATCAATGTAATTGTTATTTCTATTTTCAAGATACCCGTCTATATTATACGGATTTAATATGTTTTTTTAAGTTGCCAAGCACATGTATATGTTTAACTGTTTTATCTTTTTAATTGTAAATAGATTTCAAACATCAGATTGCATATATATTCGCTCATTCATAAAATGTTTGAAATCGGGTTTGTTTACGTTTTCCGCGCTCGTTTTGTTTTATGATAGTCCCACGCTGGCTTTTAGCGTTATTTGTTAATTATCGTTCTCAGGTGGACAAACTTGTATTACTAGCATGCTAAAACAAACTTGTCATTAAAATTTACTGCTAATGATATACATTCATAACATTTACAGTTCCCCCAAGCTACCCCCACCCCCCTCCCCAATTCTAAATACTGAAGTAGTTGAAGGCAGCATAGAACACACGTGTAACGTTACGACAAAGGGCACTCCGGACGTTAACGTCACTATAAAGGTATGATAATTTCAGTTATAAGTTTAAACTTTAGCAGTCTTATTCTATTAAACTATAGCAGAACATTTCAAGAAGTACCAATGCACGTTAAATGACATTATCACGCTAACTATCCGTGGTGTTTTCAATTTCATTCTATTGCATTTTATACTCAATTGGGTTTTCCATTAAACTGTGAAATGCAAAATGTGTGTTTCTGTGATCTATTTTTAATTATATGTTTCGCAATAGATTTTAGACAACTTTAAGTTTGAACAACCGAACAATGATCAAATTGAAAACATGGTTTACGTTTGATATTTCTTGAGAAGGCATCCAAATCTAAACGTAATTTATTGATCATTTAGTATTATTCAATTCAATATGTTCAGTATGACAATACTATTGCGGTAGCACAACAAGTGTGTATGCAATCATAATAAATTATGTTTATTCGATATTTTTCATATAGCAAAGAGAAGGTCAAAATTTATCCAGAATGAAAAAAAATCACATGGACATCTAATGAAGCAGCCACTTTAGGAATCATCTTCACAAATAATAAAGCCAGAAGAGTAGAATTCAATCTTAAAACTAAATTAACCCTTTACTTCATATAGACGCCTTTGGACACCTCTAATATAGACACATTTGAAGACCTTATATTGAAGGCTTTTTAATTACTGGGTGAATTATGTTTATATTAACTGACAGAGTGGAAAACAGTGCAGGAAGTGTTCAGGCCTTCTGTGATTGTTGTTTGAAAACGTGTATCTATGTAGTAAAGGGTTAAACCAAAGGTTTTCGTGTCTTACAAAATTGAACAAACATAATTTATCATTATTAGGAAAAATAACAGTCATAAAAACATTGCCCTGTCAAAAATAACATACCCATTGACAGTACTAGAACACCCACCGGATCACATAATAACTGAAATCACTAAACAACTTTATTCAATCTTATGGGACAATAAACCAGATAAAATAGCAAGACACACAATAAAAAAGGCTATAAAGATGAGGATTAAAAATGATAGATTTTAATGAATATATTTACTCAATAAAAGCAAGTTGGTTCAAAATATTTTTAACGAAGAAAATACCGGAATCTGGAAAGATAATCATATAAATGAAATTAACAAATTTGGTGGGGTAATACGTATTACAATCAAACATAGCATATAAAGATATAACTAATAAATTCAAAAATATTTCTTAAGGGATGTTTTACAATATTTGGCAAAGGTAAATTTAATTCGGAAGTAACAAACATCACAGATGAAATCATATTGAATAACTCATTTAAACCAAATAATCATCAAACAATATTTCATAGAGAATAGCTAGATAAAGGCAACAACTTATGATTACAACAATAGGAACTTTTATAATTTGAATGCGATAAAACAACTTTAGAACCTAAATAATTCAGATTTCTTAAAATACCACTCAATAATTGCTTCTATACCGAACTCTTGGAAGAAAAAACTTAAACAGGAAACATACAACAACGACAGAACTTTTTTCATTAGCAGGATTTTAAAGGTACTGAAACTAAATAAAATTATGTTTGAGACATGCATTTCGAAAACAACTACCAATGTTACAAATAAAGCTCAACAAAAATGGAATGACTCCAATGAAAATCTGAACTGAAAAAAAAATCTTTATATCACCGATTACATGTACTATTTATTCGAGATTTATATCCACAAATAAGTTCTTTCACAAATGTAAACTTAAGTTTATGTCAATTCTGCAATATGCATGTAGAAAAAGTACAACATTTATTTTGGGACTGTTCTCATATACAACATTTCTGGACAAAAAGAAACTATTTTTATCAAAAACGCCTAGTACTGACTGAGTGGCAAATATCTTAGTACTGAATGAGCGGCAAACAGCTTAGTACCGACTGAGTGTCAGACAGCTTAGTTCAGAGTGGCAAATTGCTTGGTACTGCTTGAGTGGCAAACAGCTTAGTACTGCCTGAGTGGCAAACAGCTTAGTACTGCCTGAGTGGCAAACAGCTTAGAACTGCTTGATTGGGAAACAGCTTAGTACTGCATGAGTGGCACACAGCTTAGTACTGCCTGAGTGACAAATGGCTTAGTACTGCCTGAGTGGCAAACAGCTTAGTACTGCTTGATTTGGGAAACAGCTTAGTACTGCTTGATTGGGAAACAGCTTAGTACTGCCTGAGTGGCAAACAGCTTAATACTGGGTGGCAAATTGCTTAGTACTGCCTGAGTGGTAAGCATGTTAGTACTGCCTGAGTGGAAAACAGTTAAGTACTGGGTTGCAAACAGTTTAGTACTGCTTGAGTGGCAAACAGCTTAGTACTGCTTGATTAGGAAACAGCTTAGTACTGCTTGAGTGACAACAGCTTAGTACTTCCTAATAGGCATACAGCTTATTACTAACTGAGTGGTAAATCGCTTAGAACTATATATTGACGTGATCAAAATGGCGGGAGCACACAAAATCAACGGTCACCGATAATTTCGAAATTTTGAGAGAAATATTGTTTTTTATTTATTAGAAAATTATATGTGTTAACTAATGTAGGACATTGAAATAGAAAAAAAAGCATGGTAAAAAGCGTCGTTGTCAAAATTCGAGTCAAGCATCCAAATAAAAGTAAACACATTTAAAAAAATCGCAGCGTAAAGTCAAACCAACAATGTCTTTGTTGCCATGGTACTTCTTAGATAGTACGTTTTACCCTCCTCATGGTACCATACTACCATTCCGCAGATTACAAAAACAATGCATTGATGACTGTGAATTTTGAAAAAGGATTCTCTGATTTGAGTCATGCACTGATATCAAATCTACCACAGAGATACCGTGCAGCTTTTATATGGCAGTTGGGGCTTTAAATGTTTAATGGGACAATGTCGTGCATTTTTCTCATAAATGAGATTTTCATTACACGTGCATGATAAGGTTATTAAACTTGACTCATTTCATGCATTACAGACAAAGAAGCTTGCGGACTTGGTTATTTGGAAACCAGCTTTCTTTGGAGCCAAACCAGATATCATAATCAAAGGAGGACAGATCGCGTGGAGCCAGATGGGTAAGCTGGTATCCCGGGGCCCGGTTTAACTAAAAAATATCTTACTTGAATTTTACTCAAAACTCAAAAATTTCATTTTTTATGTTGTTGTTGGTGTTGTATGGTGTTTAGCGTCGCTTTCAACACTTGTTCAGTCATATCGCGACGCTGTCTACTTGAAACAGTATTCTGAGCGCTGTCACACTGGAGTATCATGCCGCAGGCACATGGTATGATACCCCACCCAGTCACATTATACTGACACCGGGCCGACCAGACCTAGAACTGTCCTTTAAATGCTGAGTGTCAAGCAAGGAAGCTTCTAGTACCATTTTTAAAGTATTTGGTATGACCCGGTCGGGGATCGAACCCACGACCTTCCGCATGCGAGGCGGACGCTCTACCACTATCATTTTTTATAAATTACTATTTGAACTCATTGTACATCAAATGACACATAATTGAAGCCTTGACAAATCTTTATTCATCGATTAATGGTAACATGTAACATGGTCAATGTCACTGAATTGATAACATTTTAATAAGTTGAGTTGAGAAAGATCTCAAGCTTAGATGTTTAGTTAGATTTTGGACTGCCTGTTTTAATGTTTACATCCTTAGTCCTCCTAAGAATTATGATATAAAACTACTATTAGTTCTGGTTAGTTCAAAGGTCAGACTTTCATTCACGTGTTACTTTAATCGAAAATGGTCGAAAAGGAGGCAGATTGATAGTTAGAAGTCGGATTAACTAGGTTTAATTGATGTTAGAATAAAATGAAGAATTACAACGAAAGATCTATGCAGCAGACATGTTATTTAATGATAATGGAATCTACATTTTAAGATAAAATATAAGTGTTTACATGTTTTTGTCTCGCACAGTTTCAATGTGTTTTTTAAGGTTGAATTTGTTTTTGTTTGTTTGAATATCTAGCGTCGTTTTATGCCATCGAACGTTTACAGACGATCAGTTAATTTAACCGCTCTGTTTGGGATCCTGAAAGGTGAACCAGTACTACAGCACACCCATCTTCGCAAGTAACTGATAGCCTTCCCACTAAAATCAGTGGTTAGAGATGAATGACAATGCTACGCAATGTTTTATATATCATTCATCACGGAGACTGTTGTCGGGCGGAGATTCGAACTCGTGACTGACTAATGGGTTGCCGACTGAATGAACTGAGCCCGGCTTTGATGTAATGTAGTCAGTTGAGCTTCTTTATTACGTTAATCAATTCATCTCGTTTCCTTCCATCTATGTAGCCGGGTCCAATTAGCTCTGTCGGTTATGCGTCTGACTATCTATCCAGGGGTCGTGAATTCGAATACCAGTCCGGCTACAATCTCCTTGATGATTGATATACGACATTGTGTCTCATTATCAACTGTCTCTCATCGCTGATTCAAGTGGGAGGGTTATCAGTTACTTGCAAAGATGGTTGTATTCGAGTACTGGTCAACCTTTCAGGATCCCAGAAAACAGTTGTCAGGTTAACTGATCGTCTGTTAGCTCTCGATGGCATAACAATGGCGCTAAATATCCAATCAATCAATCCATCTATGTAGTTCTATACTTAACCATACGACATCTTTAATTATGCAAGTAGTATACATAATATCAATCAAACCGAGGATAATTTTATCACTATGTTCAAGTAAAATACTAAATAAACACAATTTCAAATATCAAATATAGCCATATTTTATTTGTATAGATGCAGCCAACAAAACGGTATGAAATGTCATAGTAATGAAGAGGAAGGATTCGCTATATAAAATATGATGCAGTTCAGTGAAAACGCTCAATTATGGAAGGCACACCAAACATACGTTAAAGTTGTGGTGCAATGCTAAATTTTTCAGTTATGTTTAATGAGCGTATTTTGAGGAATGTGTTGGTTGAAATAATGTGCATTGCGTATTTGTATTGAAACAGTCATTCTCTAGTTGTGCCCTAATTATGATTAAATTTAGTTGTGTCTGTGCTGTGTTGTTTTTTTAGGTAGTTGTTACCTTTTATTGCGACGTGTCTTGACAAACATGTATTATATTAATATTCTAAAAATGCCACGAAGTTGGAAGACCTTCTTTAAATTGGTTCTCAAAACATGTTAACTGTTTTACTCTTTGTTCATTTGTGCTGGCAAGCAAAGTATAACTGAAGAAAGGGTAGGATTGAAATATTTTTTTTAGAAAAACAAATTATAAACAACAATGCACATGATTGTGATTTAAGTTTCAAACAACAGTAATGGCACACTGAATACTGTGTGTTTGCTTCAAGAGAGAACAAACTGTGTCCCCATAGAATAAAGTCTGCTGAAACAACAAAACAATGCCGAATGTGTTTACTACAATATTAGTTTGCTGATATTGACGAAAAACGCATCAAATTTTAAAACATATACGGAAGACTGATCTTTAGTTATTTTTTCCAAAAATATTTCTTTCTCTGGAACAATCGTTTTATTACTTATATGAATTATACGGGGGTGACTATATAGAATCTGTATTCTTTACAGGAATGCCCGATGCATCTATCCCAACACCAGAACCCGTAAAACAAAGGAAGATGTTCGGAGCCTATGGTAAGGCGATCGGCAGACACTCTGTTGCCTTCATATCGCAGGTCATTATTAACTTAGTCTAGTTCGTTTATACCAACTTATTTTAGCGATGAAAGCTCAGAGCTTATATAAACCGCTCTCGATTCTGCTTTCTGGGTAGAACCAGTACTGAGTGTTGTTTTATGAGACGTCGAGCTTTGGATCTAACCCGCAATCTCTGGCGTAAGCGGCCATCACTCTATTTAATACACTTTTGCCCCGCTTAACTTAGTCTAGTTGATAAAACGTGTAGATCAATGTTGATAGATCTGACAATTATAGCATTAAATATTACATGTATATATTACGTATCACGTATTATGCAAAAACGCGTACGATTCCCAATTATACTTTAGGCAATAGCGAACGCGATTGATACCAACCAGATGAACTTCTTTTAAATTAGTTAATATAACAAACGCACTATCTAGAAGCTGATCACTACCAACTATAAATGTTACTAAGTGTTTGTTAACGTCTCCCTACACAGTTACGCCCCTTTTTCCCCACGGTAAAAGGCGTCTCACGCTTACAAAAAGGACTGTGTAATTTGGTTTTGAAATATTTCAAAATGGTTCATAGTGGTTGTGATTTTTTGCTGCAGATGAGTAGAGCAAAGGTTGGCATAGCATATACTACAATAAGACATCACTGGTGTTAAAAAATGACTTTTATAGAATTTCAACATATGCATGTACATGTTGTTATGAGCATTTTCAAAAATCGCAGGGTGTCACTGCACCCTCTTTAAAAAAACAAGCTGGTCATCTTACCAGTTATTGTGCATTTTTATGTGGGTATACATTCCAGCTATAAAAAATGAACACTTAAAAAAATATTCTGTGTGGAATTCTTGTTTTACCATTAAAATCTTAGACCTAATTTTATATATAACAAAGAACAAAAGTGAGTTTACTTATAAAATTATTTGTTAGTTTTAGCGTTACAGAGTTGCTTTCTACTGAACCATGTACCGTTTGCTGCGAAATTGTTTTTAGCGTTTAATTGCTTCTTTTAGCGGAAATCGGTTGTTCTAGTGTTGAAATTGTACCTTAAACATTAAAATATCACTTTAAGCGAAATATGTACCCTGTGCTCTGAACGTGTTACTTTTAACGGAATCGATCAGTTTTGCACTGGAATTGTTACTTTTAGCGGGAATCGATAAAAATTATGTAGCATTAATATTGTTACGTTTTGCAGACTTTTAGCGGAAATGTATATCATTAGTGTAATCATCCATGATTTACGTGCTCCCAATGATAGTTCCAATATAAGGCGTCTGTAGCAGAAGTAAAGACGTATGATCTCAGTAAGAAGGATGTACCGGTAGTGTGCTGTCGTCACAAAACTTGATATGGTTCTCAACGGTTATCTCCAAAAACTTACAGGTAAGGTACCGCACACAGGCGAGTTTATCCTGATATATGGATATACTCTTGCCGGGTTACCTTAAAGTTAGTTCTATTTAAAATGTGTTTACTAAGCAAAATGTTTAGCTAATTGATCCTCCGTGGTCTGGCTGTCTAAGGCGCTGTATCAATATCATTATCATCGAAGGACATGGGTCGCATAAATGCTAGCTAGGTCAAAACGTTATATTAAGCATAATCGTACCTGTAACTTCCAATAATTAATCATAACTTACACGAAATTTAAATAATTAACATATGTTGAGAGTTAACATACTTAAAAACTATCAATTAAAACCTTTAGATTAAACAGTTTTACAAATAAATTAGAAGTTAGATTTAAGTTATCAAAATTGTCTAATGTAGAAAGACCCTTCCATTTAACGCCGCCGTAATTGTAAATAGAAATCGCACCTTCAATTAACTGTTATTGTACTAAGTAAATGCAAGTCATCCATTAGATTTAAGGTTTTTGTACTTGTTAATGTTGAGCATACCCTAGATTAAACGGTATTATCTTGTAAAAGCAAATCATCTCTTAGATTCAAGGTTTTCGTACTTGTAAATGTTAAGCATATCCTAGATTAAACGGTATTGTTCTTGTAAACGCAAATCATCTAAATGTAAGTGAAACGTTAGATGAAACTTTATCGTACCTGTAAATGTTAATCGAACCTTGGGTGAAATGTATGTAAAGAACTTAAATGTATTAGGTTATCGTACTCGTAAAAATAAATAACATATTGAAAAGGTAACGTTGTTAGAAAATATAATAAAAAGTGATTCCTTGCAAATATGAATTATTAAGATATGTAGCATGTGTTTTTGATAGTTGACCCATACTCATACAAGGTACATATAATCACTGAAAAAGAAGGGAAGACAGAGAGAAAACACTTGACCTGCCCGCAGGCATCAAGTCTGGCCCTGGCTCAGCGGTATTTTCTGTTTTGAATTTTGAATTATGTAATATCTCAAAGAGAAATTAACAGTTCACGTACGTATAATAACCAAATGTGTTCTATTAAACCATAGAATATTAAGAGGTACACGCCTCAACATTATAAATGTATATTTGTATAATAAATGTATAAACTGCTGTGGCGTGTATTGCATATATGACTATCAGGCTTCTCCACAGGTCACTTAAGCACAGAGGCATCCCAGCAATGGTATTCCCCTAGCGCTTGAATTATTTTACACACTTTTGCAAAATCTTACTTTCCTTTAAACCATTATTTTTCTTTGTATATCTTTTCGCATTTGAAAGCCTAAAATGAAACATACTAAATATGATGACTTAATATGATAAATACAAGTTTATGAGTGAAATATATTTCAATGAGTGCCTTTCAAAGTGCTTTAAAATGTGTTGAAGGTGTTAACGCGTTCTTACCCCAGCGCTTGCATTCCTTCCTGTGGAGAACCCTGACTATTATTATTCTCTTTTAAAAGTTGGCACCTGTGCTTACGTGTACCAAAGTGTAGTTTTAGCCGGATACTCCGTAAGCAAATGGTCTAAGAGATATGGACATGAATCCGAGCCCTCCTGGATTCAACAACGTTAAAAAAAGTCTGCCAGTTTGTTGGAGAATGGCTGTGGTTCTACTCAGATCATTGGATATTTAAATATAGACGACATAAATAACCTGCAAAATGTTGAAGATGGCACGAAAGTCTATAACCAAAATCTCTCGAAACAGAACATATATAGTGTAAGGCGATTACTTCACTGTGTATGTTACAGGGATGTGCAGAGAATAGGTCTAAGTCTCCAGTAAGCTATAAACTATACTCATATCAATAAGCATAGCTTATATGCCCATTAAAATATGTACACGCATATATTATAAACTGTAAATAACTATACTTGTTGTTTTTTTTTGTTGCTTATTTTGTTGTTGTAATTGATGTAGTGATATTCACTTTCTTGTTTAATTTTGTATATATATATATTTTTTTTTTTAATCAAAGAGATATTCAAAGACCTAAATAAATTATATATATGTAGTTATCATATTCCATGTACAATCAATTTGTTTGCAATGCTTAAAATGTTTTTATTATGTTTTTCTATTGTTTTTTGTAAATAACATTTAAATGTAGCATTAAAGGGCTCCAAGGAAGATTAGTTTCAAACTAATTGGGCTATCCTCTTTAAATAAATACTTCCGTTCCATTCCATATGACGAATTGTCATAACTAGTTAATCAGTTAATATTCCCCTGGCCTGATTGTTCAATTAGGAAAATTGCAGTTGGACCTAAGCAGCACGTATTGTTTGATAAATATTTTATGATCTCATTATTCTAGATATTTTCCATTGTTCATAGTTTGAGTGACGAGTCCTTTGAAAATAGGAATCGAGAGTGTTGTTTTTTTTTCGGAATCGTCATTATGATCAAATGCTATTTTTGTTAAGAAGAACCCATTGATAACAAAGGCAATATTTAAGGTAGTTCGCAGTGTTCCGTTTTTCCTTTGTAAAAAAAAACAATTTTAATTCAAAATTGATTTTAATAACATTATTAAATTACTAATTTTATTTCCTGTGATAAGATTAATACTTTCATGCAGATAAAATACAATTTGTGTTACCTTTACATCTAACCGTTATCTTGGGGTTGATAAAAACGCGTGTTTAAAAACAACGATTTTTTAACATTCACGGCTGATTGTGCGAAAAAAGCTTTGGTACAAGTTCTTGAATTTCACATATGCTTAACTTTTTAATCTCATTAAAATATGACCGAATAGAAAGAGTCCATGCTAGTTTTTTCATGAAATGGAATTTGATTTAAAACAAAACACTTAAAAAAACACGACTTTGCTTGTCATTTTGGACGACGTCAAGGACGCTATATAATAAAAACGTAAAATACGACGTCATTCAAAATAGGAGGCAAAACGCCTTTTTTTTTAAGTATTTCATTTTCAATTCGAATCTGAATTTAAACACTTATTCGACCGTTCATTCATTCATTCATTATTTTATTATTTCAATGTCATGTTTATAGTTTCAACATATTGTATTTCAATACGAAATGGGTTGGTGCATCAGTTGTTCCCTACACTGTTTTACAATGTTTACAATAAATATCAAAATGACATATTTCAAATTTTTTTCTTAACTGATCAATGTCATTGTTATATTTCGTGTACGCTTGTATACATGCTTTTATAAGGGAATGTCTCCTATGTATGCAATGTATGTATTAGTATTTTATAGCCAAACCCTTGTTAGTATTTTATAGCCAAACCCTAGATGAATAATATGTCATGTCTAGTATATACATTAGTAAATAACCATTTGTTACGTAACTCCTTCATTGAAACTATCAAGGAATTATATAGAGAAGGAAAGGCTGATTGATATTTTGTGAACGCTCGCGTATTCACGCAAAATTCCGCAATATCTCGCTTTCAATTATCTTAACTTCCATTCATCTCGGGACCACAAATCAAAATTCTTACATTGTAGAATGAAATTCTTTTCAAAACGATACTATTCTCAGAAATATGTGTTAAAAATTGTTGAAGTACTTCTGATTTCAAAATGTGTATTCTGCAGGTAAAATAACAACAAATTACGATAAATTTTACTTAAAACCTCAAATCTTTAATTCAAGATAATTTTTCGTGATCGGAATTGTTAAATCATATAAGATTACATACAATTCTCATTGTATGTACAAGAAATCAGTTGCCTGTAAATTATGAATGGTTATTTACCAAATAATTAATCCTTCTAGATCCATTTTATCAACATTTATTCAGAAGATGCAAGTTACCTATCCTTCTATATACATCCTTGAAACTATATCATTCAATTGTTTATTTTCTAACAAGTTTTTGATACAAGTTCTATTTGTCATAGTTTTCATATTTCCAGAAGGTCTTAGACCCATTAGGACATTATACATATGCAGGACGGCAATTATTAATCAATACTGTGACATCTGTTTACGGACATATACGTATATATAACCACTGAAACGTATCTATATTATCATCAATTCGTGTAACCGTGTACGAAAACGAATAACAGAACAGAACATATATTTTATTTTACTTATACATAGTACATCGTCATAACTTTACATTTGTTAACAAATATATTTAGATCATGTCACGTGAAAACACACACATACACACACACACACACACACACACACACACACAAACATATATATATATATATATATATATATATATATATATATATATATATATATATATATATATATACTTTTATATAGCAGTGCTCGAGTGGTGAAATTAAATGAGGATGACAACATTCAAATTATGTTTTAAAGACAATCTAATAGATACAGCACATTTTACATATTTTGCTAGGTTAAAAAGAGTATTTCTATTATCTGAACTTAATAGTTCTATGAATCGAAACATACTAGGACTCTGAAAAAAAATAGTTGCCTATATATTGTTGTCTAAAATCTAAATAGCAGGGACATAACAAAATAAAATGAAATTCATCTTCTAAATCCTGCGAATTACAATGTAGACAGAAGCGTTCTTTTCTAGGAGTTTATTCATCACATAGCGTCCTGTTTGTATTCTTAATGAATGTGACGATAATCGAATTTTACAAATATATGTTCTCAAAACACATGGTAACATATCTAAATATTGTTCGTAGGCAAAATAAGTTTTAACATTATCGTATAATTCTAGCACACCACTATTTTATTTATTTGAATACCAATTTTGTAGAAAGCTGTCGATAACTCTTTGTTTAAATAAATGAAAAAATTATTAATGACAATCATTCAGGGATCTTCCTAAATATATCCAAAGCCATAGTCAGATAACATTTGTTTAACATTAGACAATAACAAGATTAATACTAGAGTCTAAAACGAAGAGTGGACGGTACTTTTATATTTTATTTTTTAAATAAACGTTATCATCTAAAAATAATGATCTTGACGAAACTGTTTATTTTCGTATGAATGCTGCCCGTGAACTTTCATTTTAGCTTTATATGAAATTGGTACATTTTACCCGATTACGGTAGTTTACAATGGCTCGTGTTTGCGTTCCTACTGTACATGGTGGCAAACTGACGTGACTTTATGCTATGGAATGGTGCAAAAAAATCTTTGTTTCGTGAATTTTCATGAAATATCAAGGAAATTATCTGCAAAATTGTTACCTGAAGTTGGCATTTTCCCGCCATTTTTGCACCATCGTGCTGTAGTACTTCATTTTTTACTGTAATATACGTGGAAACTGGACTTATACTTAAATACTTTGCTCTTCCCATTACACGATTTGATCACTGAGATACGCAAACCAATGCGCCTGTATTAGGTGATTTATAACTGATATGATGATGGCTGTCAATCAAATAAGCCAATAATCCAATCAGCGCTCGATATTGTTTGCTACGCCGCCATTTTCCTTAAACAAACTGATGATGTCTTAGTAAACGTTACATTATATTTACTTGGACAAACAATGTCACGTGGTCAGAGGGCGGAACTATAGTTAATCTCGTGTCAGGTCGTTGGTAAATGAGACGTGATGGTATAGACTGATTGCGTTAATTATAAAAATTATAAGAAGCGAACTTCATATGTTGAACATTAACATTGAACTGACATTGAACGGGCTAACTTTTCATGAACCCATGTGTTCTTACCTTGCACGTGCACATGTAAGATCATGTGTTGTGATATTTCAGAAAATAAAATTATTTCGTTTAATGCTGTAGATGAATCATACATATATAACATGTTACTCAATAATATATAGTATTATGTAAGCGGGTATTTCTGCTGATTGGCTGCTCTCTTGGGACGATTTCAACAAACATTTCATGCTCGAAAGTCTCAATTACTCTAAATGTGAATTACTAATTGCACATTAAATGACAACACAGACACAGCCTGGAAGTTTTAACAACTCATTATTCTTTACTCAGCGAGTGATGTAAACGAAATATTCTAAAGCATGACTTTAGGAAACTCTCAAGGTAGATGTTCGATGAAAACAGGGCTTGATGATAATAATTATTTTTGTAAAAAAAATCAAAAGACAGATGGCTTCACTTGCTTTAGTCTATTGACCAACACACTCGCGCATTTTAGACAAACCAAATCATTTGAATTGGCGTACCCTAGGGATGAAGTGTAGCGACTAATATTAAGGACTCACTATACAGTTGAATTTTGATTTTTGTTCTATATAGAATAAAGTCTAGGATTTCAATGGTTAAAAAAAAGAATTCCACATGGATATTTTTAAAGTATTTTATTTTCATAGCAGGAATGTATAACCATATAAAAAACGCACAATAAATGGTAGGTTGACCAAGTCGATTTTTTAAAGAGGGTGCAGTGACACCCTGAGATTTTTTGAAAAAAAAAGACGTCCTCGAATGCTAGTAAATACAGCCATATGTTGACCTCCTATAAAAGTCAAAAGTGATGTCTCATTGCAGTATATGCTATGCCAACTTTTGCTCTACTCATCTGCAGCAAGAAATCATAACTGATATGAACCATTTTGATAATAGTTCATAATCAAAGTACATAGACCTTTTTTTAAACGTAAGAATCATGTTACTGTGGGGAAAAAGGGGCGTAACTGTGTAATGAGAGGTATAGGCCGCTTATGCTAGAGGTTGCGGATTCCACCTAAGATTCGAGTTCACCACGATGACCTTCAAAATCATCACCGTTCAGCATGGTAATGCTTAGGAAACGGATTCGAAAGAGAGAGGTTTCATTTAAATTTTTAACTTACTTAGCAATCGAAATGAGTTAGTAATAACTAAAGTAAATTTTTGATATACCTAAAACACGCTATGGTACAACGTACACTGGATATTGCCCTAATGTGATAAGAAATATTATTGTCAACAAGGTCAGTTAAACTCCAATCACCTATCACCTAGTTTTTTGTGATTAAACCATAAATGCGTTTCACAAAAAAAAAACTACTAGAAAATTCGTCGTAAACGTAAACCAACACATATTCATATATGTATTAAAATTCATCGAAATGAATCAAAAATTGTTAAGACAATGAAAAAAAAATGATATTTTCTGGAAATACAATCATTTTAAAGACGTTTCTTCGAGTAAGTTCTAGCGCGGAGATTTTTTTTAAATTTTGCACACAAGTACTTTGAAGTAAGACAAGTTTAAAACACTAAAAAAAAATATAGGTCCCCATGCTTGTTTTTTATGCTATGACAATTTTTAAAATACACCGTTTTACATTTTTTAAAGAAAAAAACAGCAAATTGGTGTAAGTTATAAATCTTGTTTAATTTACTAACAAAGTGATATATTTCAACAAAATATTGTCACTCGTGTAACAAAAGATAAAGTATCTAAAACAGAAAAAGTCATGATGCTCTTTTGAGTTTCACATTTCATACAGTAATTTTCATACATTTCTACGATTATAGAATTGGCCGTTAACGATGTATTTTTACACTAATTTAATAATAAAAAAAGTTCTAACGCGGATAATTGTTTCATTCTTTCTACAAAGAGGCTTAATGTTACCTCCCTTTTCATAAAATGACCGCAAACGATGCATTTTGACACTAATTCAATAACAAAAAAAAGTTCTAATACAGAGAATTGTTTCATTCTTTCTACAAAGAGGCACTTTAACAAACTATATCCGAAAATAAAATAAAAAACATATGTTACCTTACTTGTGACTAAGTTACATTGCTAAATGTTACCTCCCTTTTTCATAAAATGGCCGCAAACGATGCATTTTTACACTAATTCAATAATAAAAAAAAGTTGTAACGCGGAGAACTGTTTCATTCTATCTACAAAGAGGCACTAAACCGAACTATATCAGAAAATAAAACAAAAAATAGATGTCCCCATGCTTGTTACTAAGTTACAGAGCTAAATGTTACCTCCCTTTTCATAAAATGGCCGTAAATGATGCATTTTGACACTAATTCAATAACAAAAAAAGTTCTAATGCGGAGAATTGTTTCATTCTTTCTACAAAGAGGCATTATAACAAACTATGTCAGAAAATAAAATGAAAAATACAGGTCACCATGCTTGTTACAAAGTTACAGTGCTAAATGTTACCTCCCCTTTTCATAAAATGGCCCATCGATGCATTTTCACATCAATTCAATAAAAAAAAAAGTTCTACGTGGAGAATTGTTTCATTCTTTCTACAAAGAAGCACAACAACAAACAATATCATGAAATAAAATAAAAAATGCATGTCATCCTTGCTTGTTACCAAGCTACAGTGCTAAATGTTAACTTCCCTTTTCATACAATGGCCTTAAATTGTCAAAATTGTGAAAATTATCTGTTGAAAATTTTTATAAATGAAGTTTCATTGTAGAAGTAATTTTCATATTTCTAAATGATGCACTAAATAGCAATTATAATATTTGTAATTTATAATGTAATTACTGTTAAAATGCTTTTATACATTTCATATATACTGGATAATTGATGAACATCAACAGTTGTAAAAGTTTGAAATGTTAGAGGCCTAGTGGTTAAACCATGTACTGTCAATCAAGGTTGGATCACCAGTGGCCTGCTACTCAACATAATATCTTCAGAGTTTTATCTACGAGTCCATTCAAGGAATTTTTTCTGGTATTTATCTTGGCTATAGTAGTAGCACTCTCATCCATTATTATTACATAACTTGAATTTTTTATTCCTGTACTGGGCTACTTCCAACTTTAATCTTTGAATTGTCATTAAATTTTTAGAACACTGCCTGGTGAACCGGTAGTGATTGTTCTTAATTTTTCATAATATGTGCATTTCCTAGTCTTCTGGAAAAACATCATGTTTTTCGAATACTTTTTGTTAACATGGTCCCAGTATCTGATTTACTGTCACAATCCATTCTTCTGGCAACGCATATTGTAATAAATTGGCCTGGTCCTGGTGTACTACTTGACTGACTTTATCACTGAAAATTAAAGGAAGCTTATATGAGATAAAGAAATAAATGACAATGTTTGTTTGTGTGTAAACTTAATTTACATCATCACCAGTTTCCCATCTGGGTGATGCACCCAGAAAAGTGAACAGTTTAGACTTTTTAGGTTTAAATTCTTTTGCCTGGTGTATAGCATCATCATAAAAGTCCTCAGTTTAAAGTCCAATCTGAATGACAGTTAGCACTGTAAGTTAGCCAGCCTCAGGTATCAAACTCTCAACCCTGAGCTAGAAGTATCGTGCTCTACTAACTGAGCTCATCGGTCTGGCTGAAAAAACGACAATGTATTTTAATAAAACAGCACAATATATAGGTATAGTTTGACAACTCAAGGGCTATAACTGAGCAGCAATTCCTGTTATGATATCTATGTTCAAACCATTGAACAAACTCTTATGGTTATAAACTTGCATACATGTATGTGGACATTTTTTTACTGAATGAAACTGTTATGTTATGTAACAAGCAGTCAAGGGGTTGCAAGCTCAAATCCCCACTTGGCCAGTCTCTTTGATGATTTAAATATATGCAATTTCCAACATTGTGTATCATGTTCATTCATCTTTAATCACTGATTCAAGTGGGAACGTTGTCAGTTATTTGCACGGATATTGGGTGTGCCAAACAAGTAGTCACAGGTTTGATCCCCCTCAGATCATCTTGTGCTCATGATTATTTTGTTGTAATCCATAGTAGAAATAAGCTCAAACGGTTAAATTACATTAATAATTACCATTGGCCCCTTTTGATGATTGTCACTCTTTCATTTAGTGTTTATGTACACGTTGTCTATGTCACGATATTGATTATCTCTTCATAGTTAACGAAACCACTACAGGTATTTAAAGCACCGACATCTCAATCCATCTGTAACCTGAGCCTCTGTTTAGCATTCCTGAAATGTGTTGAATAGTTTCTTATTTTCATAATTCATGTAACAATTTTCTGTTTAACAGGAAACACAGAACATGACTGTGTATAAATTTATTTTTAACATTTACTGAATGTAAGAATACTGCTCGAATCCCCGCCTGGCAACAGTCTCCAGGATGATAGATATACAGCATTATGTATCTTTATCAATCGTCTCTCACAGCTGATTCAAGTGGGAAAGCTATCAGTTACTTGCGGAGATGGCGTGTGCTCAAATTCCAGGAAACAGTGGTTAGGTGATCGTCTGTTAGCCTTCGATGGCATGAAAATGATGTAAATATTCCACCAATGAATCACTTTTTATAGTTGTTCATCTCTAGAAATCATAAAGTAAGTTATCATTTTATGTGATACATTAATATTGATCAGTGAGTAATGATTAAGCATCAACTAACCTTATACTCAATTGCTTTGTGTTGATGTCAAATGATATTGGACTTTTCCTGTTTAATCGATACGTCTTGTTTGTTTCCACTGTTCTTATACTTCCACATATACAGTTTATGTTTAACGTTGACCCATATAAGTGTATTCCATAGTGTCCTTCAATACCAAACTTTTACATGCATCAGGTCAGCTAAATGTCAAAATTCAAGATTTATTCTTCCTTGTCTCCATCCCGGTATGAATAAAATTGTTTCAGGTAAATTCATTATGTATTCAGCGCTTTGGAACAAATTCACAAATGATCCATATCCGAAAAATGAGTTATCTGAAATGTTACCACTACGAGTATTGATTATATTTTCGTAGTTGTTTCTTCGACTTCGTTATGTACAAGCACTTCTGGTGGTTTAGAACGAAAAACAATATACTCTTCTGTGCTTTTCGATCGCTTCCTTGACAAAATTTACATTTCTGATATCTCTAAATGAAAATACTTCGCTTTGTAAATATCCTAATGCGACTCGACTTTTAATTAACCAAACGGCGACATTAGATCCCGAAACTGAAAGTAACAGAAAGGAATTATGCGCGTAGCGATGCGCAGTAACAACCCGCAGAAACGTCTTTAAATGTCAATCAAAATTTAAACAAACATCGTAGTAATTGTCAAATAGACTTACGGCGATTTTTATCGTACTTTTTTTTTCTGAAACGCAGCTATGTAAAAGGTCTGCAACACGTCAAATGACTAAATACTATTATGGTGAGTTGATGAAAATTGCGATTTGATATAAGACGGATTTATTATGTTAGACGCATACAACAAGTAAGCACAATTTGTGGTTGTTTTTAATGACATTGCCGAGAAATAAGACTAAAACGAGTGTCGGTGGTATGCTTAATATTGAATACATGTACAAACAACGGATGTAGCGATGCAACGTTAAAATATATAGGTTCATCGTTAAAAGTGGCGGTCCATCGTTAATATACCGGTGCACAGCTATATTTTATTGTTCCACCGCTATTTTTTTAGCGATTAACTGCTATATTATTATTAATGCACCGCTATATTTTAACGGTGGGCCGGCGGTTTGTGAACGGTGCACCGTAACTTATTTATCGGCTCACCGTTATTCAACAGCGGTGTACCGTTAAATAAAATATAAACTGTACTAGGGTTTTTGGGATTAGCCAATCAGAAGCCTCGTTATAACATTATTACAGAAAACACACAGCTGAAATTTGAAATGGTATCTCTAACATTTCTTCAAAAACATCTATGCTGAATATTGATTTGTTTCATAATTTACTGTACCGTATTGCTTGCCAACATCCGGTATATAAAACATTAAACGTGCTTTAAAATGCACAAAACAGTTTATGTAGTTACAATTGCATGGCTGTATAAGTAAACGTTTTTATAACTTCTCGATCGTCTGTTTGTCCGATCGTCTGTTTTGATAAATTTATTAATATAAGTAAAGTCCAAACAACAAAACTACGGTGTTGAAAAGTGGAAACAACGATGATAAACTACGATTATGATTATTTCGACTTTTCACCATCGTAATTTCGACATTTCACATCGTAGTTTCGATGATTCGACTTTACTTAATGAATATGCCTGGACACCGTACATTACAAATATATACATGTAAGTACCAGCGTAGTTGGACAGACTTATAAGAAAATGAAAAAATAGACTAGATCTACCCGTTTCCGTTTGGACATGTCACCGCCAAGTTCATAACAATTTCTCTTAAGGGTACTCCGTGGCCGAGTGTTCTAAGGCGCCGTCTCAAGATCACTTACCTCACACCGCTAAGGTCGTATGTTCGAGTCACGCTCGCTCCAAAATCTTTATGTTAGAAAGTTTCCAGTTACTTGCGGAAGGACGGTTGTTCTTCTCAGTCTGACTCAGTCTGACGTCTTCCTCCACCAGTAAAACTGGATATGCCATATAACCTGAAATGTGTTGATAATTGTGTTAAATTCCATTAAAAAGATTACAATTTATGTGAAACACGAAGATATGGTAGAATTTATCTGAACATTGTGTTTACACAATCATTATAGTACATGTTTATTGTGATAAAACTGATGTCAGTTGAAATCGGAAAACAAAAGAATCTAAATAATCTAAAATCAGTATTTGGTAGAGTACATATCGGTTTAATATTTTTCTTTAAAGATTTCAAAAGACGAACAGTCTATAAAAGAGAGATAAATACAAAAGCAACCCTTTAGTTTAGCTGTTGGAGTTACCTCGCCTCATCAAAATACAATGGCACAACATCGAACTTTATAAGAACTTTTGAGAATAGCGTTCCGGGTGACAAAATAGATGTGCCGGTTTGTATGGTTTGTATGGTGATAGCATAACTTTCAACAGTCAGCTGTATCACTACGGTGTCTGCTTGAGACAGTATTCTAAGTGGTGTCACACTGAAGTATCATACCGCAGACGCATGATATGATACCCCACCCAGCCATCACAATCAAGCCATGGGAATAAATTTCAAAGCAATACAATAATCGTCTTTAATTAAGATGGAGTAACCACGGTGGCGAGCCAATGTGACTATATGCTACGGAGTGGTGCAAAACTCGATAGGAAAGTGTCCGCTTCATGTAACAAGTGTGCAGATAACTTCCTAAAAAGTCATGAAAATTCACAAAATAAAGACGAACGCCGTCTCTGTAAACAGAGGAACCACTGGTTGTATAAATTGACCATGCACAACTTTTATAAGTGTATTTATTACAAAAAGTTCAATGTTAGCACTGGTGATAGGGGTCATATGACATCCAAGATATTTTTTTCCTGTTCCGTGTGTTCCATGTATTCATACCCCAATTTCCAAGGATTTTTTCTCTAACTTCACAATTCAAACATGACAATGCTTTCAAAATGGTCAACGCTCATTAATGATGCCATTCAAAAATAAAATAGCATTGAAATAAGAAAAACGCATTTAGGAATAAGAAGTTACAAGAATTATTAAATTTTATAACTGCCATTATGCAGCAACAACCTTACGGAAGCATTCCCTGTTTCTAATGTTGTTACTATGCCGTTACAACAAAATGATAAAGTAACCTTTGTTTATGTAAAATAGCTGGTTGAAAATATAATATAGCTATATGTTATGAAAGTGAAATTTAATTATTTCATTGAGATCAGTGATCGGAGGGAAAAGTCAAATTTGTACTTTCTATCCTTAAATAACCAACACAGTATAGTGTGATGACACCGGGCAGACCAGATCAAGAACTATCCTTTAAATGCTGATCGCCACTCGAGGGAGCTTTCAGTACAATTTTCAAGTATTTGGTATGACCGGACCGGGCATCAAACCCACGACTTTCTGCGTGCGAGGCGGACACTTTACACCTAGACCGAAGCTGCAGTTGACAAAACTACCTTATGGAACCTATTTCTGTTTCCAATAGTGGTACTATGCCTTGATAGCATAATGATAAAATAACCTTTGAATTTATAAAATAGCGGGTTCAAAATATAATATAGCTATATGTTATGAACGCGCAATTTAAACAATTTTATTGAGACAAGTGATGGGAGGGAAAGTCAAATTTGTACTAAGTCAGTGTCGAGGTTATCTTCACCTTAAGGTTATACCTAGGTCAACCCTAAGTTATCACAGATTGGCGCGCTCTGAACGGTCAAGAATTTTTGGAAGTGGCGCAATGTCGAACCTTTTTGGCGCATATGTCTGTGGTTCAAGGTTATGCCTAGATCACATAATGTTAGATTCGCGCGCTCTGACTGGTCAAGGAACTTAAGTTTAATAAAAACATGTATATGTGCTTGTTCTTGTTCTATTTGTTTAATACTAGGCCAACATGTTTCCACTATGAAGAGAGAGTTTATTCACTTTGTCAAAGTGGCATTACATATGAGACAGACAATCAATGATTCACATTCGTTTCCGTTCGCTCTAACACTGAGCAGCAGTATTGCTGACCTTAAAGTTATCTTTTACATCCGCGCCATTAATGGACATCACACACACACACACACAGACACGCACGCACGCACACACACAGGCACGCATGCACGCACGCACGCACGCACACGCATACATGTAGGGAGAAAGAAAGAGAGAGAGAAACATGATTGTTTATCTACAAAGTGACGAAAGCAATGCTTATTTTCCAGACAATAAATCGTGGTGTTTCAAAATACATTTGAAAAGACCACTAAACTCTGAATAAAGTGGATAGAAGTGGTGTTAGAATTTCAAGCAACAGCTTCTGAAACAAAAACGCTGTATACTTCAAATCAAATTTTGTTTATATATCCGAACATGTGCGGAAAATGTATCGTGAATGGTGAGAAAATACCGCTTAGATTACGTCGTGTTGTGCCAACCAGGTGTAACCGGTGGGATGTACATTATGACACACCCATTTATCGGCCGATGAAAGATAAAGAGTTGTTAGAATTTGAAATCTACATAAAGGATTTAAAAGATCGTGATGCTTCATTCTTACCAAAACTTGTACTGTTCACGTTGCAGTTTGTAAGAGAAACATGAATTCCAAATTGTTTGTACCAGATTCTAAACAATGGGTGGTTTACTTTCAGCCCAAACCATCAACGTGTCCATCAGTAAGAAACCACACCAATATAGAATTAACATCACCAATTCAATGTTTGGTGGACTAACAAAGTCGGAGTTAGAACGCATTAATATGCAGAAAACAGCAAAACCTATCATAGTAGCAGCCAACACTCTGGATGAAAATGTGACAATAAAACGTATGTGCAAAAGAAACTCTTACAGAAAGAAGAAAACCCGGGGTACATTAACAAAAAAACAAACAAACTCGTAAACACGCCTGTTAAGAAAAAGACGCCAACATGAAGAGGTCCACAAGCATTCGTTTAACGACATATTTGGATAATTTATCGCCTAAAAGTTGTAAAACAAAAATGCAGACAAAATGTTTTCTTGTAACATTTGTGATAAAACGTTCGGTAGATAATACAATATGTTGAGACATTAACAGGCCAAACATCAGCAAGACAATTTAGATCCTGAAATTATGGAAGAAAATAGCAATATGTCAGATATGGTAGAAATCGACGATCCAGTGGATCGCCTTGGTGATGAAGTATTGGAGCAGTACCAGCCGAGATACGAAGAAGTGTTAGCTTTAATGAACCGAGAAAACATATCAGAAGAAGAAGCACGAGCCCGAACGTACAACAACAATGCAAAACGTTTAGCGCAAAGTCCTTACTGAGGTATTCACAGACAATATTTTATGGATCAACTCGCTCAAGGATAGTCTGCTTTTCCTGTTAATCAAGAAAGCAGTAGACTGCGTCATGGAATCTGAGGAATCTGACATAGAAGAGGCTTGGACAAATACCGTCAATAAAAGAAAGTTTATGTTTGAAGCAGTTCTTGATGCTTACAACCCGCCAGAGCTTACAAATGATTGACACATTCTGACACTAATAATAATGCATTTACAGTGTTTGATAACTGCATACCAATGCTTACAATTGAGGGACACTTTGTTTGAATTGTATGAGACCATTTACATACTATAATATGTAAATGTTACCTAGCTGTTTGATCTGAAAATTCTTAAGTATTCATTATACAATAAAAAACACACATGTTGTTTGTGTTTCATTTATCATTCTACCGTAATTGCTACTACTTTAACATTTAAACATGACGACAAAACTACTTACTCATTTAACAGAGAAACACAAGAACACTTACTCTTTTGGCAGAGTAACACAATAGCACTTACTCTATTCGCAGAGTAAAACAAGAGCACTTACTCTTTTCGCAGAGTAAAAGCAGAGTAAAACAAGATCACTTACTCTTTTCGCAGAGTAAAACAAGAGCACTTAATCTTTTCGCAGAGTAAAAGCAGAGTAAAACAAGAGCACTTACTCTTTTCGCAGAGTAAAACAAGAGCACTTACTCTTTTTGCGGAGTAACAAGGGAATAATTACTCTTTCAAACAATGTAAGAAATCAGTACTTTCTTGGCGGTTTATACTGAAATATAAGAGGTGTCGAAGTAAATAAACTCTCTGTTCAAAGTGGAATCAGTGTGGTCATCTTGCAATGGTTATTCAAATATTTGTAGAGCGGTCTTGCACCTTAGGCAAAACATTTTTAAACAGAAGACATGATCATTACAAGCCACAAAGTATTTTGGTTACATATATGAAGAAATCGGGACACCTAGGTTGATACGTGATATGGCCCGTGCGATTTCAATACAAACCTGACAGTTGATTAAACAGAACGACTTAATCATAAAGAGTAACACTACAGCAATTCAAATGTATAGATATTTAAATGTGCTTCATCACTTATAAAAGAATACATTTCGAACACTGCATAAATCTACAATGCTGAAACCAATACAAACCAAGCTTTTATGACCATTCGGTCAAATAGGAGTAGTAAAATATGAAAAAGTAATGTCATAGACATAGTCACAACATTGAGTTGCAGGGTTCCAGACTACCTATCTCTAGCCCGATCCCTGCCACAGTAACTGTAGTGAACTCACAACCGGGAACATGTTAAATACTAGTTATGACACGCAAGACAAAATATCTGTCCATTGTTGTTAATATTGGTAATAACACATATTCAAGAGGTTGATCAGCAATATTAGTAGTGGTTTAAGTCACTAGGCTTACTTTATTGGTGGAGCGTCCGTCTGTCGATTTTGAGATTTGACTCATAGACAGGTGATATTCTTTGTAGAGTGATCAGTTATTTGTTGCGTGTTGGAAAAAACAACTAGCAAAGGGGATGTTAACACTGGTTTGATGTTAGGTTAACAACAAATACACTGATGAAATATGATGTTATTTACACTTAGTCCTAGCTATAGTACACGAGGAGATCTTAGATAATACTGGTTATGACACACGCATCAGCGCACGCGCGCACACACACAAGCGCGCGCGAGCGCGCACATACAAGACATTTTTTACGTAAGATCATTTGTTGTTGCTAGTATTGTTTATGACTTCTAAGAACAGGTTAAAATAATTATAATACTGTGGACCTTATAATTATACACGAACACTTAGTTGTGGTTTTAAGACCAATCTTTCAGAAGAGCTGTTACAATATCAAAACTGACTTGGTATAAACCAATAGAGTGACTAAAAATTCTCACATCACAAACAAAATTTAAATGTGACCTCAAGTCATAATATCTTAGCCAATATCAAGCAGTTTGGTTATGCAATATTATTTCGATTGGTTAGTGGGATAAGAGATTCCGCTGGAGTTGTCAATAATTCGGAACAGCCTGTGAATAGCGGTTATGCAACATGTGTTTGTAGTTTAAACTGACCTGATCTGTTTTCTGTTCAACAACTTGAAATTCAATCTCTCAGGAATGTGGCTATGACACGGCGATGTTCGCTTCGAATTAGTTGTCCTTAAGATGACAAGAATAGGTTCGGGTCGGGGACTTGTCTTGCGCCATTTCTAAAAATCCGTGACCGATCAGAACGCGTGAATCTAACATTATGTGATCTAGATACAACCTTGAACCATTGACATATGCACTAAAAAGGTTCGACATTGCGCCACTTCCAAAAATTCTTGACCGTTCAGAGCGCGCCAATCTGTGATGACTTAGGGTTGACCTAGGTATAACTTTAAGGTGAAGATAACCTCAACACTGACCTAGATATTGACCTGTTTCACTTTGCGCCACGTTTGCGCCACCTCCACGGACTGTCATTTGTTACTACTATCAAGTAACCACGTCTACACCGTATAAAGCAATACATACCAATAGCATCAAGTAAGAACGTCTACGCCGTACAATTCAATGCTGTCTGTCTGTCTGTCTGTCTGTCTGTCTGTCTGTCTGTCTGTCTGTCTGTCTGTCTGTCTGTCTGTCTGTCTGTCTGTCTGTGAATGTTTCGTATATACTGATAACACAATCTTCCAGAATGTGTTGGATGTGATTCTTTAAGTATTATATAAACACATATCACATCTATGTAACGGTACACGGGAATCTTTATGTTTAGACATATGAGTAAGAAAAAGGGGACTATATGGTTATCATTTCCATTGATCGAATACAATGAAATATCAATAACTGCGATTAAGCTCAAATATCTCAATTAAGTATATTTTCCATTTGTATTGTAAATCAATGCCACTTATAGAAACAAATAGTTTAATCTATATGCATTTGTTGGAATCTGGGATAGTCAAATCGAGTATGCGCTGGATTCTTTCATATTTATTCGTCAGTGATTCTCTATAAAGCAAAACAATACATATATATATATATATAAAATAAATAATAAATGAGATTAACAAATTAAGCAAATATAAAGATCTGAACTTGTCAGTTATTTACATTTCTATTTAATAAATTCTAGATCTAGATGTAATATATTCATGTATACATTTATTTGTAAAATACACAATACAACTTAAGCTCTTTAATAGCTTCCAGTTACTTATTCGAATGCCGTCAAAAATAAACAAGTAACGTTTATGACGTATGGATAAATGACGTCGCGTCGAATTGCACGTCGACGTCATTGCATTTGCGCCAAATTGATGTTTTATGATATTTGAACAATGAAAATTAATGTCACGTCTATTTAAGAATTTACAAAAATCTTACACTGCCCGCCATGAAATGTATTCATTTCATCATACATAATGCCAAAAAGGGGAAACTATTTGATTCATAAAAATATAAACACTATCACTCGCCAATATGAACAAGATAAAGCCTGTATGTAATTTATAGTTATCTTAAACATATTAGAGGCATTTCAGAAATATATATTTCTGTAAAAACACATAATAATATAAACCTTGTGAAATATAATAACTTCCAGTTCCAATGTTGTTCTTAGCATTTACTTATTCGAATGCCGTCAAAAATAAACAAGTAACGTTTATGACGTATGAAGAAATGACGTCGCGTCGACGTCAATGAATTCACGCAAAATTGATGTTTTATGATATTGGAACAATGAAAATTAATGTCACGTCTATTTAAGAATTCACAGAAATCTTATAACATTAATTAATATGATACAATAGAGTATCTCGTGTGTTGTTGTTTGAAAATAACGCAAAGTATAACATAAATATATATATACATTTACTGTTCATTAATAATATTTCAAGAAAGTCCAAAACAGTCAATTAGGAAATGTATTAGGAAGTTTAAATATGTTTTAATCATTCTTGTGTATATTTCGTTCATAGAGTCAGAATTGGGGGCGAAACCATCGAGACGAGTCTGGGGTCGAACCCGGGACAACATGTGTAAGCGACCAACACTTTAACCACAACCCCAGGTATACCGTTATTTCATGATTGTTGATAATTTTATTTTTACTAATTTTCAGGAAAGATATAAATAAAACAATGAAGCAAATGTACAAGTACAAGTCAACATTCTTATATACAAAAATGAACACTACATAAACATATTAAAACGTCACAATTATTATATGTACATGACTATGACTACAATATATTCAGTTCAAATCAAATTAATTGTCTTATTCTGACAGCACAATCATCATAACAATTGGAGGTATTCGACTGGTACTTTTTTGTTGAGCATTATTAGGCTCCGCCCACCAAACTGTACTCAACACTCTAAAACCAGTCGAAATAAAAAAATGTCGAATTTGTGTTCAACACTATTGACAACTTACGGTTTAGACTATGGCACTGTCAGTAATGGATAAACGGAAGTTAGAGACACGTTTACCTTTGTTTGAGAGCAGTGATGAATACAGTAGCGATAGCGACGATAAAGATATCGACGTGGCCATTTGGATCTCGAAAAACAAGAAAGAATACATATATGCTATATGGACTGTTTGGCCGTTACAGATTTCGCCGATAGTCACCAAAGGTACACAGTAGTTATATTGAAATATCTAAGGTATGGTCCTTGTATTATCAAAATAGTCTCCTCTGCCACTGGTAAACGATTCAGGGCCAATCTGCCACTGGTAAACGATTCAGGGCCAATGTGGTCCTCTTGTTTACATATAAACATCAATTATACGTATGAAAATATTTGATACTACTGTTACCTTTTGGAAAAAAAATATATTGAATAACGGGTATATAGTAATAATTATCTAAACAAATATAAAACAGTTTACCCCATTCCGGGTGTTTTTACATGACGGTGTCACTTTTTTTCCAATCTGAAGTTGAATTTTATGCTTTACCAGCCGGGTTTACCACTCACTAAAATGATGGCCTAACAAGTCAAACAACATAATTATTTGATTTAAACAATCAAATATATTAATTTCTAAAGAAACCAATTGTTTGGTTCATTATATAACGATATATATTTTAATTAGGAAGAAGCCACCAGAAGCGCGCCACCGCCAGACAGAATTTATTCAGCAGGTTTTATCGACTTTCAGACTAGACGAGTTTAAGACATTCTTTCCAGTAAGCCAGGTAAGTGTTCCGACTTTGAAGGAATACATTTGCGAAGTGTTTATTGATGAATAATGTGTACGTAATGAACAGGTGGATCAGTTCTGACACCGTTGGATGAACGTATGCCTATGATAATTTGGTATATGGCTAGTTCAGACAAGTACAGGTAAATAGCTGATAGATTTGGAGTAAGTGAGACCACTGCATCCAGTGCAATACGCAGTTTGCAACAGTTTGTTCAAGAGTACTTGCTTAAGAAGATTATAGTTTAGCCAAACTGTGACGAACTGCAAGAAGTGCAGGGCATGTATGAGAGTTTGAGAGATTTTCCAGGTGATTAGGAATGATCGGTGGAACACACATAAAGATAAGAAAACCTTCAGTCAGAGACATTGATTATTATAATCGCTACAGTTTTAAAGACTTTTGCGACAATCACTCTTGTTTCAGAATGGACAAAATCTTTGTTGACACAGACATCTTCTAGGAGATTCGGGTATCCCAACCTGCCACTGCAATTTTTAACACGGTTCACACTGGCATACGCAGCATGGTGGAACGTTCATTTGACCTATTGATAGGAAGATGTCTGCGAATATGACGGGTTGTGTATTGCATAATATATGCTGTTTGAATCATGATGATTTTGAAGAGGCTCTAGATGAATACGAAATGAGTGTGTAAATATTGAACAGTTTAATAGAAATGATCAAGAAGATGGTGCAAGAAAACGATTTCAAAAATGTTAAAATTGCACACAGGCTGTCATGTTAAAATTGCTGAGAGCTGAAGTTAGATAATCTTAATTTAATAACAATTAAGTTTTAATTCTGCTGTCCTTACCATCCACTTAGATACAAAGAATACATTGTTCAGTTCAATACTGTCACAAACAGGTTGTTGTTATGAGAAACCTTTAGTTTGATAGGCAAAATATGAGTGTGTTATATTTGTAACATACGATAACGATTTCCAATACCTTTTGGAAAAGGATAAATATTTTGCTGTTCTTGAGTGAGCGGATATGACAGTACTTTGGTGTGTGTGTGTGGGGGGGGGGGGGGGAGGTTATGTCCTAGATATATGACAGTGTTGTGTCCTACACCATATGATAGTGTTGTGCCCTAGACACAAGACAGTGTTGCGCCTAGACTGTGACAGTGTTCTGTCCTATACCATGACAGTGTTGTGCTCTGGACCATGATAATATTGTGCCCGAGACCATATAAGAATGATGCACTTTGCAACATGTGTTGCCATTATCAGGAATAGGCTGTAACATTTCTAACAAGCTCGGCTCAGATTAAAGAGAGGATGTTACTTAAGTTACCGTTGCCTAAACCAAAGCCTATAATAACCATAGAACATATTCTTGGAGAGTATGTGCACATAAAATAACCTTTAAGAATTTGAGTGATTTCTGTGCCACATTACTTACACACACATTTTATATCCAGTGTAACCTGGTAAGTAGTCAACGATATGTTATATACACTGTAAAAGTTGTTTGTCTAGACCATATGACAGTATTATGTCCTCGATATATATCAGCATTATGCCCTAGACCACGTGACAGCATTATACCCATAAACATATGACAGTATTATGCCTTACACCGTATGACCTACAAACTTTGTATATCACACCAGTACACTAATACTTCTGCTCTTACGGAAACATGACATGGTAAGAGTTCCATGGATATCCAAGGAAACCATGTGGTACTTATTCGAGAGCATCCACAGACAAATTTACTTTTCAAGCTAAGCTAATTGCTATTCGGCAAACTCAACAATTCTATTGTCATATGATACACATAATTGACATGATTGACACCAACACTGCAACATGTAAAACATAATCTTACGTAAAGCATACATCAGCTCTTGAACAGTAATAATTACCCAGTACAAATATTCCAGTTCCAGTTTGTGTGACAAAATTCATCAACAAACTTTACAAACTGATTGTCAAACCGAAAATGCAATTCAGATTTCTGAACTTCAGTGTGAGGAAACAATTGGCCATTTCACTAAAGCCAACTACTTTAATAAAGCTGGCACAAATCTGAAGTTGTGTTAAATTTGGCATAGATGCAAGAGGTTCAAACGTGTCGTGTAAAACAGCTAACAAACTTATGCAGGAAAGAACATAGAGGGTAGACATTAATACGAAATCTTATCAAAATACCTGATAACTTTCAAGGCCTAGTACATTTGGAAATATTTTTACAAATTTTCACTATGTAACTAACTCTATGCAATACTTTGACCCCTGTGGGCGTGTCAAATTTGACCCCAATGTCATAGTATGAACAATTGGAGAAACAGTCAATAATGTGAGGATTCGCGTATATGCAAAATAACTTAACTCTTGTACTTTCGGAGAAGAAGACGTTTTTCCTACATATTTATATATTGAAACTGATAAGCCCCTAGGACGAGGATGTGCGGTGTCAAATTTGATCCCAGGGTATTGTTTTGGAAAAAGCATGAGAGACCTTCATGTATAGGTGTTTCAAATTTAATCTAGTGAACATTGATTAAGCGGTTTCAAAACTGTTGTTTGAAGAAAACAATTTAATTATTGCATACAGGCGGATGAACAGACGACGGACAAAATAAAATCAGAATTACTCAATTTGAGCCTTCGGCTAAGGTGACTTAAAACCTTAAATCGCAAACGGCTACTATTTTTCAGGATTCATTACAGGTTTAATTTTAGGCCACGAGGAAATCATTTTAAAAATCATCTAAAAATGCTCTTTCGCTTCATTTTTCTCTCTTACCTGTCTCATCTCTTTCTTTAAGAAATCGAAGTAGCTACTGACCATTGTCTTCCGATGATGAAATTTCTTTTCGCCTTATGCCTTCTCTGTTTGGCTGACTTGGATTGTGACAATCCATTATCCGATGTTGACAAACTATTGTTATTTTTTCCTGCATTTCTTTAGTACTGAACTTTGAGGTTGGCGATTGTTTAAACCTGTTCCTGCCAGGAATGTGGGATTTACATCATGCCTTTTGTTAACGATGTGCTCAATCTCACGACATTATTGGAAAGTTTTGCGCTTTTACCCAACTTAGAGTTTGCATTTTTGACATCTGTGTGAGACTGAACAAGCGATCTACATTTGCTCTCAACCTGATTATGGAAAAACTACTCCACTGTGCTAGTAATAAACTTCCACGTAAACTTATTCTTCTTTTTCGGATCCTCCAAATCGTCCTCATGGTCTTTGTAGAGGCTTATGAGCAGCTTTATTCGAACTCCAAAATGTGTACGATCACCTGCAAAATCACCATTATACATAGATATATTTATTTCGAAATGAAACGGACGGACAACACCCAAAGCAAGACAGAACCTGTAACGATGTTTATACTCAGCTCAGAAATTATATGAACCGCTCTCGAGTTCGCTTTCTGGATAAATCAAGTACTGAGTATAGTTTTTGTTAGGCATCGTGCTAAGCTAGAGATCAAACCTGCAATCTCTAGGTAAGGAGCTAACACTTTATCCACTACACTACCGCAGGTTTTTCCATGTCCCTCAAAGTTTGCATTCTCTAAAAACTTTCTAATCTGCCTATATAGACACATTGTATGGGGGACAAATGTCTTCAAATTTCAAAGTGCGAAGGAAACCACTGTTTCTGTCAATATGTTTGAGTATGAACTTTTCAGCTGGTTAGGAAAGTGTGAATGTGTTTTGTCTGGGTCCATCTTGAAATTTAAAAATAGACATGTAGTTATTTTCCCCATTTTCTATATATCTGAGGCACCTCTTCACAACGGTTGATATACATACATTGTATTGTGATCACAATATAATTGGGTTTGAGTTCTGCTCATGTATCGGACACAGAAAGAAGGATGACACTTAAAACAAGACGGAAATAATCTGTACTCTTTAGTACTGGTGTTTTAACTGTTCAAGTGATCAAGAAAATGTCCATATGTTTCATCTGAGTCCATCTTTAAATTTGAAAACAATTATACATTTTATTTTAATTGCCAGCTATGATATGTAGGCCGTGAGCTAAACAAAAAATTGGTACCAATTTTCTGGCAAATTCCCCCTATGATTTTTTGAAAGATATATATCTCTACACCAAAAAAATTCCAGGGGGCCATATCTCGGGCACAGCTTAATGTCTGAAAATGAGCAATTCCAAAATGGCTTCCAAAATGGCCACCAATTTCTTAAAAAATGTCATTATCTATAATATACACCCGATTTTCAAATTTTAACTGCATAAATGAATGTATTTTAAGTTACTTATCACATTAATGTATGAAAATTGTAATGTTCTTCATTAAAACACACTCTGTTGAAAAATAAATGGATTTTTGTTAATAAAAACTAAAACATCAACACCAAGAACACATTTTTGCATTAAAATTGTATAAATTTTATGTTTTTTATATGTTAGATGGTATATGTCCTAATATTTTAATCAGATATGATATAAGGTTAAAAAGAATTATAGATTTTATCAAAATTAGGTGTTAAACACTCTTTTTTTTGTGAATTACAGCAAAATCAAAGTGGGTGGGGTAAATCGTACAATATTTACACAATTTGACAATTAGTCATAATTTATATACATGTATTGGTTAATCATGTTTAACATTTATTTTCTAACGAAATTAATTCATGAACACTAAAAATTGACGAAAATACAAACTTGAAATATTTATTCATTTGTTTTAAACAAGAAGCCCATCACCTGATCAAAGGATTGACCCCTGTGGAAGCCCTAAATTTGACAAAAGGAGTCCAGACTGATCAAATTTTATACAGGACTACCAGACAATACTAGATGTAAAATATTCAAACTCCATACATTGTGCTTATTAACACTTTGTTAAAGTTAACCTCTGTGGAAGCCCTTAATTTCACCCCAGCAACCCAGTTTGAACAATTTTGATAAAGAACTATCAACCAGTTGACATACAACATATCACTTGCAGAAGATTTAAAAAAGCTATATTTACCTATAGCATTCTCATATACTATAGAAGTGTTTTTAATACAAGGTCTCGGTAGACCCCAGACCATTTATTAGAATAAAGAAAACTCTATCATAGGGATATTCTATAAGAAATAGGAAAACATTTGACCTACATTCTTGAGTTGAAGGTTTTTGAAGATTCATATTTTATTTTTCCTAATCGAAGTGGTAGTCTAGTGACAGAGCTTCTGCCTCGCATGTGGTAGGTCATGGGATCGATCCCCAGTCGTGTCACACAAAAGATTTAAAATGGTACTAGAATCTTCCTCACTTGGTGCTCATCACTTAGAGAATAAGTCTGGTTGACCTGTTGTCAGTATCATGTGACTGAGTGGGTATCATACCATATGTTTGTGACATGATATTTCAGTGTGACAACGCTTAGATTATTGTCTGATTCAAGTAGACACCATCTCGATATGACTAAAACAATTTTGAAAGGGACACTTAACACCATACAACATTAATCCCTTCTCTTCTACCCCTGCTGGTCCCTTATTGATATTTATTCCTCTTTAAAGGACCCAGTCTCATCCATTATGACTTATTAATGCTCAAGATCTGAAGATTATACTTTTGAAAATCCACAATTCCATCCCTTTTTAGACCCCTGCTGAAACTTTATGGAGATCATAAGATCACTGTTAAAGGACCCATTTCCAACTGTTATAACTAAACAATAGAGTTCTCAAGATGAATAAGATATAATTCTAAAAATAGATCTGAAAAACATTCAGCTCCATGGGTATCTAACAAACATGTCAAAATATCAACACTTTCGTTGGTTATATTTTGCTGAATGCAAGCCAATCCCTGGTCTCTATTTAATTGATTATACTATTTAAAGAAATACACTTTTTATAGCAGGGTGAAGATATATGCACCTAATCCCTTAACTACAGTGTGTATATTCTAATAAAACCAAACGTCCATAGCAGAATAAAGGTTAAAGGACACAGTTGTCCCAATTGTTATGATTAAACAATGATTCAGCTCTTAAGATGATCAAAATAATTCCCTTTTCTGGGGCCCCAATGCATCCTAACCCTTTCATTTGAACAAACTTGAAACCCCTTTTCATACGGATATCTATACTGAATAAAAACGAATTTGGCTGGTCGGTTATTGATACCTTATTAAATTAAGATTTCTCGTGGCCAGGGCCTATGATCATAGCATAAATAAACCTGAGAGATACTTATTGCAAAAATCAAAGCCAGGTATTACATTTTCCAAGAAGAATATTGTTGAAATTTTGAATAAGAAAACAACTGATAAGTCTCTGGGACAGGTCCAGTCATGGCACCAGGGTCTTGATTTGAACAAACTTTGCGTAAAAATGCTTCACTTAAAATTTGGTGTAAACCTATCGCGCAGTATCAGAGGAGTGATTTATAGAAATTGTTGACAGACATTCCAGCTAATAGGTATTTAAGTGATCATTAGCCATATAAAAGCATCTTTTAAGTAATTAGAAACAGCTGCATATTTTTTTCATCTGTTTTTCAACTGTCAAAAAAAACTTATCCTACCTAAACCATAGGCATTTAAATACCCATTCGGACATTCGGATAGACAGACAGACAGATGTATGGACGAAAAGCGATCCTACTAGCTAATTTAAGAGTTATCCATGTTGATCTTGAAGCACAGCTCATTCAAAAGGATGACAATTTAGACCAAGAAATATGCTTGAGAATAAATGATTGTGCTCTTTTATCAACAGCTTCAGCAATATCTATTGCCATTGTAATGATTTTTTAAGTGATGAGAAAAGGGAAGAGAATGCTTGATATATATGCTTTAGCATATCAAGAATACAATCTTTTGAAAGAAAATCCATATGATTTGTTTTACGACATATTGCGAACGAAACTACTTAATATATTCGGTAGCGTTCAGAAAACAAATTAAAATATTTTGTAAAGAATGCATTCTCGAGGTTGATAACCAGTTATTTGGATACATGGTTTTGGTAACATCTAGCTGACATTTGGTTGTGAAGGAAGTACTTCAAAATCCACCAGGACCATTAACCTTGGCATTGGCTAACTGTGATGGTATCCTCAAGAAAACAAATAAATCTGCACTTGCAAGAACATGTCCAATAGACCAGTATGTGTTAGTGATGCTATGATGATTGTCAACAAAGTAAGTGTTGAGAACCTAACGTTTGGAGATCTGTACAAAAACACATTTGATACTGCAATGTAAGAATAGCTTTAAAATTATTGTGGTATTTGATGTAAACTATAATGCAGAGATGAATAATAGAAGCTCGGGTAGTCGATTGTGGATCTGTAATATCAATAGAGGGCAACCAATTCAGCAATAGATATGCCTCTACGGTTTTCCAGAAGGCAAGACAGCATTAACCAATTTTCTTGTTGATACTTGATAGGTCCCGTAGTACCTTGCTGTTCAAGGTGCCAAAGAGATGTTTGAAACATCAGAAAACAAATGTTATAAACTAACGCATGATACTGTTTGTCATGGTGAAGAGCCAGCATCTTCACACAAAAAACTGAAACTCGCACGCTGCTTAATGCTGCTACATGCCAGTCAACGCTTTAACTCTATTGCCATTGAATCAGAAGATGTGTTTTCGCTATGTCTGGCACTTTACAGGGAGATCGAGCATATATTTATCAGATGTAGGACCAAGAATAGACAGCGATACAGAGATATATGGAAACTCTCTTAGTGATAATGGAAGTTTTTCAAGCATTAACCCGATGTGACCCAGTGTGTGCCTTCAATGGTCATGGAAAGGTTTCTGCAATTAGATTTGTTATAAAGTCCAGTGTATTCCAATCAGCTATGTTAAAGTTAGGTGAAGAATGGATTGTACTACTTTGCGAGCTGATTGCATCTCACCAAGACTTCAAATGTAGGATATATGCTGCAAAAGCTACTGATACTAAAGTGAATGGTTTTTGTGCAACAAGATGTTTCGGGTTTAATATCTTGGTGTTGAATCAGGAAACCTTCCACCCTGTGAAGGCACATTATATCTCAACTCATTGCAAGCAAATTATCAGACATCTGGCGTAGAAGCCTAATAAACTTTAATGAAATTCAAGTCCAAAAGATCACGGATGGTTCATGGAAGATGGTTAGTTGGAAGCTAAATGGATGAAGTGATATTCTGCTATGTAGGTTGTTATAGAATTCATGTCTCCTGCAAGTACGCTAGATAATGTAAATTACCAACATGTCAATGTCTGTCAAATGCACTAAAATGCTCATCCGTCTGCAAAAGTCGAGTAAGAGTTTTGATACAAAACATAGAGAAAGCTCTGATGGAAAGAAGGGCAGTAATGATGACATGTACACTATCCAACTACTTCTTGTAACAACGGAAATGTACAGAATGGATTAAAAACACATAGTGTTTTATTACAGTATAAGATTATGTTACTTTAGAGTTCAAAATTGCTTGAAACAGAAGTTTATGTTGTGTAAAATTTTCCAAAAAAAACCCACATTCCATATTTTGCGAGTGTACCTATATGTATCGTCATTCTGATTATGAAATATGGAAGTCATTAGCAGGCTTATATGATTTAATTTACAGTTCATATGATCATATGATTTAAACTTGATAATTATATTTAAAAAAAAAATGAATAAATACTACTTGTAAATGTTACGTTTCACATTTTTGTAACATATTTTATGTTATATAAAGTTATAAAAAAAAAATTGTATTGTACTAACATGTGTCCACAGAACATTTATAAAAGCATCAGGGCGAGACTATACCATTTGGGTGTTAATATGAATCAAAGCATGCAGGAATTTGATCTGATCCAATTTAAACTTGATAATTATATTTAAAAAAAATAATTAATAAATACTACTTGTAAATGTTACATTTCACATTTTTGTAACGTATTTTATGTTATATAAAGTTATAAAATTGTGCTTGCATTGTACTAACATGTGTCAACAGAAAATTATATAAAAACATTAGGACGAGATGAAACCATATTGGTGTTAATATTAATCAAAGCCTGTAGGAATTTGATATAATGCAATTTAAACTTGATAATTAAATTTTAAAGAAATGAATAAATACTACTTGTAAGAGTTACATTTCACATTTTTGTAACATATTTTATGTTATATAAAGTTATAAAAATGTGTTTGTATAGTACTTACATGTGTCCAAAGAACATTATATAAAAGCATTAGGACGAAAAAAGAAACCATTAGGCGTTAATATGAATCAAAGCCTGCAGGAATTTGATCTGATATTTTAAGATATTTTTGGAACGATTATATAACTGTTTTTATCAGATGATTGTAACGTAAATATTGTTTAGAAGAAATAATTAATAATAATAAATTACATATTACATTACTTATCTGATACACTTGTGTTTGATTATGTATTTTTGTTTATGTTAAATTAATACTTTATAAACAAATCTAGGAAGGGATTTCAATAGAAATATCGGAAATCAATATTACTTCTAAAAAGCAATGTCTAATGTAATTGTAACGTAAAAATACAAAATGATTACAAAATAATTGCTTAATGTGGTATTTTATATCAGAAGAACACTTCTGCTCTTGTTTAAACACCATTGGATAACACATATAACAATTATTCACTGCACTAATGCAACTGTTTTGTATACCAAAAAATAAGAAATTATTTGTAATGATTTTAATGAAATTACAGTTACCATAGAAACCCACTAAAATCAGACACTAAGCTGTGCCTCAGAGGTGGCCCCCTGACTTTTTCATATACCACAGACATGTATCTATTCAAAAAATAGTATAGCAATTTGCCAGTCTGATTGGTACCAATTTGTTAAATTTTGGGTCTTAGCTCACGGCCTAATGTCAGATATAAAAAGCTAATACTCACTATTGTCTGATGGATGGACTTCAACCTCTTCAACCTTGGCAAACATAACATTCTGTCGTATCTGTTACATTATACCATTATCTGCCAAATAAAGTGATTTATCAATAGCGGCAAATATTACTTATATTTAGACTCCAAAGTGGCTGTTTATGTTAGTTATTTTCTATATTTTTCTAAACGAAACAAACTTAAGGTATTTCAACTTTTAAAATGCTGGTCATACTATCATACATAGTAGCCTACAGTATGATGATGCTTATGGTGGCATGTGAGAGAAATAATTAATCTGGTTGGAATGCCATACATGTAGTACAGGTGGCCACGAGTTACCAAGTCATGTTTACGAGATAAATAAGTTGTAGCCATGAGGTAAATAAGTTCTGGCTATGAGATAAATAAGTTGTGAACCAAGAGATCAATATGTTGTGGTCATGAGACAAATAAGTTCTGGCCATGAGATACATAAGTCGTGGTCACTCTTAACCATTTTTCAGAGTATGTATAAAATTGGGCTGTGGTGATTGGCATCTCCTTATTTATCATCTATTATTTAAAATATTGACTACTATCCTCCGTTTTCTACTTTTTGAGCAGTATGCTCATCTAAACAAACTGTCGATATAACCACATGTGCATATTTGAGCTAACCATTTTGCCAGTACCTGTAAGCACAGACATTAAAATACAAAGATCGGTTACTTGCGTTACTGTTGTTTTCTTGTGTGTTTTTCGACAAGGTTAACAACTATTAAGAGCATCTTCTTTGAATAATATCTTAAGTATTAATACATCAATTTCTTGTCATGATACGTTTTGTTTGAATAATTTTTGTCTTAAAAATAAAGATACAGAGATATGCACCTCGCTATCACTCGTGTGTTTATGTAACCGTGACGTTCTATCCATATGCTAATTAGGTAATCGATCAAGGGTAATAGGGTGGTAATATCTTTGTAAAACGGGATAATTCTGTCTGGCTTTTCTGTCAGATCGGATGAAATTGTCAGATTAAAATAGCCTGTTACACCGGGTCACAAAGGCACGTTGTGACGCTTTTTTTACCTAATTAAACATAACTAAACATACATCAGTGACAGAAATGGTAGAAAAAAAAAACGAAAATAATTTATACATGTAAGTATGTTAGATTGCTGCTTGATCAAGCCACGAAATGTACCCATTTAAGAAGTTGTCTTACGCATCACTACTTTTCTCAGTCATTTTTCTTTTGATCACGTGCCCAAATCTACAACGGTTTCGGTCCGATGAGTACTTACTTAAAGTAAAAATCGGACCGAAACCGTCACAATTGTATTCAGCAAAAATGTTACTCAACAAAAACGACAAGTCGTGAAAGAAAAAGTAATAATCGTGATAGGCGCAGAAGTAATAGTAGTAGTGGTCAACCATCAGTTTATTTGATTGAAACTACATACAATATTTCCCAGTCATCAAACAAGCATACGTGTAATGTATTACGTTGAAAAACAAAATATTGTAAGGTTACTACAAAATTATCAGGTCTAAAATATCAAAAATATATATTCAAATACTCGTTGGATTTCACCGTCTTGTTTTGATAAATTCCCGGTCCCTGTATTCATAAGAAGGTGTGTAGCCACGTTAATATGTTGCATGCCAAGTCAATTCGTAATAGCCTTGGATTTGTCAATCTATTATCGATTTATGATATATGTTAGTAGAAACATGATAGGTCACATGCCTTATTGGCAATGTCTCGGGCAGAAAACAAATTATATTGTCCAAGCTGACTATTCAAACCTCTAGCATGTAAAGCTGTTTTACTTACATCCAGTTATTTAGAAACCCATTGCGACTCTTATTATTGTGATTATTCAGTTGATATTATTGCGTGTAGGATCTATCGAGTGATAACAAATAAATGTTTAAATAATATGGACTCAGCATGAATTTACCTAGTAATGTTGTAACAGTAGTAACAATGAGACAACTAATTCAGTAAAATCAATTAATAACTTAGTACGGGTAGTAGTAGTAGTAGTAGTAGCAGCAGTAGTAGAAGTAGTAGTAGTAGAAGGAGAAGTAGTAGTAGAAGGCGTAATAATAGTAGCAGTAGTAGTAGTAGTGGTAGTGGTAGTGGCAGTGGTAGTAGAAGTAGCAGAAGCAATAGTGGTAGTAGAACGAGTAGTAGAAGGAGAAGTAATAGTATGAATAGAAGTAGTAGTATTAGTAGTAGAATGAGTAGTATGAGTGGTAGTAGTAGTAGAAGTAGTAGTAGTAGTAGCAGTAGTAGAAGTTGAAGGAGTAGTAAGAGGAGTAGTGATAGAAGTAGCAGTAGCAGTACCAGTAGTAGTAGTAGTTGTAGTTGTTGTAGCAGTAGTAGTAGTAGTTGTTGTAGTAGTAGTAGTAGTAGTAGTAGAAGAAGGAGTAGTAGTAGAAGCAGTTGTAGTAGTAGCAGTAGTAGTAGAAGGAGTAGTAGTATTAATAGTTATTGTAGTAGTAGTAGTAGTATTGGTAGTAGTAGTAGAAGGAGTAGTAGTATTAATAGTAGTTGTAGTAGTAGTAGTAGTAGTAGTAGTAGTAGAAGTAGTAGTAGTAGTAGTAGTAATAGTAGTAGTAGTAGTAGAAGTAGTAGTAGTCGTAGTAGTAGTAGAAGTAGTAGCAGTAGTAGTTGTAGAAGAAGAAGTAGTAGTAGTAGTAGATGAAGGAGTAGTAGTAGTAGAAGAATGAATATTAGTAGTAGTAGAAGGCGTAGTAGTAGTAGGAGAAGGAATATTAGTAGTAGTAGTAGTAGGAGAAATACCAGTAATTGTAGTAGTAATAGTAGTAGAAGTTGAAGTAGTAATAGTAGGAGAAGTAGTAGTAGTAGTAGTAGTAGTAGTAGTAGTAGTAGTAGTAGTAGTAGTAGTAGTAGTAGAAGTTATAGTAGAAGTTATAGTAGATGTAGTAGTAGTAGTAGTAGGAGAAGTAGTAGAAGTAGTAGTAGTAGTAGTTGTAATAGCAGTAGTAGAAGTAGTAGTAGTAGTAGTAGAAGTAATAATCGTAATAGTCGTATATGTAGTAGTAGTAGTGGTAGTATCATCATAAGCAGCAGCAGCAGCAGCAGCAGTAGTAGTAGTAGTAGTAGTAGCTGTTGTTGTAGGAGTAGTAGAAGTATTAGTTATAGTAGTAGTGATAGTATAATTAGTAGTCGTAGTAAAATTAGTAGTAGTAGTAGTAGTAGTATTAGAAGTTGTAAAAGTAGTAGTAAAACGTTAGTCGTAGTTGTAGGGATAGTAATAGTAGAACTAAAACTTGCAGTAGAAGTAGTAGGAGTAGCATAAGTATTACGTGTAGTAGTAGTAGTAGTAGTAGTAGTAGTAGAAGTAGTGGTAGTAGTGGTATAAGTAATAAATTGATTGATTGATTGAATATTTAGCGTCATTTTTATGCCATCGAGGGCTAACAGACGGGAAGTAATAAAAGTAGTAGTAAAAGTAGCAGTAGTAATAGCCATAGTAGCAGTAGTAGTAATACATGTAGAAGTAGTAGTAGTTGTAGTAATACTAATAGTAGTGGTAGTAGTGGAAGTAGAAATAGAAGTAGTAGTAATTGTAACAGTAGTAGTAATAGTAGCAGCAGTAGTAGTAGTAGTAGAAGTATTAGTAGTAGTAGTAGTGGTGGTGTTGGTGGTGGTAGTGATAGTAGTAGTATGTGTAGAAGAGAAAGAAGTAGTAGTAGTAGTAGAATAAGTATTAACGATAGTAGTAGCGGTTGTAGTAATAGTAGTAATATAAGTAGTAATAACAGTTGTAATATTAACAGTAGTAGTAGTAGAATAAATAGTAGTCGTAGTAGGAGTAGGAGTAGTAGTAAAAGTAGAAGTAGTAGTTGTAGTTGTAGTACAAGTAGTAATAATTATAGTAATACTAGTAGTAGTAGTAGTAGTAGTTGTAGTAGTAGTAGTAGTTGTAGTAGTAATAGTAGTAATAGCATATATATATTATATATGCATTTACCCAATATTAACGTTATCGTTAGACTCTGTAAGTTTAGTTTCTAGTTCAATATTTACATATACAATAATTATGATTGAAAGGTAATTGATATCGTAGTTGAAACAATGTATCAGCATTATTCGTTTATTACAAATATTGCCATACTAAAACCCGGTAAAATCCCTACAAGCTTTAAAGACTATCGGTTAAATGTCTCAAGAGCGTCAATACCATCATGTCACAATAATGCTCTAGTGTATAAATAAGTCGCATATCCCATTTTGTGATGAACGTCTCATTCCAACTTTACTTAATACGCCTAGCTTACACACACTAATATAAGCGATCACCTCTATTTATCAGACCTTTGTCTTAAACAACCACTTGTTTGTTCCTCATTTATATGCTTTCATATCAAACTGACATGCTTTAAACTACAACTTATTTTAAAAGACCACTTTTACTCCTTTCCTTTGGCTTGCTGCTTCAGACAGCTTTGACTTGAAATTGCAAGTTCTACAACATCGAAAAATGCGGTTTTAAAAAACAAACCAAGTAAAAGAAATTTTCTGAAATTTAAAAAAATAGATGATATATTGAGTAATAAGAAACTGATGTGTGAATGCTCTACAACACGTGATCTGAATGACTACAAACTGAATATGCTGAAAATTGCGATTCACTGTCAGCCTGATTCTTTCGTAAACGAGTGTCATTTGCTCTATATCGTCTTATTTTTGTTATGGTGTGACAATTCTGAATCGATATGTTACTAGACATATCGCACACGTGAGCCAAATTTAAGAATTGTATATTTATTTTTATAATGAAACGGCCGATAAACAGGACTAAAACGAAACTCAGTTGCGTATTGGGTATTGAATTGATGTGTACATGGTAGTGATCTATAACATTGTTTATTGTACTGGGCATGGCTTTAATAATAAATACGTTTTCTTACCAACATTAAATATAAAAAGACGATATGAACTTTGGTTCACGGAAAAGGGAAATATGATATAGTGACATGTGAATATGTATGATTTCATAAGGTTAATTTGTCCCACCTCCAAGTCAAATGATATATATTTTTAAACCGCCTATTACATCAATTATCCTCTATGAACATTATGGAATAATATGGTTACAATATCCGTAATTAAATCATAATTTTTAATTGCTAAGTTATGAAAATTGTAAATAAAAAAACGAAATACAAAAATCTAAAGTGGTTTGTGAATGCCGAACAGCATATTACAATGATAGAATGTTCCATATTTTGCAATCATGTACATATTCTAAGATCCCCTTTTACTGTTCCTCGTTCCTTGTATTCTTGAACTATGTACTCGTATATAAGTGTATATAGTTGACAATAGAATATGTTTAAACTATGTGAGAGTAGAAGAAGGCTGAGAATCCGCTCCCCTACCAATTTCTGTGTTTTATATAGAACTATGCCATTTATTCGTGTTATATTTGATTTCCTTCCATGATAATAACACTCCTGTCCATAGATAATATATCTTATAATGGATATAAGATATAGTATCGCACACTGCTTTTAAAATAAATCATGCTTTATGTATATGAAAGTAGCACATACAGCATTATTTGACAATAATTCCAATCACATTATCAAATTTGTATTTAAAGCATTTTCATTGGACAACGTCAATTTTTAAAGATTTTTTTTCGATAAAACCCTGAAGCCGGGCTACTTTTACGTGTCTCGCGTAAACAATGAAGCATCTACATTTTTATGGTCGATTTAGCAATATACGAACTTAAATGACGTGCACAACGGTTCCACGCTTATTTTAATAATAAAATAAAACAAAACAACTGTAAGATCTAGTCCTAGCTGTTTTCTTCGGTTAATTGTTTTATAGATGTCCTTGGTTCAGCGATTTAACCGGGCTCCACAGTCAGACCAGTAACAATGAATTAGGTCACAAAATGTTCAAATTTGAGATGTATTTTGTACAACTGAACACAATGTTTACCGAACGTGAATGCTAGCTGTTGACAAAAAAATCCACTAACCAATGTATTCAACAGGAAAAAAATAAATAAAAACATGTACATGTAGTTGAAGTTCAGAAGCCAACGATCGTGAGACAATGTAAATACACAAACCTTGCACGTAAATGTCGTTTAAAACGTTCCAAATTCGGATTCTCCATCAACCAGCGTGTATTTATATGACCTTCGTAAATATTGACACATTTTAAAAAACAATCGTGTAGACAAAAACTAAACAACGACGTCAGCGTCTACACTGTGTGGGTATTTCCTGGAATTATGTTTTTTTATTTGACTAAATCGAGAGATAAAAGGCGGGTGTTTAATTTTTTACCTCAAAATATTTCGTCATTTTAAAATAAACCAACTTATGTCACAGAGTTCATCTAATAATGGAAACATCAGCCGTTACGATATTATTGGATATTAAATCTATATAATTTGATGTCAACCAGGACAGAGGTGATGTATTCTTACGCGTTTACTTTGCAGCGTATAGTTATTTTTGTGTTGTTTTTTCATTTTCTTTGGAAGTCTCGAATTAAATACACTCATCAGGATTGGAATGATAAGGATTAAATTCATTTTTTTCTGTTTTTATGCGTGTGGAAAGAATGTCGAATCACGAACAAATCTGACATAAAGTCCTTTGGACTTAATTTGATTTGTACGTGCTTCGACATTCTTTACACATGCATAAAAAAACAGAAAAAAATGAATTTAATCCTATACTATCGGGGCGATATATGAATACACGTTGTATTTAGGTGCAATCTCTTTTTAAATATCAATTCCATGAGCCACTTAGACATATCATTATTCATATCTACTTAACACTTGTCACTTAAGGCCGTCAGAAAATTTAGCGCAGTTTCATGATCACATTTTTTCTATGGCCATTTTTACGTTTCAGTGCTATGTAATATTTACTTTTAGCTCTGCTTCAGTGTGGTGGATAGCAGAGATTGCGGGTTGGATCTCCAGCTCCATAGTGTGGCGGATAGCAGAGATTGCGGATTGGATCTCCAGCTCCATAGTGTGGCGGATAGCAGAGATTGCAGGGTGGATCTCCAGCTCCATAGTGTGGCGGATAGCAGAGATTGCGGATTGGATCTTCAGCTCCATAGTGTGGCAGATAGCAGAGATTGCCGGTTGGATCTCCAGCTCCGTAGTGTGGCGGATAGCAGAGATTGCGGGATGGATCTCCAGCTCAATAGTGTGGCGGATAGCAGAGATTGCGTGGGTGGATCTCCAGGTCGATAGTGTGGCGGATAGCAGAGATTGCGGGTTAGATCTCCAGCTCCATAGTGTGGCGGATAGCAGAGATTGCGGGGTGGATCTCCAGCTCCATAGTGTAGCGGATAGCAGAGATTGCGGGGTGGATCTCCAGCTCCATAGTGTGGCGGATAGCAGAGATTGCGGATTGGATCTTCAGCTCCATAGTGTGGCAGATAGCAGAGATTGCCGGTTGGATCTCCAGCTCCGTAGTGTGGCGGATAGCAGAGATTGCGGGATGGATCTCCAGCTCAATAGTGTGGCGGATAGCAGAGATTGCGTGGGTGGATCTCCAGGTCGATAGTGTGGCGGATAGCAGAGATTGCGGGTTAGATCTCCAGCTCCATAGTGTGGCGGATAGCAGAGATTGCGGGGTGGATCTCCAGCTCCATAGTGTAGCGGATAGCAGAGATTGCGGGGTGGATCTCCAGGTCCATAGTGTGGCGGATAGCAGAGATTTCGGGATGGATCTGCAGGTCCATAGTGTGGCGGATAGCAGAGATTGCGGGTTGGATCTCCAGCTCCATAGTGTGGCGGATAGCAGAGATTGCGGGGTGGATCTCCAGCTCCATAGTGTGGCGGATAGCAGATATTGCAGGGTGGATATCCAGGTCCATAGTGTGGCGGATAGCAGAGATTGCAGGATGGATTTCCAGCTCCATAGTGTGGCGGATAGCAGAGATTGCGGGATGGATCTCCAGCTCCAAAGTGTGGCGGATAGCTGAGATTGCGGGATGGATATCCAGGTCCATAGTGTGGCGGATAGCAAAGATTGCGGGTTGGATCTCCAGCTCCATATTGTGGCGGATAGCAGAGATTGCGGATTGGATCTTGAACTCTATAGTGTTGCGGATAGCAGAGATTGCGGATTGGATTTTGAACTCTATAGTGTGGCGGATAGCAGAGATTGCAGGTTCGATCTCCAGCTCCAGTGTAAATACCAGTCTGTTTGATTCTTTCGTCATTCTGTATGATCCCTTTTCCAGTCAAAACTACGTGCCAGGGGCTGATCCAGGTTTTTAGTTTAGAGTGGGCGCACTTATGGGGCGCAAATCTAAAACTGGAACGGACCTGCATGCTTTCCAGTAAAATATAGCGCATTTTTATCCAATATGGAAGTTTAGGGTGGTGCGGCGTGCTCCTTTTTTTAAATAGTAGATACGCCAGTGATTACCGCCCCTCCCCAACTTAAATGTAAATGTCAATCTGTTTTATCTCATTGTCATTCTGTACGATCACTTTCCAAGTCAAAGCTATATTACCATCCTCAGTGTAAATTCATTCTACTTAATCCCTTTGTCATTCTTTATGATTCCTTTTCCAGTCAAAGTTATGCTACCGTTCTCCCAGTGTAAATGTTAGTCTGCTTGATCCCTTTGTCGTTCTGTATGATACCTGTTCCTGTCAATGAAATGTTACCGTACTCCCAGTGTAAATGCCAGCCTGCTGTATCGATTTGTCTCAATGTACGGGCCCTTTCCAAGCCAGAGATATATTTCCGTCTCATCGGTGTGCTTGATCCTTTTTGTCATTCTATATGAGCCCTTTCCCAGCCAAACCCATGTTACCGTCTCCCAGTGTAAATGCCAATCTGCTTTATCTCTTTGTAATTCTATACAATACATTTTTCCGCCCTCCCTTGTGAATGTCATTTTACTTGTTTATTTTCTCAGTAAACACAATCTGTTGATAAAACTGAAGTCATTCTACAAATTATTTTGAATTTAAAACTGCATAATTAAAAACAGATGGCTGAATAATTAAACAACAAAACACCGTCGATGACTTTCACGATTTAATGTTATAAAACTTTTTACTTTGGCAAAGACAAAACTATCTTCGATGTATCATTCAAACAAGAGCCCTTAAAAGGCCGGTGATGCTCAACGGGCTTATAGCTGCTATAAAAGTTTTTGTGGTTGACGTCGTAGTCATTTACGGATAAATAACCCTTCAACATCCTTACTGAACATAACAAAGTTATTTGTTATGAAAAGGAAGCGCTAACAATTAAAATTTGCATACCATTTATTCGTAAAATGTCATAATTAATTGATGTAACCTACAAATGTATATAAGATTTTGTGTGGTACAGTAATCATGATACAATAAGTAGAAAAAAAACAATAATGCAGGATTACGAAAATGGAGGTCTTAAAATGTTTGATTTAAACATGTTTTTAAAATCAATACAAGTAGGATGGGTGAAATGAATATGAAATCATAGAATGATGGGGATTGGACGCATAAATACATTAACAAATTAGATAAAGTAGGGGGAATTACTAGTTGAATGTAATTCAAATGAAAATAACAACATAAATTCACAAACCATTTTGTTCCCAAAAAAGTGTTAGAAATATTACATCATGGTCAAGTATAAAACCAAGAAGCATTATACAAATAAAAATTATTGAGCAATTCGAAAATTAAAAAAAATAACAAAACATAATTTAATGCAGAATGGTATTCAAAAAAGTGTCAATTACATTAAACAACTATTAGATAAAGAGCATAAAACGTTCTATACTTTTCAGTTTGTAAAATGTAAATTAAAACAATTCAGAATTCTTTTTAAATATTCTATTTTAATTGAAAGCTTACCAAAAGAGTGAAAATAGAAATTAAAAGCGGGAAACATAGCTGATAATAAAACACAAATAAAAAGTAAACTTGTATATGTAACAAACAAATAATGTGATCATTTTCACAATATAGTAATAATAGAAGACGATACTGAGTAACTGCTAAGGTTGTCGGTTGATCTCAATTTTCATCATTTCAGCATAGTTTTATCATAATAAAAGGTTGCATGGGACTTGTCGAACAGAAGCAAAGCCTATTTATACTTTGTCAGTTATCATATAATACCGCAAAATAGTGTTTATATGCCATTTAGATTTCAGAAAATGTATTCTGTTATGATTGTGTCTGAAATATATATTTACAACGAAAATAATTAATTAGGTGCTTTCTTCACAATAGCTGTATGAAAGACTGAAGTGTTAATAGCAGTTTCACTTTGACTACTCTAAATGTTAATCATTGCTTCTGTAATGTTGCATGTTGTTTTAGTGCTCATTTTCCTGCGACAATTGTTCGGAAACTCTCATGGGAAACGTTTCCTGTAAATATATAAATGGGAAATAGTAATTATTAATATCTACAAAGGAATCAGGTTATCTAGTTTAATTTTGTTTATACTTTCAATTTTATTCACGTCTTTCTATTACGTGTGTTTGTTTTGTATCCACCGAAGTGGATTCACATGCTCAGTGCCTATATTGAACGATCTCTAGTACGATGTCTGGGTAGAACCAGCACTGAGTATTATGCTTGAGAGATCACCGAATCCAATTTGGGATATCGACCCCGGAACGTCTGGCGTTGGCGGACATTACTATTAACTACCCTACCCCCTCTCGTGTGTTTTCGAGCATGTATCGTATTGTGTATATGCTGCTAACTGTATTGCAAGTATCGTTTATAACTCTTCAATACTGAATACTGATAAAGAATATACATTGGATATACAGCACGAACACCGAATATTTACTCTTATCTTTCAGTATATTTAATTTCGTTTCAGATTCAGCGAAATTACTTCTTTCAAGGAATGCTTTTTATTTCCAGACATATCTAAATAGACAATGAAATCATTATCAAATGATGTGTCAAATGCATCACTTATTAAGTGTTATTTTCCAATCACTAGTTTTGACGCGTTGTAACGGTACACAGCTACCTGTTGGAAGATGATTTTTTAAAAATGACTTTCTGCAATAGTTTCTGATTTCCAGGAAATATTCTCTAAGCGATTGATTAAGCAAACTTTATTTATATAAATTCGGAGCACTGAAAAAGTTTTTTATCGCACTGTAAAGCAACTGATATTTGCATGTAATAATAAGCACTGAATCCTGCTGTTGTATGGCAGTTTAAATGTGTTAATACCTATACAATACACGCATTTTTACTTCATCATGGTGAATTTTTACATCAACTATTCCAATATTATGGCATTGAATCTCACCCAACTGTTGTGTTTTTGGGGTCAGTAGCCATTCCTAAGGAAGTCTTGTTATAATCAATGACTCCAGTGAAAGCAAATAGCAGTTTTATAATATAAATAAGATATTACCATTATCTTTTTTTTTTGTTTTACGTAAAGCACCAATACTAAACTAAAACTATAGTATTGAAAATAATATTTACTTTTCAACAATTATATATTCATTATGTAATACAGGCACTTTCTTTAATAAACAAACCAATAGGACATTGACTCAGACAATGCCAGTCAAAAGGTCAGTTCTAAACATAAAACAGACATTCAAACATATCATGGCATTTGTAAAGATGAACATTCATCGATACTTTTCTTTAATATGCTAAACCAATATAAATGCTATATACAATTTTGCAATTAAAATACAAATGCACCGTATCTTTGAGACATACTCTTAAATGTAGGGAAGTAAACATTGACCATTATTCAAATGCCCTGTAAATTGTTTAACTATATCTGAAACATATATACATATACACAGTCAAGCATGCATTAGACACAATAATTTTAAATAACTACCTCAATATTAAGCCTTGTGGAATGCCCTCTTTCATTGCATCCATTAAATGACTATCTTCAATTTCTTGTGGATTTTCGAAATAAATATAAAACAATATAAACGGTTATAGGAGCAACATTATGCAAAAAAGAGACAGATACACACCGATATATGTAAACATAAGGACAAAGATAATGCATGGAGAGCAATTTGTCGGGAAGCAAGAACATATACAAGACAGACAGGTGGCATATAGATATTAACGGATAGGCAGCCAGACAATAATCGTCGATAGACGCCACGATCTAGCCGCTTACAACACACATACACATACAGAAACAAGAACTATGTATGACTGTATCTATTTATCAAATAATTTCTATTTCAACGCCACGATAACTACACCAATAATATATGTATATAACTAAGCTGATACAGATAACACAAACAACACATATCGTTGATTAATGATGGAAATTACGAACATACGATTGTGGATCCGACGTTACGTGAATAAATGAACTCGTTAATAAACATAATACGTAAAGTCTATGTGTAGAAAATAGAGCAAATCGAAAGGAACAAGAATATGTAGTCGGCAATATTCCTAGCCATTCTGTATATTACTCAGATGTTCTGAGTTCAGTGTGTTCTCCGTGGCCGAGTGGTATAAAGCGCCGTCTCAAGAGCACTTACCTCTCAGTACTGAGGTTCGAAAAACGATCACTTCAAAATCTTTAATTGAGAACATGTGCCAGTAACTTGAGGAAGGACGGTGTTCTTACTCATTTTAATTCTGAAGTCTTCATCCACTTATAAAACTAGATATGTCATATATAACCTACAATTTGTTGAAATGGTGGTAAACCCCATTTAAAATTCAAGTTCAGAAACCTAAAATTGAAAACTGCTTCTCAGAAAAAGGCACACTTTCATCAATGGGGTTTGTCGATGTGCACCGGAAAGTAAAGTATTCGTCATTTTGTTAATTATTTTTTTAGTAACAGATTACATTCTGAAGATGAATACTCCTTAGTAAAGACATTACTACAACACTAGGTTGATATATTTTCAAGTTATATTGAATGATTTTGAACTAATGCACCTGTTGGCTATTGGTTCCATGATAATAGGAAAATATTGAAGTGGACTCCATCATAGCAAAATGCAAAACTTAACCATTAGAATGACATGTGTACATATTTTCGTGAAATTATCATAAACAGTTTTTAAGTTATGACAATTTTATAATTTTGGCTATTTGTTTTAATCTTTGGTTTCAGAAAATACTTCAAATGACCCCCATAATAAATTTAACTACTAGATCACGAGGTTAACATGTGTACAATGTTTTACGATGCTATTTTGACTAACATGTTTTTAATAAACTAATATAGTATTACGTGATTATATGAACTCGTTAATAAACATAGTGTTACAGTATGTGTGTAGAAAATAGAGTATACTCACCACCATTTCTAATTTCCGCGTCGTCGATTTCCTTGTCAAATTCCTTGGCAGAATCTGAGCAAAATAAATTAATGGTTACTACGACTAAATATTTTGGAATTGAAGTTATTTCTTGATTATTTTATGATGCTACCTTGAACATTTTATTTGTAATAAACTAATATAGTGTTACGTGAACACTTAAACTCGTAAATCAACATAGAACATGTACGTATCATCTATGTGTAAAGAAATAGAGTATACTCACCACCCTTGTTCTATTTAGATTTCTTGACTAAATCTGATGCAAAATTAATAAAAGGTAATTGATACTACGCAAAATATATTGGAATGTTATTTATTTATTGCTTTCAAAAATATTTAATGAAATGAAAAGGACACATACATTTTCTTCATATGGTATTTTACTTATTTGAAATGGAAAGGAACAAGAATATGTAGTCGGTAATATTCCTAGCCATTTTGTATTTTACTCAGATGTTTTGTGTTCAGAGTGTCCTCCGTGGCCGAGTAGTTTAAGGCATCGTCTCAAGATCATTTATCTCTCACTGCTAAGGATCGACAACCACTCGCTCCCAAAACTTTTAGTGAGAAAGATTGCCAGCTACCTGCTGATACGTCAAATATTGATATTTTTGTAATATTTGTTACCATGCCGGACATATATGTCTATTGATATATGGAAAAAAATGGAGTATTGCATATTAACGTGATAGAACAGCAGACTCATCTCTATACAAAGGCGTTCGTCTTTATTTCGTGAATTTAAATGCAATATTAAGAAAGTTATCATGTAAAAGGTATCCAAATGGACACTTTTCCTCCGTTTTTACACCGCTCCATACGTGTGTTTTCCACCGGGATTATATATTAAAATTAGTATGTATGGGTTAGGTGATAGTTAGGGCATGGTTTAAAATGTAAATCTTTGTGTAAATTGACTAAACTCGGCAACGACTATTGCTCCGCGCACTGGCCACGTGACTGTGTTTTATAACATAAGCAATAAATCATGTCAATAAAATGTATTGTTTACTTAGATATAGTCAGTTTATCTTAAGAAAAAATTCTAAGGACAATTGCGTCGCTGGAACTAATATCGGTAAGATTATCTGCGTATTTAATTGGCAGGTCATCTCAGATCAAATGGCACGTAGGTAACAACTCCCAATGAAATCGCATGTTCGTGCTTTGCGTGGTATTGCATCAATATCACCAGCAGACTGTTTCTCTAATGCTTGATAATGTCGGTCAGACACTCATTAGGTAAACAGCAGCTAGTGTGTAGTTAATACAATCCATTATATATATATATATTATATATTACACAAAACACCTGTATTTTCAATCTAATATATTTTATTATTGCAGAAATTCTCGTTATCAATATAACTTAAATGAAATTCATATAACTTCATATAACTAGTATTATTTTAATTTAAATTGACATTTCATTTTTATCAAACATTCGGAAACAATCAAATACTATAAATAGCGTGTTTAATTTGCAATTTCCATACCCGATCAATGAACAGAAACTAAGTTTCAAATATCTCAACTTTGCATTAATGTCAACATGGACGTAACATTTCTACAATACATTCCAAATAAAAAAAACATCAGTCAACAGTTACTTATGTCATTGAAAAACAGCAGAACATCATAATATTTCATATAACCTTTTCTTCACAATTTTTATTGCTACGTGTGAACTCATTATTAGGTTATCAACTGATATACAAGATGATAATGCAACTGAACTAAATTGCATATTTATGATCACTGTTTATATAAGTAGGTCTAAATTTGCATTGCCTTATACGTTTTTTATTTAATATTCGTTAAATGCATCATATATTTAAAAGAAAAACATTCACTGACATTGTATTTATTAAAAACAAAACCTCTTTGGCTGAAACTTGTGCCGCATGCATGTAAAACATGATAACTTTTATTAATATCATCTGGACATTTTGTACAATTCGAAGTCTATAAAAATACTAATTATCGAAATTGGTCATTTGAAGTTATCGTTAGACTATCTTTGTATAAACATGATCGTGAAGTAAACATATTATTTTGTAGAATCGTTTTGACAGTTTGACATCACTTTTTCACTTAAGTCTCGGAATCTTTAGATCAGATGACACTTCTCTCTAAATATCAGCTCTGAACGATTATAGTTGCGATTGTTTCCCCTGGGAAACACATTTTTGGTTTCTTAAGATATAAGATACCGATCATTATCTTTTAAACCGCATTGCTGCGTCAACTCAACTATTACATCGTGTACCGAAAATAATGAAAACTGATTTAACTTATTTACACATTCAGATGAGTCATATATAATCATATCTATATATTAATATCCTTTAACGTATGCAATGTAAAACTAAAAGTAATACAACAAATACTACCTTTCAAACGCTGTTTATACCGGTAAACACAATATATTATCGCCACCACACAAACTGCAAGTGATATTAGTCCAGTTGTCCACCACGGAAATCCAGTGTTTCTTTCGTCAACTAAAAACTAAAAATATTTATTGTAATATCTGTATCAGTGTTGTAAAATTGAAACCAATATTTGCCACGTGCACCTTTCGTTTTGCTAGCAGTCCACCATTAGCTTAAAGAGTAGTATATATGTATTTGCATTATAGAATGTTTACACCTAAAACAGGAATTTAAAATGGAAGAAATATTTCGTGAGTCAGTCGGTCGCGTATATTTACATTTAACTTGGTTCCTCCGTCTTCACATCACAAAACAGTGCATTATGCATCACCCTGCTATAATTGTCTCATACAATCGGCATGCGTGGTTATATGCAAAGTGTCATTTAATGACAATATCCTTGACCACTCGGTCACGGTTGCCCTTTCAATTGACGTAGTTTGATCATGTTAACCGATACATAGTTTGCAATAATTTGGTAAATTTCGTATAACACTCTAAGGAGACGTTCAAACATTACGATTTTAAGCCGTCGATACTGTAAAGAGAACGGAAAGAGTTAATGAGTAATTTTACTAAGTTGTGTTAATATTGTTATTTCTGATTCATTGCTCTGTAATGGAGTGTCATTTAATAATTGAATAACATTCAAACTGGTACCAAGAGCATGGTGGTATTGCATGATCTGTTATAATTGTATTTCATTCGCTTGGTTGTTTTCCGTGCTTGTAAGGGATATCTTTACCAAATGTCATAGTAGTTATATCATCTTGATATGTGATAACAGCAAAGATAACAGTCTTGTATTTACAATCTAGAATATACTAACAAAAAATTATCACAAACATATAAGACTAATATAATAAAACACAATCACTTCACATTTTAAATCTTTGTTTTTGTTGAAAAAAAAAATCTTCACTGGTTTTCAGAACAGATGTTTTGCCAAACCTATACCTATAAACCCTTTATTACTGTTATTTAAAAACGTACAATATAAATCACATCGATCGAAATATGTTTTCCATAAACGCGCTGTACGCTCGTATATCGTATTTGTTTACAAATATCGTTTCCCGAAAATCTTAGTCAATGTTCGAGAATACACAAATGAATACGCGCAGTTTACAATGATAAACAATGTAAATCGAATATAAGTTTGGTCTGGTAACTCTTGCTCAGGACTATGATCCGTCCTCGCATATACACATGATGCTCCCGCACGAGCTATCACGTAACGAATACAAACTAATGGAATAAGTGTTAGCATCTCTCTCTCTCTCTCTCTCTCTCTCTCTCTCTCTCTCTCTCTCTCTTGCTCTCTCTCTCTCTCTCTCTCTCTCTCTCTCTCTCTCTCTATATATATATATATATATATATAAATATGTTCTTTATATAGCATGTGAGTAGTCATGAATTCTTATTTTGATCCTACTCATATAAAGCTTTCACTTCATGTAAGTAAATGTGTCCACCCTGTCCTGATGTGTTGCATGTAATTCCAAAGTATGTAAGTCATGGTCGACACCAAATGAATTAGTTTGGCAGAGACCTTGATATTGTATCTATGGTTTGCATTGTAGCTAGGCGCACTCGCCGTAGTCTGAGCTGTACATTTATGACTTGATTATTCAAAAATAATTATCTCCATTTATATATCATGCATTGTGAATGGGCATCTGAAAAGATCCCAAAAATCGTAAATTCCGTTGTTGTGAATTTAATTATCTCCCTTTATGAAATTAAATATATATGAATTCACTTATCTATATGATTCAACAGGTTTATAAATCTGTTCTTTATATAGCATGTGAGTAGTCATGAATCCTTAACTGGATCCAACTCATACAAAGCTATCACTTCATGTATGTAAATCTGTCCACCCTGTCCAGATGTGTTGCATGTAATTCTATAGTATATAAGTCATGGTCGAAACCAACTGTATTGGTTTGGCAGAGGAGAGGCTTTTATATTGTATTTATGGTTTGCATTGTAGCTAGGCGCACTCGCCGTAGTCTGGTCTGTACATTTATGTCTTGGTTATTCACAAATAATTATCTCCATACACACACACACACATATATATATATATATATATATATACATATATATAAACAATCCATACAGTTTGAAGTTGATTGAATTTTAATAAGCATCAGACACTGTAGTATCCAAGCAAACAAGCGATGGATAACCTAGCGTATGCTGATATTTAAGTTATACATAGTAATGGAATATTGTCACTAGTGTTAGCATCTCTCTCTCTCTCTCTCTCTCTCTCTCTCTCTCTCTATATATATATATATACATATATGGAGATAATTATTTGTTATTTTGCGAGCGCTCCTAGCTTCAATTCAAACCATAGACACAATATCAAGGCCACTGCCAAACCAATAAATTTGGTGTCGACCATGACTTGTATACTATGGATTTACATGCAACACATCTGGACTGGAACGACAATTTACGTACATGAAATGATAGATTTATATGTGTAGGATCCAGTTAAGGATTCATGACTACTCAAATGCTATATAAAGGACAGATTTATAAACCTGTTGGATAATATCCAAACACCATTAATATATTCATTACTAACATGATTTTTTAAAAGGTCATCAATATGTGAGTGTTTACTTACATTTACATGTGGGCGCTAACAGTAGTACACCGTATATGAGATAATACATTTTATTTTCTTCTCCTTGATTTCGATTATACTGAAAAGAATATCAGTCAAAAATTGAAAATGTTCATGAAGTCTCTTGTTTGAGGACACTACACATAACCGTGGGTATAGGTGCGGATACATGTCTTTCCCGAGGATATTACACATAGCCGTGGCTATAAGTGCTGATAAGTTTATTGCTCTAGAATACTTCACATAACCATGGTTATAAGTGCTGATATGTGTCTTTCTCAAATATACTACAATTGGTCGCGGCTATCGATGCGGATACGTGTCTTGCTCTAGATCACTACCCATAACCGTAACTATTAATAAAGGAACGTGTCTTGCTCAAGGCACTACAAATAGCCGCTGCTATAAGTGCGAATAACAGTCTTGCTCCTGGACACTACCGATAGCCGTGGCTATAAGTGCGAATAACAGTCTTGCTCAAGGACACTACAGATAGCCGGGGCTATAAATGCGAATAACAGTCTTGCTCAAGTACACTATAGATAGCCGTGGCTATAAGTGAGAATAACAGACTTGCTCAAGGACACTACCGATAGCAGTGGATATAAGTGCGAATAACAGTCTTGTTCAATGACGCTACAGATAGCCCCTACCATGAGTGCAAATAACAGTCTTGCTCAAAGACACTACAGATAGCCATGGCTATAAATGCGAATAACAGTCTTGTTCAAGGACACTTCAGATAGCCGTGGCTATAATTACGTATAACAGTCTTGCTCAAGGACACTATAGATAGCCGTGGCAATAAGTGTGAATAAAGTCTTGCTCAAGGACACTACAGATAGCCGTGGATATAAGAGCGAATAACAGTCTTGCTCAAGGACACTACACATAGCCATGGATATAAGTGCGAATATCATTCTTGCTCAAGGACGCTTCAGATAGCCGTGGTTATAAGTGCGAATAACAGTCTTGCTCAAGGACACTACAGATAGCCGTGGCTATTAGTGCGAATAACAGTCTAGCTCAAGGACACTACATATAGCCGTGGATATAAGTGCGAATATCATTATTGCTCAAGGACGCTACAAATAGCCTTGGCAATAAGTGCGAATACAAATCTTGCTCAAGGACGCTAAAGATAGCCGTGGATATCAGTGCGAATATCATTCTTGCTCATGGACGGTACAGATAGCCTTGGCTATAAGTGCAAAAAACAGTCCTACCCAAGGACGCTAAAGATGGCCGTGGCTATAAGTGCAAATAAAAATCTTGCTCGAGGACGCTACAAATAGTTGTGGATATAAGTGCGAATATCATTCTTGCCCAGGGACGCTACATATAGCCGTGGCAATAAGTGCGAATAAAAATCTTGCTAAAGGACGCTTCAGATAGCCGTGGTTATTAGTGCGAATATCATTCTTGCTTAAGGACGGTACAGATAGCCTTGGCTATTAGAGCGAATAATAATCTTGCTCAAGGACACTAAAGATAGCCGTGGCTATAAGTGCAAATGAAAATCTTGCTCAAGGACGCTTCATATAGCCGTGGGTATAAATGCGAATAAAAATCTTGCGCAAGGGCACTACAGATAGCCGTGGCTATAAGTGAGACTAACAGACTTGCTCAAGGACGCTACAGATAGCCGTGGATATCAGTGCGAATATCATTCTTTCTTAAGGACGGTACAGATAGCCTTGGCTATAAGTGCACATAAAAATCTTGCTCAAGGACGCTACAGATAGCCGTGGTTATAAGTGCGAATAACATTTTTGCGCAAGGGCACTACAGATAGCCGTGGCTATAAGTGAGAATAACAGACTTGCTCAAGGACAACACAGATAGCCGTGGCTATAAGTGCGAATATGAGTCTTCCTCAAGGACACTACAGATAGCCGTGGCTATAAGTGCGAATAACATATTTGCTCAAGGACACTTCATTTAACTTTGGCTATAAGTGTGAATAACAGTCTTGCTTAAGGACGCTACAGATAGCCGTGGCTATAAGTGTGAGTAACAGTCTTGCTCAATGACACTACAGATAGCCGTAGCTATAAGTGCAAATAACAGTTTTTTTCTCTTCTGGTGTATGTGTCTTTGGTGCGTTAAATGGCAATTTCAGAAATAATATTTTGTAAGAGAAAATTTCTCCTTGATATCATGTCGTGTTTGTACGTATCGAACAGATGCAAAAAAGAAACTTCTCTTTTGTTGCTAGCGAGACTTTTCTTCTTTTTTTATGCAAACGAGAAATTTCTCTTGTTCTGCATATATTTATTTCTGATTGCAACGAGACTATCCTAGAAGAAAAATGTTTTCTTCTGGGAGTGCTTTGTTATTCTGAAGAGAAGTTTCTTCTTTTCTACTTGACAGTTTTGAAAGATTCATCCTTTCAAAGGCGTGCATTTGAACCAAATTTCCATAAGAGAAAATTTCTCTTGTAAAATATTGCATTACAACAGCGTATATCTTAAAAATATGTCACTTTATTGGTCTCATTCGAACTTAAAGTCAAATTCAGCTCATTTGTAGAGGTAAAACATTCTTTTGGATTGTTTATTTATATTTTGGAGCTCATTCTTTGTCAACAACAATTCTTTGGTCACATTTTTCATATCATAAATCACTTCTCATTGTAAAAACATTTTTCACTTTCTTCAGCACAGACTTCTTATAGAAGCGTCCAGTGACTGTATGACCAGATGGACAAAAGCACTTGAACAACTGACCCGCTAGAATGAAAGAAAATGGTGTACATCATTTTCTTCGTACTGGTTGTTATTTTGGCAATATATGGGCGTGCTTGATCTTTTCGTTTTCATTGCGTATTTCCAGTTCTCTGTGGCAGACAATTTCCCAGCTTTAAAAGCTTGAACCAACCCAAATACTGTGTACATAGAAATGGACTGAGGTCCATATATATTACACAGTTCATCAATCATTTGCATTGCATTTATACCAAGTTTAATGTGGCATTTTATATAGCCACGAATTTCAGTCTTTCCATCCATGTTACAAGGTGTTAAAATGGTCAATGTATATGACTGCACATATGTCAAACTTGAATATCTCGGTCATTTGGAAAGCAATTTACACGAAACAAACGGGTATCGTTAGCTATTGAAATCAGGATTGACGTGCAAATAACCTTGGATAAAACTTCGGAATCGCATTAATGACGAAACAGTTTGCAGGAGACCCTCGAACAACCATGTTCGTCATATATTAATTTTTACTTTATGTAGATATTTTGCTTTGATTTTGAAAGATGAAGTATATTATTAAATATATATAGAACTAATAAATACACGTAGTATAGATTTCACATAGTTTTGTTCCATATATGTCATTATGAGACACCATTATACAGTTCCCTAATTTACGTTATTAAGCTACGGCCTAATACTGAATAATAGGAAAATTGACTTTTTAAAATTAAATGTTGAGTTAAAACGTTGAAATTTTATTTTCGTCCATAAATATCATTTAGGACGTTCAATACAACTGTAGATATTGTATTTTGAAATTCATAAAATAATTTGCTTAATATATATTTAGGTTGAAAACCACTAAAAACTAGGGTTTATCGGTTTTGTCTGCTGCCAGTGCTATTGTCAATACTATGTGATCATCACGATTTTAACTTCAATTTAAAAGAGTTGATCAATCTATGTTATGTTATGCTCTTTTAGTTTAAAATTATTTATTTTACATCGATTGTGAAACAAGTTCTTACAAATAAGGTAAATCACGCTCGGAGACTAGTACTAAGCATATGCGGATAAAGTGTCGTGCTCAAGGACACCACCCATAGCCGTGGCGGAGAATCGACCCACGACCCTCCGATCATGGGCTATGTGCTCTACAACTTGACCACGCGATCCACATTATTTCAATGTATATTAAAATGGATAAAGAAAGCGATTACGAAAGAAAATCATTACGATGCGTATCCTTGGTGCAAATATTTATCTTGTCAATAGACATGCACTTTTACAGACCGATGAAAATTTGTCATATGTAACGAGTGATGTTTACGTTACAGAACTTTACGTTACAGAACGTATGATATACGATAAGACTACCCTTAAATGAACTGATTTTGCAATAAAATTTAACCTTGTCAATTTGTCATTATAAAAGAAAGATGTATCTTTTTTAAAACTTCGGATTTCGACGAAAACAGAAAGACAGCTAAAATTGATTTAAAAAAATCCCTCACGTTGAGTATAGTTTCCGATTAACGATTTCAGAGAATTGTAATTACGTTTATATCGTTAGGCTAGAGGTTAAATGTCGATACCCCCTTGAATTTAAAGACTTGTTAACAAGAAAATGTATATTAATATAGATGAAGGAAAACATATTTAATCATGCCATCTGAAAACGGTATATATGAGATACATACGAAAGGTTGCACATTAATGAGTAACCGTGATCAATGTAACTTAGACATCTGAGAAGCAGTTCAACTTTAAATTTTACTGTCCGTCCCTCTTTGGGTGAAACTGTTTTCCGTCAAGAAGACCTCAGAATAAATCTTAGTAAAACAACCGTCATTCTACAAGTAACTGGCAAACTGTCTTACATAAAGCTTTTTGAGCGAGAGGGACTCGAACCACCGAACATAACGCTGATATGTGAGTGTTCTTGAGACGGCCCCTTTAGAGCACTGGTTAACAGAGGACCCATTAGCTAAACAAAGCTTTGTCAATAAAATATACAATCTGTAGTTGATGTCATTGACATTAAATATAAATGCATTTTATCTAATGTGAAACGTTGTATTTAATTTAACATCTAAATAGCGTTCGGTCAGTGTTTAAACCGCTTTCCAGAAAAAAAGATTTATGTTTGAAATTATGAAAATTGGTGTATGGATATATGGCCATATTTTTCAACAATCGCGCATGTTCTGTTCACGTGTTGGTTTTGAATTTCAATGTTTTGATAAGGTTAAAACAACTTTAAGCGATTATTTCTTGATATATCTGTGTATTGCGGTCAACATACGGTGGTATAGGTTGCTGAGTGTCGTAATAGGTTAAGTGTTATTCTGATATGGCATATTGCGGTTATCATGTTTTGAATGTATCATAACCGTACGTGCAAGCACGATGTCCCGCGATAAACACTGATAAATGTTATCAAAAGTATAAGAGTTAACACAAGTACAGAATACGATATTTTTAGAACAATGTGATCTTGTATAATGAACAAAATTACAATATGACGAATATGTGCTTTAAAATTAATCTTTCAGTCGATCAGAATTTCGATCAATTATCAAACTAAACTGAATGTTCTTGTTTGAAAACAAGTCCTGATTTTTATTATATTTAAAAATGTTATATCAATTGAAACAAAAAGACCATTATTTGTAATAACTCTTACCACATGGCTTGCAATCGGTCATGTGTCCATAAAATGAATGGCATTTACTCACTTTATCTAAAAAGTATCAAACTTATCTCAATAAAAGTATATTGTTACCATCGATGATAAAAAACACTCAAACTAATATCTCGATACTCACTATTACCACCACGCCCACCATTACCTATATTATCACGACAACCATTATAACCACCACGCCCACCATTACATATAATATCACAACAATCACTATTACCACCACGCCCATCATTACCTATAATATCACGACACTCACTATTACCACCGCGCCCACCATTACCTATAATATCACGAAAACAACTAATACCACCACGCCCACCTTTACCTATGATATCACGGCAACCACTATTACCACAACTCCCACCATTACCTAATATATCACGACAACAAATATTGCCATTACGCCCACCATTACCTATAATATCACGACAAACACTATTACCACCACGCTCACCATTATCTATAATATCACGACAACAACTATTATCACCACACACACCATTACCTATAATATCACGACAACCACTTTTAACACCACGCCCACCATTATATATAGTATCACGAAAAAACACTATTACCACCACGCCCACCATTACCAATAATATCACGACACTCACTATTACCACCACGCCCACCATTACCTATAATATCACGAAAACAACTAATACCACCACGCCCACCTTTACCTATGATATCACGGAAACCACTATTACCACAACACCCACCATAACCTAATATATCACGACAACTACTATTACAACCACGCCCATCATTATCTATAATATCATGACAAATACTATTACCACCACGCCCACTATTACCTATAATATCCGACAACCACTATTACCACCATGCTCACCATTATCTATAATATCACGACAACCACTATTATCACCACACACACCATTACCTATAATATCACGACAACCACTTTTACCACAACGCCCACCATTACCTATGATATCACGACAATCAATTTTAACACCACGCCCATCATTATATATAGAATCACGAAAAAACACTTTTACCACCACGCCCACCATTATCTATGATATCACGACAGTCACTACTACCACCACGCCCACCATTACCTATTATATCACGACAACCACTATTAACACCACGCCCACCATTACCTATGATATCACGACAATCACTATTACCACCACGCCCACCATTACCTATGATATCAAGAAAATCACTATTACCACCACGCCCACCATTACCTATAATATCACGACAACCACTATTACCACCACACTTACCATTACCTATAATATCACAACCACTATTATTACCACACTTACAATTACCTATAATATCACGACAACCACTATTACCGACACGCCCACCATTACATACAATATCACGACAAACCACTGTTACTACCACACCAGCCATAGCATATAATATAATATCACGACACTCACTATTACCACCACTGCCACCATTACATATAATACTATAACTTCTATTACTACTGCTACTACTACTACTACTACTATTACCACTACTTCTATTACTACTACTGCATATGATACTACTGCTGCTATTACTACTGCTGCTACAACTACTACCATTACTTCTACTTCTAATAATATTAATAACAATAATTGCTGCTACTACTGCTATATCCACTACTACTTTTTCTATTTATACTAATTTTACTATTAAGTATAATAATAACTACTACTATTATTAACTACTTCTACTACTACTGCTTCTACCACTACTACTACTGCTTCCACCACTACTACTACTGCTACTACCACCACTACTACTAAGACGACGTTTGCACACACTATTATCACTACCACTTGTACTAGTTCTACTTATACTCCTACTACTACTACTACTACTACTACTACTACTACTACTACTACTACTACTACTACTACGGCTATTACAACTACTACGACTACTACTACTACTACTACTACTACTACTACTACTACAACTTCTACTTCTACTTCTACTTCTACCGGTTATTTCTACAACCACGTAAAACTACTACCACTACTACTACAACTACTACTGCTGCTACTACTACTACAACTACAACTACTACTACTACTACTACTACTACTACTGTCACTACTTCTACTACTACTGCTGCTGCTGCTACCACTACTACTTCAAGTAGTAGTAGGAGCAGCAGCAGCAGTAGAAATCTTCTACTACTATCATCACAAACAATATTGCTACATCAAACGCCATATCCGCCTTTACTTCAATGATGATGCATTACGCAAATTCCTTCAAGTAAGTGCATCTTGAACGTGAATATTATATAATATATGTTTTACGCCATGTATCAGTTGTAATTTATTATATAAAGTTATTGTAGATCTGAAAAAAAAATGGAATGTAATTGAATCTTGTTGCTAAAGCATATTACGATCACGTGCTTTTCAATCACCATATTGAAAGGAACATTATAAACTTTTTGTTTTAAACTTTCAATTAATTCAATATAATTCCAATATTAAGTGTGTTTTTTTCTTCTTTTATAAAAAAAATGCTCATAATTCTAAAGGTTGGTAGACAAAGTGTTGTACAAAGTGTATGCTACTTTTGAGCTACTGGCACCCTGCTGAGCTTTCATAATTCGCCAACAATACAGTCACACCATATGGTATTGAGAAATACCCTGCCACTATGTGCTGAATATACCCCAATTTGTATAATTCATTCCAGGTTTTATGACCTCGGGGTTTATGGCAGGATGCTTGTTATATTACATAATATTATGGCTGATTATTATTCAAACATTTTCAGTTATTTTGGCGTATGTCAGTGGTAATTATGTAACGTACGTCCATTTTTTGTAACGTCCGTCAACTATTTTGAAGTGACATTAAATATTCTACGTACAAAGTTTTGTTTCTTAAATTAAATGTGTATAAGAATTAATAACTGATATATAACTTTGTGCAAATACCGTGTATATATGTATTTAATTACACAATTGATGTAACTTTGATAATAACTTCACAAGACATGTTGAAAATATTGTCAATTTTGTTAATTTTTTCATCAATTATTCATATGTTAGTCTCACTTTGCTAACATAAACAACTTTATGACGTCGCGCACGGTAATGGTTCTCGCGTAATAAAACATATACCCCAAATATATAAAACTGTTCTGTAATGATTGATCGTTTTTGGAATAATACTTACTATATATCAAAATAATGGTCTTGGAACGATATTCACAGTTGACGGATATAAACTATGCTATTGATATGATCTATATCTTTTAATTTATTAATAAGTCACATTTAACGTCACTTTCCCCGTGTCCCGGCGTAACATTTACCACGGGTCCCGGCCTAAAATGTTATGTTTAAAAACGACACGAAAGGAAAATGATCAGGTCTATTCACTGGAAAAAGTGACATAATTTCCGGTAACAGACATGTGTGTTTTATTACAACAAACTTAACGGCCATTACGGAACACGCGGCTCATTAAGTATATGCTTAATGTCCCGAAAAACAAACGACTCGTCAATAAAGTCATACTGAACAGTCAAGATGAAAAATAATGGTTAGTATCCGATACTATCGCATTAAAGATATGTATGTATATGTTCTTTGTTTTATTATATGGTACTTGATGACTATTGACTTTTGAAAATTATACTAACGTGTAAATTTAATTTCTGTTAGTGTCCCAAAATACTGACAATGAAAAATTATCTATAACTCGTATCAAGCATTTCCAATGTCCTCTACCAAATATTGACAATGTCAGTTTGACGTTCTTTTAATACGGCAAAAATCTATGGACGCCGCTAGTTATGTACATGGTATACTGTATTCTCATAGTTTACGTAGGTACAGTAATATCATTGGTTTTGATCCAATTAATATCCGCAGAAAATCATGAGTCCATTGCAGTAGTTGATATTCCGATATTCGGCTATTTTCTTGTAAAATAAATGATACAAAAAAATGTGAACTTTTGAAAAAAAAATATAGAACATATGCAGGGAAGAACGGCGTTACATATAACTTTTACATTTCAGTGTAAACATAGGCCAGTTTTTATTTACATTTTTATAATACCTTGATATGTATGGCAGCAGGTGAGTATTTCATTATATTTATCTTCTTGAAAGAATATACAAGAGGGAACAAACGTTACAGTTTTTTGTTATATAATTTTCTGTATACACAAATACACTATTTAAACAATAAAAACAAAATCTGCTGTTGAATTCCATACGATAGCAAAGCATGGAAAGGAAAATAAACTTGCATTTAGTACATTTGTATATAGTTATGAATAAATAAAGGAACAAAGGTTTTAATATATATATTCCATTACGAAGTATGGGTATCATTCAAATGCCTGTTAAAGATTGACGACCAACTTAACCGTGAATGGCCACATATCAACATTAAAGTAATTAACACATTATGCCACAAAAATGTTTAAGGCCATTCAAGCCATTTTAAAATTAAAATAAAATCATAGCATTTTTTCGAAAAACTACATTTAGTAATTTTAATATGTTATAAATATAATGGTTAGAATTAGAAATTAATTAATATATTTTTAATTTAATTATTTACTTATTTTTATTAAATAAATTTGCCCATTTATTGTGTTCTTTTTATTTTTTCTCTAAATCATATTAGGTAAATCCCCGTGTTTTAATCTGGCGGTGAAGTGCGCTGATGCTTGTCAGTTTGAGAGCCTCCAATATAAAGAAGCCACACATTTTAAACTCAGTTGGAACTATACTTTCCGAAAGAGGGGAGATTATTTTAAAGTAGAAATCAAAACATTTAATCACGATATGTTTCGATAAAGTTTCCTTCTAAGTTCACACGCATATATTATATATGGAATATGAGCATTAACACATTGACTTAACAATAAATGCATTGATCTTTATTGAAGTGTCGATAAAATAGTAAGAGAATAATTAATATCTTATAAAAGTATCCATGTCAAATTCAGTAGAAAACTATAATTATTATTATATAGATACTGAGACTAATTAAAACAAATACAAATGAAATTATACGTTTCTTTGTTTGCTCAACCAGCCTTATAGGTAACTGGCAAGTACATGAAAAGTAGCACTATACACACGACTGCTAATGAGGATTAGTCCACACCCGATGGGATAAACCCGAAACATATAAACAAGCAATAAAGTCACTGCATTAATGACACGTGTTATGTTCAAAACACAATCAACTACCTTTGCATTATTACACTTCATTGTAAATTAATAAACATTTCATTTAATCTAATCAGTCGACATGTCTATAGTGGCAATACATATACACATATGGGACTAAGTCACTGATAACCGTACTGTTTCAGCTACTATTAAAATGTTTAAATGTCTCTGGTACAAACAAACACATCATTGCATTTGCGTATTTCTGTTTTCAATTAATGTGTATACGATTAAACGTTTATATTTAAATAATGTATCATTTCAAGACTTCCACTGTCTGTTCAGTATTTTACACAACCTTTTAAGTACATCTTTATGCAATAATTAGCGTTTAGTCCTCAGTTTTATTTAATATGTGATGTATTGTAAATAATAAGGACGCTGATATTTCTCTGTACTACTTCCAATCTAGATTGTACTTCAAGAGTTATAGATGCGACGTTATCAAGATCCTATAATCAATGTAATATTTTGTAGTATTTACCTTTGTGATATAAACGTATGTGATTATATTATTATTGTACTATTTGTGAAAATAGTCTCTTGTAATTATAATATTTGAATGGCCATGTACATTTGTGTATATGTATATTTTATTGTTTGTATGTGTATGTATTTGGATAAGACTATAATGAAAGAATAAATCTAAATCTAAAAAAGTCTACTTTATGTGATAAACAGTGACTATTAATTCACTGGTTCAAGCGATTAGAAGTATACAATATATTTTAACAACGTATCATTTCAAGACATTATAGTTTAAGTATTACAGTCAGTAGAAGGTGATGAAACATCTTTTCTGAGGTTCCTGGTAATGAAATGAATTTATTGTCCTCACTGATCTCCAAATAACTTATTCACACATAAATTATGTAAATGAATTACAACATGCAAGAAGCATATATCTATAATTTAAACTACACTCATGACATTACATTTTTTAAAGCCCGTTTATTGTTCAAAATAAGAGATAAGTATCATTTTAAACATTAAGTAAAATATATTGATTAATTTAATAATTTTCAAAATAAATGCATCAGCGATAGCACTATATGCTGTGATTTTTATTGGTAAGACTTAATTTAGATTAGAAATTGTATTGTCTATTTGGCCCCCCTGTTAAGATGAATGGACTCTATTGATTACACGTCTCTGGCGACATTACACGCGCATTTTAGTTGACAGACTAATTAGTGGCCATGTGTTTCTGCAGCAGAAGATCGATTGTTTAAGGCGTTTCTACAAATTGAAAGTAAATGTTTATTTTCATTTTTTAATTTATGTTTCATAACTTTAACCAGTGCATTAATTACATGTTTATATGTCTCTTCTAAAACCTGTTTTAATATATTACCAAGACGTGCATCTCAAACTATGTAAATAATGAATTTTAAGTTTTATTAATCCTACGTGTATGCTGCAATTTTTTTCTGAACTGAATAGAGGGGATATTTGTTTCTTTAAGATATTTTTATATTGCGCAATGGTGTTATTTGTTTTTAGTATTTGGTTATTAATGCAACGATTTGCAGCACTACACATGTTATGTAAATCGATATTTAATTATATTTTGCACTGTGTGATAGTCTCGTGTAATTTATATGTTTGAATGACTATGTACATGTACTGTGTGATAGTGATTTTATTGTTATTGCGTTGTACATAGATGAGACTGAGGTAAAAATATAACTATGTCGAATTGTCGATTTCAAAATTTATATATCAATATGACCACCATTTGCTAATGCACATATTACTGATGGAAATAATAAAGATGCGGATAAAATTGCAAATTGTTCTTATAAAAGCATCAGCTGTATGGTGATATAATAGAAATTAACCCTAATAAATCTACTGTATCAAAATATTATGCAATCTCTCAGATGAAGATCTCTTTTCTATATATCTGCAAATGAAACTTTTATTGGGATGTGCGTCAATAACAAATTTTATTAATAATAATAAAAATTATATTTTCGGGACTATATGATACATTTTAATTAGGTAATTATTCGTGTAAATCCTTGACAGCTAATCGTAATCTGTTTTAAAGTGATACTATAGAGTCATTTGTAACGCCATTCATAATTTAAACGTTACATATTTTAATTCAAAATATTATAGTTTCAGTCTTTCGAAGAATATGTTGAAATACAGAATCAACGTTAATGTCATTGTTATCATAACCGCTCCAGCGGGTAACATCTCGTATAGTACAATAATGTCATGGTTTTGTTCTTTCTCAACAAGTAAAGGGTTTGCTTATGCATTCGGAATGAAAAATAACGAAACTCTGCTACTACTGCTGTTATCAATAATGTTAATATTTGAAAAATTACTCTGTTGCTGCTGTTAATTATGTTACTATTTGAACAGCTAATCTGTTGCTGATGCTATTTTAATTAGGACACTACTTGAACAGCTACTCTGTTTGCTGTTGCTGTTTTTAATTATGATGATATTTGAACAGGTTGTTTCATGTTTGCTGTTGCTGTTATTAAACAAGATGATAATTGAAAAGCTACTCTGTTTGATGTTGCTGTTATAGATTATGATAATATTTGAACAGCTACTCTGTTGCTGCTGCCGTTATTAATTATGAACAGCTACTATTTTTGCTATTGCATCTGCTGTTGTTTATTATGGTGATTTTTGAGGAGCTACTCTCAGAGTATGTTGCCTGTATCTGCTGCTGTTATCAATTATGATGATATTTGAAGAGGTACTCTGTTTGCTGTTGCTGCTGCAGTTATTAATTATGATGATATTTGAACAGGAACTGTGTTTGCTTTTGTTGCTGCCGTTGTTAATTATGATGATATTTGAATAGCTTCTCTGTTTGCTGTTGCTGCTGCTTTTATTAATTATGATGGTATTTGAGCAACTACTCTGTTTGCTGCTGCAGTTAGTAATTATGATAATATTTGAACAGGAACTGTGTTTGCTTTTGTTGCTGCCGTGGTTAATTATGATGATATTTGAATAGCTTCTCTGTTTGCTGTTGTTGCTGCTTTTATTAATTATGATGGTATTTGAGCAATTACTCTGTTTGCTTCTGCAGTTAGTTATTATGATAATATTTGAACATATACTCCCCAAAACGCGGACCATATAAATAATAGATACATTAATAATTTTGTTTCGTATTTTAACATTCTGTTGGCTGTTACTGTTGCTGTTATCAATTATGATGATATTTGAATAGCTGTTCTGCGAGCTGTTGCTGCTGCTGCTGTTATTAATTGTGCTGACAATTGAATAGCTGCTCTGTTTGCTCTTACTTCTACTTTTATTAATTATGACGCTATTTCAACAAGTACTGTGTTTGCTGTTGTTGCTGCCGTTATTTATTATGATGATATTTGAACAAGTACTGTGTTTGCCATTGTTGCTGCCGTTGTTAATTATGATGATATTTGATTAGCTGCTCTTTTTGCTGTTGCTGCTACTTTTATTAATTATGCTAATATTTGAGCAACCACTCTGTTTGCTGCTGCAGTTAGTAATTATGATAATATTTGAACATATACTCTCCAAAACGCGGACCATATAAATAATAGATACATTAATAATTTTGTTTCGTATTTTAACATTCTGTTTGCTGTTGCTGCTGCTGTTATTTATTTTGATGATATTTGAACAGCTACACTGTTTGCTGTTGCTGCTTCTGTTATTACTTATGCTGATATTTGAACAAGTACTGTGTTTGCTGTTGTTGCTGCCTTTGTTAATTATGATGATATTAGAATAGCTGCTCTGTTTGCTGTTGTTGCTGCTTTTATTAATTATGATGATATTTGAGCAACTACTCTGTTATTATTGATTTTGATGATTTTTGAACATGTACTGTGTTAGCTGCTGCTGTTATTAATTATGATGATATCTGAACAGCTACTCTGTTTGCTGTTGCTGCTACTGTTATAATTATGATGATTTTTAATAGCTGCTCTATTTGCTACTTTTGCTGCTGCTGTTATTAATTCTGATGATATTTGAATATATACTCTTTAAAACGCGGACCATATAAATAATAGATACATTAATACTTTTATTTCGTATTTTAACATTTCAGGTCATATAAATGTATGCGCAAAGACGAAATAAAATAACTGTATAACTGCCATACACACTTACACAAGAGGACATTATGATGTTATACACATATTGCAGCAAACTGCGTAGATGATCTTTTGGATGGTACAGAGTGAATACACAATATTGAAGTCTGGAACCAAACACTTAAACTCAACAGTGGTTATTCATGTTTACTGCACAGTAAATATTGACAATTCAAACTCGTCTTTGCTTCGAGAAACATGGTATTATCAAAACGGTACATGGAGCGACAGGACAGAATGTAAAATATCAGAAATAGTCCAGTTTCCAAGTATAAAACTATTCTACTATATATATATAAGTACTTTCTACTTGTTTCTGATAAGATTCCTATTATTTTTCGGTAAAAGGGACATTGTACTGGAATAAAATTTCATTCTGGTGAATTAAGGGACCAGTCCCTTCTTTTTTGAAATAATGTTGTAATTGCTGTGATATATTTTTCCATAAACTTTTTACATATTAAGTGAAAGAGGAAACTGCTTGTGTTAGTATTACATTAAAAACTATGAACAATGCTAAGCTACATTTGCATTTTGGAAAAAAAGAGAAAAAACTGGTCCACTCAATTAAAATCGATGGTTATTACCAATGTGTGAAAAGTAGGTAGTTGGCAGTTGGTAGTAGGGTATTCAAATATCCATCTACCGATCAGTTGTTAGTTGTGGAATCAGATTTGAAAATTCTACCAGAATTACATTAAGAGCGGAACAGACCACGGTTTCATAAAACATTTATGATGGTAATGACTTGATACACTTTTTTCAAGACTGGAAAGAGTGGACCTGTCTTCTCTTTTATACTTTGATTACATAATTCAGGCGGTGTTTCTTTAAAAAGAGACATATTACCAGATTTCGGATTACTTTCTGAGTCCCATCTTTTGCAAATAATGATTTAAATACTTTGTTACAGTCGGTTTTTCAAAACATGATGTTAAAATACTTTTGTTGTTACTTTTGAGCGAAAGATGGCATCAGTGTCCTCATTTTATAAATATCTTTAAAACAGGATGCTTCTGATCCCCTTCCCCACCTTTTAGAAGTTGATGTAACTAACTGTTCGGGTGATTTCTTTCAAATTTACTTTTCACCAGATTTTGAGAAGGGGACCAGTCTCATAATTTTGAAAATGACGCTATTTCTCTAATAATATTTCAAGAAGTTGTCGTTTATATGTATATATATATTAAGTTTACTACTAGACAAATGGAAGAGGGTACTGGTCCCCTCTTTAAAAAAACATGATGAATGGCGATTTCTTACCATTTTACAGTTAATCATGTGAGAGAGGATCAGTCCCCTCATTTTGAATACAATGCTATTGCTTGTGTGCATTTTTTCTCTCCAAATTTTGATGTTTATATACTTTTGCGTGAATAAGTTGACTGGTTCATTCGTTAAGAATTGTCTTTCCAAATTTTAGAAATTTAAGATTTGTGCTTTCAACTAAAGGCAAATATATTAAAAAAATAATTTTAAAAGAAATCACCGGAACGAGGGGACCAGACCCCCTCGTTTAGAAACTTATTTCAAAATTTGAGAAATTTGAGGTTTGTACTTTTTACTAGAGGCAACTTTTATAGAAAAGAACGAGGGACGGTCCCCTCATGAAAATCAGATGAAAAGTCGATTTTAAAGAAAGGACTGGTCCCCTCATTTAGAAATTGCTTTCCAAATTCTTAAAATTTACTTTTCACCAGATTTTGAAGAGGGGACCAGTCCCCTCGTTTTAAAAACAATGCTATTGTTTGTGTTTCCAAATCTTTATGTTAATATACTTCTATTTTGAGTGAATGAGGGGACTGGCCTCCTCGTTAAGAAATGTCTTTATGAGTTCGATTTTAAAGAGACCACCTGAATGAGGGGTTTCCCTCATTGAGGAATTTCTTTCAAAATTTTTAAAAATTACTTTACACCAGATTTTGAAGGGGGGACCAGTCCCCTCATTTGAAAACAATGCTTTTGCTTGTGTTTGTATATTTGTTTCCAAATCTTGAATTTTTTATACTTTTGTTTTAAGTGAATGAGGGGACCTCATTTTGAAAACCATGTTATTGCTTGTGTTGTATATTTGTTTCCAAATTTTGAGGTTGATATACTTTTGTTTTGAGTGAATGAGGGGACTCGTCCCCTCTTTTAGAAGTTGATGTACTTAACAGTACTGGTAATTTCTTTCTTTAATTTACATTTATCAGTATTTGAAAAGGGGACCAGTCCCCTCATTTTGAAAACCATGCTTTTACTTTCGTGTGTATAATTTGTTTCCAAATCATGATGTTTGTATAATTTTGTTTTGAATGAATGGTGAATGAGGGGACTGCTCCCCTCGTTTAGAAATTTCTTTCCAAATTTGAGGTTTGTACATTTTATTTGGGGCAAATATTTTAGATATTCAAAATCTGGTGAAAAGTTGATTTTAAAGAAACCACCTCATTTAGGAATTTCTTTCCAAATTTTTAAAAATTACGTTTACCAGATTTTAAAGAGGGGACCAGTTCCCTCATTTTGAAAACAATGCTATAGCATGTGTTTGTATATTTGTTTCCAAATCTTGATGTTTATATACCTTTGTTTTGAGTAAATGAGGGGACTGGTCCTCTCTTTTAGAAATTGATGTACTTAGCAGTTCAGGTGATTTCTTTAAACTTGATATTGATCAGATTTTGAAGAGAGGACCAGTTCCTTCATTTTGAAAATTATGCTTTTACTTTCGTGTGTATATTTATTTCCATCGTGATGTTTATATACTTTTGTTTTGAATGAATGAGGGGACTGGTCCACTCGTTTAGTAATTTCTCTCCAAATTTGAGGTTTGTACTTTTACTAGGGGCAAATATTTCAGACATGAACGAGAGGACTGGTCCCTTCTTCAAAATCTGATGAAAAGTCGATTTTAAAGAAATAACCTGAATGAAGTATTTGTTTACCCCAAAAAATGGATATATTTGAAGTAAAGAAATATCAGTCCCCTGTTTTTTTACTTCAAATATACTAAAACAAGGGTGTTGAAAGCATGATTATGACCTCCTTTTTATTTGAATCCATACTAAATTGAAATATGACCCCCCTAAAACGTAAATTATGACCACCTCAAAACGTGGATATTACGCCTAAAAAGAGGAATCTGTTTTACAATCCTCCATTAAAATTTATTCCATTATATTTGAAAGATGCAATCTCTATATAGTGGGTTTGCTTTAGATAGATGAAAGCTGAAATCTCTATATAGTAGGTTTGTTTTAGATACATGAACGGTGCAATTTTTATATAGTAAGTTTGTGTTAGATATATTAAATATGCAATCTCTATACATTGGGTTTGTTTGAGATAGATGAAAGATGGAATCTCTATATTGTGGGTTTGTTTTAGGTAGATTAAAGATGCAATCTTTATAAAGTGGGTTTGCTTTAGATAGATGAAAGCTGCAATCTTTATATAGTAGGTTTGTTTTAAATAAATGAAATATGCAATCTCTATATAGTGGGTTTGTTTTAAATAGATGAAAGATGCAATATCTATATTGTATGTTTGTTTTAGATAGATGAAAGATGCAATCTCTATATTAGTAGGATTGCCTAAGATAAATGAATGGTCTCTTTATCAATGCCTACATTCATCCTTTTTTAGATGTGTTTTAAGGATGAAATGCAGCAATATTAATGATTTTTCTTTTATATTTTATCATACCAAATTTCTAATGTAAACTTCGAGGAAAATGAAGACCAGTTGCTCTTTGTCTTAGATTAAAAACACAGAATAACTGTCACAAATATATGACATATTAAGTATACTCAATATTAACGTTCGAACCGACACATTGGCTAAGTGGTAAACAGCATACCGCTTGTCAAGTGGCATACATTGAGCAAATGTCAAAGATCCGAGTCACGCTCACTCCAAAAACTTTATGTGAGAAAATTTGCCAGTAACTTGAGGACGAAAGTGGTTCTACTATGATACATTCGGAGGTCTTCTTTCACTAATAACACTGGATATGCCATATATAACCTGACATATGTTGAAATTGGCATTAAACGCCATTATAAAAGGCATTGCCTAAGTGATAAACATCATAAACCTGCCCAGTGGCACACAGTGTCAAATAGTATAAGTGATTAAAAAATTTAGAACCTGTCAAGTGGCATACAGTGTAGCATTGGCTAAGTGATAACCAGAATATATTCTGTCAAGTTCAATACAGTGTAGCATTGGCGTAGTGGAAAATATTTTAGAATCTGCCAAGCGACATACAGTGTATCATTGGCTAAGTGGTAAACAACATATAATATGTCATGTGATATACAGTGTAGCAGTGGTTAAGTGATCAGTTTAAAGGTATGCACTGTAGCATTGGTTCAGAAGAAAACATCATAGAACATGTCAAGTGACTTACATTTTAGCATTGGCTAAGTGATAAACAGCACATATTCTGTCAAGTGGCATACAGTGTAAACATCATAGAACCTGTCAAGTGACATAGAGTGTAGCAGAGGCTAAATGGTAACAACATATAACTTGCAAGTGGTATACAATGTAACTCAGTGGCGAGCAGCATAGAACCTGTCAAGTTGCATACAGTATAGCATACGCTAAGTTGTAAACACCATATAACCAGTCAAGTGATATACAGTATAGCATTGTCTAAGTGGTAAACAGTATATACTCTGTCAAGTGGTATACAGTATAGCATTGTTTAACTTGTAAACAACATAGAATCTGTCAAATGGCATACAGTATAGCATTGGCTAAGTGGTAAATAGAATAGAACCTGTCAAGTGGTATACAGTATAGCATTGTCTCAGTGGTAAACAACATAGAACCTGTCAAGTGGCATACAGTTTAGCATTGGCTAAGTGATATACAGCGTATAACATGTCAAGTAGCATAAAGTTAGGATTGGCTAAGTGATAAACATCATATAATCTGTCAAGTGGTATATAGTTTTGCATTGGCTAAGTGGTAAACAACATAGAATCTGTCAAGTTACATACAATTTAGCATTGGCGAAGTGGTAAACATCATGGAACCTACCAAGTGGCATACTGTTTTGCATTGGTTAAGTGATAAAAAGCATTAAACATGTCAAGTGGCATATAGTTGATCATTGTCTAAGTGGTAAACAGCATATAACCTATCAAGTGGCATACCGGTTAGCATTGGCTAAGAGGTAAATAGCATATAACCTGTAAAGTGGCATACTGTTTAGCATTGGCTAAGTGGTAAATAGCATTGAATCTGTCAAGTGGCATAAAGTTTAGCATTGGCTAAGTGGTAAACAACATATAACCTGTCAAGTGGCATACAGTAAAGCATTGTCTAAGTGGTAAACAACATAGAATATGTCAAATGACATACAGTATAGCATTGGCTAAGTGGTAAATATAATACAATCTGTCAAGTGGTATACAGTATAGCACTGTCTCTGTGGTCAACAGCATAAAACCAGTTAAGTGGCATAAAGTTTAGCATTTGCTAAGTGATAAACAGCTTATAACCTGTCAAGTGGCATACAGTTTAGCATTGGCTAAGTGGTAAACAGCATATAAACTGTCAATAGGTATACAGTTTAGCATTGGCTCAGTGGTAAACAACATAGAATCTGTCAAGTGGCATACGGTTTAGCATTAGAGAAGTGGTAAACATTATAGAACCTACCAAGTGACATAAGTTTAGCATTGGATAAGTGGTAAACAGCATAAAACATGTCAAGTGGCATATAGTTTAGCATTGTCTAAGTGGTAAACAGCATATAACCTGTCAAGTAGTTTACAGTTTAGCATTGGCTAAGTGGTAAACAGCATTGAATCTGTCAAGGGGCATAAAGTTTAGCATTGGCTAAGTGGTAAACAGCATATTACCTGTCAAGTGGCATACAGGTAAGCATTGTCTAAGTGGTAAATATCATAGAATCTGTCAAGCAGCATACAGTTTAGCATTGGCTAAGTGGTAAACAGCATATACTATATCAAGTGTCATGCAGTTTATCATTGGCTAAGTGGTAAACAGCATATAAACTGTCAAGTGGCATACAGTATAGCAGTGGCTAATTGGTAAACAGCATGTAACCTGCCAAGTGACATACAGTTTAGTATTGGCTAAGTGGTAAACAGCATATAACCTGTCAAGTGGCATACAGTATAGCATTGTCAATGTGGTAAACGGCATATAATATGTCAAGTGGCATAGAGTTTAGCATTGTCTAAGTGGTAAACAGCATATAACCTGTCAAGTGGCATACCGTATAACATTGGCTAAGTGGTAAACAGCATATAACTTGTTAACTGGCATACAATTTAGCATTGGTTTAGTTGTAAACAGACTATAACATGTCAAGTGGCATACAGTTTAGCATTGACTAAGTGGTAAAAAGCATAGCACCTGTCAAGTAGTAAACAGCATATAACTTGTCAAGTAGTAACCATTGTAACATTAGCTAAGTGGTAACAACATATAATCTGTCAAGTCGTATACATTGTAGCATTAGCTAAGTAGTCAACAGCATATAACCTGCAAAGTGGTATACATTGTAATATTGGCTTAGTGGTAACAGCATAAAATCTGCCAAGTGGTATACATTGTAGCATTGGCTAAGTAGTCAAAAGCATAGAACCTGTCAAATGGCATACAGTATAGCATTGGTCAAGTAAACAGAATAGACTTTGTAAAGCTGTAAACCCACCATTAACTTTAGTTTCATACTATAGTAAATAAAATAAAGTGTATTCTTGTCATTCACTGAAGGACCCAAATGAAAGAAGGGAAACTTACTTTTTATTGTTTGTCAACCTCAGTCTGCTCTACCGAAATATGATGAAAAAGTAGGTACTGTACAGCGTGTAAGTATGTGCTATACAGCGTGTACGTAGGTGCTTTACAACGTGTAAGTAGGTGCTATACAGCGTGTAAGTAGGTGCTATACAACGTGTACGCAGGTGCTATACAGCGTATAAGTACGAACTACAGCGTATAAGTAGGTGCTATACAGCGTATAAGATTTTTTTATTCTTGAAATAGCGGAAGTAAACATCAAATATCATGTATTCATACTACAATTTTCAAGTATAACTGTTTTTTCTAGATTTATAATTTAAACATGACAATGCTTTCAATATGTTCAAAATACATCAACAATGACATTAAATTAAGCATTAATAAAGAAAATGCATATTTTTCGATGAAAAAACAAGGATTATTTATAACTGCCATTATGTGACTACCCCACGGAAACATACCCTATTTCGAAATGTGGTACTCTGCTTCAAGTGACATTTAGTGTAGCAAGTACCAAGTGGTTAACACCATATAACCTGTCAAGGGCCATACAGTGTAGGACTTGGTAAGTGGTTAGCAGCATAGAACCTGCAAGTGACATTCAGCGTAGCACTTGGTAAGTTATTAACAGCATAGAACCTGCCAGTAGCATACATTGCAGCACTTTGTAAGTGTTAAATAGCATAGAACTTGCAAGTGACATTCAGTGTAGCACTTGGTAAGTGGTTAACAGCATAGAACCTGCACGTGGCATACAGTATAACACTTGGTAGGCGGTTAACATCATATAACCTGTCAAGTGACATACAGTGTAGCACTTGGTAAGTAGTTAACAGCATAAAACCTGCAAAAGGCATAAAGTGTAGCACTTGGTAAGTGGTAAACAGCATAGAACCAGCCAGTAGCATACATTGCAGGACTTTCTAAGTGGTAAATAGTACATAACCTGCAAGTGGCATTCAGTGTAGCTTAATATTGCCTGGTTGGCCAAAAACCTTGGTACTGACTGAATGGGAAACAACTTAGCACTGACTGAGTACATAGTACTGACTGAGTGGGAATTAGCTTAGTTCTGCCTGCGTGCAAACAGTTTCGTACTGACTGAGTGATAATCAGCTTAGTACTGCCTGCGTGCAAACATTTTAGTACTGACTGAGTAGCAAACAGCTTAGTACTGCCTGAGTGGGAATCAGTTTAGTACTGCCTGCGTGCAAACATTTTAGTACTGACTGAGTAGCAAACAGCTTAGTACTGCCTGAGTGGGAATCAGCTTAGAACTGCCTGCGTGCAAACATTTTAGTACTGACTGTGTGGCAAACAGCTTAGTACTGCATGAGTGGGAATCAGTTTAGTACTGCCTGCGTGCAAACATTTTAGTACTGACTGAGTAGCAAACAGTTTAGTACTGACTAAGTGGGAATCAGATTAGTACTGCTTGAGTGGCAAACAGCTTGGTACTGACTGAGTAGCAAACAGCTTAGTACTGCTTGAGTGGCATACATATTGGTACTGCTTTAGGGGCAAACAGCTTGGTACTGACTGAGTAGCAAACAGCTTGGTATTGACTGAGTGGCAAATAGCTTAGTACTGCTCGAGTGGCAAACAGCTTGATACTTCCTGAGTGGCAAACATCTTAGTACTTCCTGAGTGGCAAAGAGCTTATTACTGACTAAGTGTCAAATCGCTTAGAACTATGTATTGACGTGATCAAAAATGGCGGGAGTACACGAAAAACAACGGTCGTCACAAATTTCGAAATTTTGAGATAAATATTGTAATATACGCACGCTTGGGATGCTTAGGAGGGGGTGACTTCCTCAACTAAGAAAGGTTTTTTTTTGTTTGTTTTTTTTTTTTTTTGGGGGGGGGGGGCGGGGGGTGTGGTTATGAGGTTCCGCTCACTTAGAAAATGTGAAAAAAAAATGACTGCAAATGACGGCATTTTATAACATCAAAATTTCTTCCAAAATTATTTCAATTTCAAAAATTACGCAGATGTCTTTGTTGTCATGGTACTTTTTAGGTACTTTTTACCTTTTCTTAGTACTAAACGACCGTTCCGAAGATACTGCGGAAACTGGCATGCTCTCACATTGAGATAAAGGTCTACGTTAGCCAATGAAATTGACTCCGCCAAACTGTCAGTTCTTTCGTTCGCGTTAATCAACTCCCACCGTTGCTTCGACTTTCTACATTCGTACTCAAACTATTCTATATCACAAGTCACATCTGCGACAAAGGCGACATGGATTTCATGAACCATATTTAGTAATATGATTTTTTAAAATTTATGTTTCTAAAATGTGTTTAACAATTTAACTTTATACCTGGTAATAAAATGAATTGACTGATGTAGAGTTCTTACTCAAGCGTTATTTAGCATTTAAATTTGTAACTTCTGCTATTAAGAGTGGAGCAACTTTTTTTACTCTTTGCTATTAACCCCGGCTATAAAACAAAAACACACCTATGCTAAATAGACCTAATGTGCACATTATCGCAACTTTTACAATTATTGTTATACGGCTATATACCATACAATGAACATACTAGTGCTCATTAGACTAGCCGGGCCCGATTAGCTCAGTAGGTTACGCGTGTTACTATCAATCCAGGGGTCGTGAGTTCGGATCCCCGCCCGGCAACAGTCTCCGTGATGATTGATATACGACATTGTGTTTCATTATCATTCGTCTATCACCACTGATTCAAGTGGGAATTTTATCAGTTTCTTACGGAGATGGTTTTTACGGAGATGGGGTGTGCTCGAGTACAGGTTAATCCCAAGAAACAGTGGTTAGGTTAACTGACCTCGTCTGTTAACGCTCGATGGCATAAAAATGACGCTAAATATTCTATCAATCAATCAATCAATCAATCATAAGACTAAATATTCACATCATTGGAACTTTTACGATTATTGTTATACTCTATGTTAACCGCTACGGCTATATACAATACAATGAACATACCAGTGCTCATTAGACTAAATATGCACATCATTGGATCTTTTACGATTATTGTTTCATTATGTATTCTCAAATATTTTTTAGATTTATATAGCCTTTCACACCTGTAACGCAATGTGTGGAGATCGTTCGCCTTCTTTCAGCAAACTTGATTCAAGTTATGTTCTGAGATGATCAAAGAATGTTAGATACTTGTCTTTGTTGTGCAAGTCCAGCTAATACACGGGGACGTGATGGTTCGACACCAACATCAGCTGCCAGGGACAAGGCTTTATGATGACGAACATCACACACTAATGGAATGGTTTGTTCCGTTCGCCAACTAATTCTTCAGTTTGAACACGGGCTTCTGTTATGGCATCGACAAGATCGCAGGTTTTACGTTGCAACAAAATAGATAGTGGTGCACAAGACGCCAATATGTATTTAACAGCAACTATTAAAGTCAGAATGAAATCGAATTTCAAAATGCAGGCTCTGGGGTTGGTCGCTTTAGAGTCTAAATGATGGGATAAATCATCCAAGGTAGACGCCACTATCCCGAACGTGGAAAGTAATATATGAAGGCATTAAGATTGTTCTGAAACTATAGCAGCTTATTTACAGAGTAATTAAAAGCAATGGCGATCTCTTGGACTTTGTCATCATGTTTCGTGCATATTGTTCTTTAGACACATGAACGCTCGCGAGTTTAAGACAGTCCACTTTGCAGTAGCAGTCGGAACCCACGAGAACGATAAAACGTGGATTCGCAGAAGTACCTGCTTATTTTTTTACAATAGTTTAACACAAAAAAGTCCCATAAAAGGAGCGCGCGCATTTTAATTGAAATTGCAGTGTCATATTAGGTTCAATATATTGAGATATTGTCCACAAATACTTAATACATATTTCAAAATATATTGGAAAATGACACAATATATAAATATACCTGGGCCGTAGGCTGTTTCGTAGTTTTGCTGTTTTTTGGAAACGTAAAATTATATAAACTTCAAAAGGCGCAACAAAAAATTAGTATCTTCCAATTATCTTTAAATTTGGAATATAAGTAGTCTAAAACCTTTTTTTACCATTTTTGAAAAAAAACAGATACCAGCAGAATGTCGTATTTTCACTGAGCCTTATGAAAGATGGCAACTATTAGAGCGGGTGCTGGTAACAGCAAAGATCTCAGCAGCAACACAAGCCGAGTGGACACCAACCACAAAGTTACCTTATAAAGGTACAATATTATATCTATATAGGCAGAATTTACTTCGAATATTTTTTAAAATGTCCAAAGATTAAAAAAAAAAGTAGAGTAAAAATATTTCATTTCCCAGGCCAATAACCGCTACTCGCCTTGCAAAAAAAAAACGAATGTAAGCCGTCGATTGTCAACCGCAATTTTGTTTATTTTGTTGTGTCTGGAGAAAGTACAAAATATTATATTTATTCACATCACGTTCGCTTAAATATTCAGCAAACGTGTGTATTATTTCATCGACAAGATGGAGTATTATCATTACAACGGGTAAGTGATGTTTTCATTAATTTAATTTGGAAGGAATTGTAAATATAATGTCATTGTGCAGAAAACTGATTGTTAAAGTATTGATGGAATCGGAAATGGGAACATTTTCTCATTTTTAGTATTGTTTTTCTTTTAAACTCGCGATTGTTTCATAACGTTTCATTAGAATAAGAATAAAAAGTCTGTTTTGATTGGCTGAAAATTTTAAATCCGTTATTTTTTTAAAAAAAGTTTGCTATTTTCGTCACCTCCGGTGTCAAAATAAGGTGATCGTGTGCTGTTCAAGAATTTATTTGAATGAAATTGAACTGAAATTTTATAAGTACCGTGTTTAAAATACAATGTAATAATTAAGAAACATAGCATCATCATTTTATTATTAAAACATATGCAGTATGGTTCTCTCAATATGAGAGACCGTGGCGTCAATGTTATAGACCCTCAATGGGGTAAATGAACATCGTAAATTTAAGTTTCATTATGTAAAAAAAAAAAATTTTTGAATGGGGTTTAACGCCATTTTTTTATATATTGCATATCCAGTTTTACTGGTGGAAGAAGACCTCAGACTGAGTCAGAATGAGTAGAACCACCGTTCTTCCGCAAGGAACTGGAAACTTTCTCACATAAAGTTTTTGGAGCGAGCGGGACTCGAACCTACGATCTTAGCGGTGAAAGGTAAGTGATCTTCAGACGGCGCCTTAGACCACTCACCCAGGGGTCATACCTTAGTAAAAGTTTACAAGGCTTTATCTTAATGGCCATTGTATTGAAAAAAGACTTCCCAGTCATCAAACTTATTGCATTACTAGTGACTAAGTTTGATAACTCTTTCTTGAATAGAATAACTTTAAAGTTTATATCTCAGCAGCAACTGCTTGTATTGTATTGAAACTTCATACTAGGTTTTGCAGAACTTTGTAAGATCTACTCAATTTTGTGAGATGAGTATTGTTTACTTGGATAGGTGATCAATCTCAATTTTGTGGCAAATGATTCGAATAGTCGAGGAAGCCGTCTTTCTCTTGTTTTTTTCTATTAAATATCCTAGCATACACTTGAAATTAAATCTCTTGTCATACACTTGAAATTAAATATCTCGTCATACACTTGAAATTTAATCTCTCATCATACACTTTGACAGGAGCCTTGTTGCTGAGATGCCTATTGCTGGTGTTAATACTATTTTAACCTCATCGAAGGAGGAAACTCCTTAGGCTACCCCTTAAAAGTTTTGGTCTTACATTTATAGCCTTAAGAAAGGATATACTTACATGTCCCTTGGACGAAATTGTATCCTGATTATGATGAAGCACAGACAAACGATATACTTGTTGACTCACGACACAGTTTCACAAGTAAATGTTCAGTTAGTTCAATTCATTCATGACGTAGCACTAAATCTGGACAGAGGTTACAGTAAAAAGCACAAACAGACAGACGTTATTGGATGGACTTTGCCTTCAACAAAGTACTCCACTAGCATATACTATACATATTAGACCACTACAGAGTAAGAGTCACAACCAACTGTTGGATTGCCTCATGGTTATCAGATCGGACACAAGAAGTAGTACTTAACGGAATGCACTCTGGCCAAGCTCCAGTAATATCCAGAGTTCACCATGACTCCTGTCTAGTCCAACTTCCTTCTTATTTTTCATTAACTACTTACCAAACGGTATATCATCAAATAAAAGGCTTTTTTGCAGATGACTGTCTCTGCAAAAATATGTATTCTCTTCAGAACTGCATTGAACAAGACTTAATTACAGAAATGTAGTACACGGTAGCAATACTGGCTCATAAATTTCGATGTTTCCAAATGTCACTGAGTGATAACATCAACCAGAAAAAACAAATTAATTACCACTACACTTTACATGGACAACGCTTGACAAGGTGAATGCAACAAAGTATGTAGAGGTTACAATTACTGATGTATTTGACTGGACGCCACGACTTTGCATACCAAACTTTAATTCGACCCCAAATCTAGTACTAGTATTCGTCTCCACTCTCACACTCGGGAGGGGCATGTAGGAGATGGCATAACACTAGTCATGTTGGGAACATACTTGACGAATTGAGATGATCAACCTTAGAGTAAAGTCATACCAATAAAAGCTTAATACTTTTTTTACAAAATGCATAAACTACTAGTTGACATTGACAGAGACCGACACTTAATGACTAACAAAACCTCTAAATACTCTAACAAATATCTCGCCTACACCAATACAATCAACTGACTGTCTCAACTGCCCATTTTTCCTCAGGAGTCATACCACTGTCGAATACTCCTCCAGAATCCACATTTACGATGGCCACAGTACATTTTGTTCAAATTGTTTACCTATACTGAATACGATTATGTATCAACAGCACTAGAAAAAAAGAATATAATGGTTACCTGGAGCAGTCCATGTCAATTGCATTTTTTTTAACCGGCCAAATTGCATTTTGTCAAAGTATCCACCTGACTCTTCGATACACTTCATACATGTCTTCTCACATATTTATCAAACACATCTCTATATCACTCTTCCCTGAATTTTGCAATGATGCAATGAGTTTGAAATTTAAGTTCATTTATATTCAGCCGGTTATACATTGTAGCCATTACATTAATATTTTTAGAACTGTTACTAGAGTTAGGGTATATCGATATCAATGTCAAATTTAGCAATTGCATAGAGGAACTATAACATTTGATAGCAATATATTTTTTGTGTATGTGCTATATTAAATACAAATATGACGAAAGTCGACATATATTTTTAACACACCTCTTATATACCGTTTCTTACTGCATATATGCTACCACCCTGTCTTGAACAGAATTCATTGACGACAATATGGAAGGGATAAAGAAAGCTGTGAAATCGATTTTCTCAAGGGTTCAGATTTTCTACCTAAGTAGAAAAAAACATAAATTATTCTTTTTTCATACCAAACACATTGGTAGTTAGTTTAGTTTACTTGTAATACATATATTATTTTACTACGATTGCATTTAATTAGTTGATGTTGGATCCTGGATGGTAGCATGAGAACTTTATCTCGGCCCTATAGTGAAATAAAAATATATCTGTCTCCAGGAAAGATGCAGATATCCTTTTATATCTGGTATGCAAGAAATACAACTACAGAACTGATGCATAATAAATATTCTGGCATTTAATTCCTTAATAAAATAATCCAAAACTCATAATAAAGAATAAACAAAATGTTCATGTTTTGGACAAAATTATGCCGCATATAGTTTTGTTGTTTACATTTAATATTAATACTTTCATTGCTGCTACTCCAAAAGCAATTTCCCGAAGTTCACTAAAATATTCACTGTTGTCATTTTAAAGTTGCATTTCCCAGTTACAGTCAAACCTTTCCTAAGCAGCCAGTCAAGGGAGGGAACAAAAATAGCAAATGGCTCATTAAAACAAGTGGCTGCTCAATAGAGATGACCAAATACACATGTTTAATATCAAAATCATATTAATTCCAAAAATAGAAGCATTCTGTAACTGTTTAAAACAATGGCAACATAGAATACTGTCGCTTCTTGGGAAAATCACAGTGATCTACCCAAGCGTATCTATCCACTTTCATTTATACCAAATCCACAAGAAGATCAATTAAAATTAGCCAATAGTATGTACGAATTTTATGGGATAAAAATCATTAAAAGATTAAACGTAAAACAATAACTCAAAAGTTTGAAAATAGTGGCTTCAAAATGATTGATATTTATAAATTTCTTAAATCATTAAAATCACTCTTGTTTAAAAGATCTTTTAATAAAAATGGGCTAAGGCCTTCCAAAATAAAAAAGGAATTTCCAAAATGTCCGTTTTCCGAAAAAAGTGCTAGAACTGAAAAAAAAACGCACATTTTATTGCATTTATATTAAAACATATACCAGTATTCATTCGATTTCATAGTAGAACAATCAACTGTTAAGACGAACAACCCTCTGTGAAAAATTAAGCATTTATTTCGCAACTGCTGGACTGGAACAGACGAACATTCCTTTGTGACATTTTTATAAAAGCGAACATTCGTCTGTAAGTATATATAATTATATATATATATTGACCAGAGTTGTCTGCATTTATATAAACTGAAGAAATAAGTTGTTTAATTTCATAACGACCACTTGCCTTAAAATTGCACCATTTGAAATTACAGAAACAATGTCCTCCCATGATGTACAGAAATGTGTTTTCACAAACAAACATTCCTCAAAAAATATTTATGACTTAAACGTGTCTTGTAACCGTAGTTAAAAACATACAATATCTATTTTACACAATCCTCAATTTAAAGTAATATATAAATAATATGCAATGAAGTTACATGCATGCTAGTATCATTGTAACTTCAGTAATCTAGTGAAAGTTTATTAAATTGTTTAATCATACAAAAGTATAAAAAAAAAACAGTAATAAAGATTATGATTGTATACATCAAACTAATGATTTGTGTGGAAATCGTATTTCACAATTTAAATGATATTTTTCCCTGATACATGGTTTGTCTTAAACGTTAGTTTGTATTCGTTAAAACAATCTTTGACTTTGTGTTTTTATAAGAATAAGTACACTTATTTTGTTGAGCATATTCTTTTAAACGGTCTGTTTTTTGTTTTTTTTTAAGATATTCTTTAAATATCTAAAAAAATAATTTTATTCGCAAGACAACAAAAAGGTTTCTTTCAATAATGCCTAAATTTATTCTTGTAGATTTACTTCTAGAGTTGACTGTTTATTCTTAATTGTTTTAGTCTGCAACATTTTGCAATACATTAAACCGAACATTAACATACAAAAGGCTAGCCTGTAAAATTGTTTCATTCCCATGCTTAATTTTTCCCTATCCATGATTTAAATTCAAAAGAAAACAATATGCCATTACTAATTTGTTACATGAAGATTGTTATATGGTTATGTGAAAAATAAGTGTATGTTTATTTTAACGTGTCGTGCATAGTGTCCCTTATTAATATGATGCAGGTGTTTGATATGTTTAATACTGCGGTTTAAATTAAAATTATCTAAATTCTAGAACATTTGTTGAAGCAAATACAATGGTTGACATAGGCTACATACACGTCCACTATGTTTCACGTACTCGGCATAGAAAATACAAGATCATAATGAATCGATGTACTACGTTGAAATAATATTCATAATGAAAAGTTAGCACATTTGATCAATGATATGTTTTTTTTATTTGTATTATATGCATCAATACACTACATTACATTGTTATGTAAAATAAAGGGTGTGGCATGATGAAGCATGCATCAAAGTTCACTGATATTTGAATGTTTATTACAATCTCTGTAACTGTGTCGACTGCACAATTTGAACCAAGTCTCATCGCTGTTCTTCACATTGTATATATTCCCTGAAACATATACAAAACGTTATGAGTTTTAACAGTAGTATGTTCAAACCCAAACCAAACACACCGATACAGCATGGAAGTATTCATTGTGTGTAATAAATGTAAATAGTTATGTTTAAGTAATGTATGTACATTCTAAGGTACATTTCGGTAAAAAAAACAATAACAGAGAACAACATATATTATCTTTCCAAAAAATTGAATATTTAGTCATGCTTTATGTTGATATTGGTGTAGTTTATATTCAATCGTATATGAATTTCTTCCAAATTAAATTTATTTTAATAAATATATGAATTTTATATGCATAAACATACCTTTTTGCAGTCTTTTCAATACAGCCGTCACATACCATTTCTGCCAATGTGGTGTCTTGTTCACACATACTACATTTACATACTCACCAACATCGAATGGTTGCTGAATAAATATAAAGTTACAGAATAGAATGCAATTCAAACTGCATTATATAACAAAATAACATATCGGAAGCAAAAACATGTGACACATGGATCAAAACAATTACAAATATTGATACGATTAACTTTTCAGGTATGTAAGTCATATCTCATTAAAAACTAAAAAAACATAATACCTGCGAAAGAGATAAACGACAACTGTGCATCGATATCATTTTGTTTGGATAACATCTCGTAAATTGTATGTGGCGCAATCATATAGCACATTTACATGTATTAGGTATTTGAATACTATTTCCAAAGTATTTTGGTAGTGTAAGGATATAAGTAAGCAATAACAATGTATGCTTCGTATTTACAACAAATGACAATGCACTTACTTTCATATCAAAATGATTACAAATACATATTTCTCATTGAAATTAGTAAATAATTGACAAATTATTTATACGAAGCTCTTTCGGGCAATACATAATGTTAACTACCAACGTGTTTGATAATTAGCATGAATGTGATTTTTTTTTTCACATCACTCAGAAAAGTGTATATTTACCAACTATTTATCACTTCATCTTTATAAGAAACGAACAAAAAATCTATTTTCTAAGATGCTATCAATAAAGTTATGCATACGTTTGTTTCTTTAAGTCATCAAATGATGCAAGCGTCTCAAGATAACACAATACACATCGATAATGGTTATTGGCTTATCTATCTATCACCATATACCATAAACAGCGAAAATGGTTATTGGCTCATCTATCTATCACCATATACCATATAAGCGATAACGGTCATTGGCTCATCTATCTATCACCATATACCATATAAGCGATAATGGTTATTAGCTCATCTATCTATCACCATATACCATATACAGCGATAACGGTTATTGGCTCATCTATCTATCACCATATACTATATACAGCGATAATGGTTATTGACTCGTCTATCTATCACCATATACCATATAAGCGATAACGGTTATTGGCTCATCTATCTATCACCATATACCATATAAGCGATAATGGTTATTGGCTAATCCTTCTATCACCATATACCATACATAGCGATAATGGTTATTGGCTCGTCTATCTATCACCATATACAATATACAGCAATAATGGCTATTGGCTCGGAAATTCAGTTAAAAACAATTTATGAATCATAACATGAAATTGATAACTCAATAGGCATTCTGGCGCTATTTAGTTTCTAAGATAATGAGAATCATTATAAAAATGGATAACGCAAATGTTAAATTTTAAATAAAAAAACATTATGAACTTAGATTTTACTTACATATTCATACAATAAGGAAACCTTTTGACCTTATCCTATCCAATTTCATACGATCATTAGAAAAATATATGAAACATAAAATTCGGCATAATTAAACTTTTCATTTAATTAAAGATGTCTGTCTGTCTGCATAGTCTTATGTGAAATGTTTTGGTGCGATTTGTTGTTGCTGTCGATAGTGTTTGATTGTATACACTCACAATTGTACTACTCTCCCACTGGACATATACTTACTGGCAATTTTAATATACTGATGGAATTATTTTCTAAAGGTGCTGCATACAGATTAACATCGTTTATTTATGCACCCTATATTGATGCTTACCATTGTCAATCGATTTATGGCATGTACCTTTGACTGTGCATTCTTTAAGAATGATAATTCTGAAAAGTATTAATGTAGACTGGTCAAGACGTCATTATCGGTTAATTTCAATAACATACGATTCAGTGATACATTTGTACTTACTGACGATGGTGAAGATATCCCAGAGGCCTCACAACGCACCGCTGCGCAGAAATGTAATCAGTTGGAGCTTATGCTAGGGCAGATTGCCAACTACTGTCCTGTAATATCACGGAATACAATCGTGAAGAATTCTACATCAGTGAAAGGTGTTTGGCCAGCCGTACGTCTTCATTATGGATTCCAAACATCGGGTAGTCACTTGTTGGACGTCAATAATATTCGCCTCGAGCCAAATGAAAGACCAGAAGACCTTTATCAAAGACTTACCAGTTTCGTTGATAAGATAACCTTCTGCTTGCCGATGGATCCATCAGACATCATGGGGATCTTCCTGAGGCAGATGAAGAACTGTCGCCAACTCTTGAGAATTTTATTGTACTAACCTGGTTGAGACTCGTTCATCCTGAGCTTCCTGCCCTTGTAAAACAAAGACATGGTAGTGAACTCCGGTTACAAACTCTCGCCTCGTTGAAGCCTGAAATGTCAATGGCACTTGACAGTTTGTTAGATGAAGTTCACTCTGCTGCTGATGCCAAAGTACTCAGGACTTCCTTTAAGAATACATCGAGAACGACATCTCGCAACGAGGGTAACACAAAGCGGACATCAAAAAGGTGTATTCTGTGTAAACAGGCTGGTAGACACTATCAGCACTATCTAAGCACCTGTACATATTTACCAGAGGGAGACCGATCATACATGACAAAAGTTCGACAGGCCATACTTAATGATGACAATTTAGAGTTTGATGAAGATGAGGCACCCTCTCCCAGTGATGACACAGAACAGTATGAGCCTCACAAACTCCGTGTTGTAGCTTCATCACGTCGTGTAAGCACAAAGCAGTCTCCATTCTTCAAAGCATTTTACAATCATGACCCTTTACAGCTTATACTCGATACTGGAGCAGAAATAAGCATGATAAAGGCATCTACTGCGGAGTACATAGGAGCAGCAATCACAAAGAGCAAACAGAGTGCCCTACAGGCAGATGGTGTTACATCTCTACAGATCGTTGGAGAAACTCGTTTGACACTATCGAGAGAAAACAGTGACCAGCAATTGTAGTTCGAGATCTTGATGTGGACATTCTTGCGGGTATCCCATTCATGTCATGTAATGACATATCGGTCAGACCAGCAAAACAACAGATCAACATAGATGGATGTGACCCAATTAATTATGGTTCTTCCGGACCCGACCAAAAAGAGAACCGCATCCGCCGAACCCAAGCATTTGTCTTGAGAGCGAAATCTGCTACAGTTTGGCCTGGTAGCTTTGTTGAATTTGATGCACCCATAGATCTCAAACATGACTGCATCCTGGCGGTTGAGCCTCGTGCCGACAACTCTCCAAACGGCACGTATGATTGGCCACGTCCACACATCACTGAGGCAATAGCAGGGAAAATCCGCCTCTACAACGACACATGTGAGCCCCAGCAGCTCCAAAAGAATGAACACGTCTGTCAAGTGATGTTGACACATATTGCTGACCCAAGTGATAGCCAACCTACACCAGTCTTGAACACGATTCAGAATCAAGACTCTATGAAGGGATTTCACACAGACTCTGTTAAACTAGACCCAGACAATATATTACCACTGGAGTACCGAAGTCAATTGAAAGCACTTCTTCAAGAACATGACCAGATATTCAGTCCTGATTCGAAAGGCTACAATGGCGCTGTTGGCCCTTTTGAAGCTGTTGTAAATATGGGTCCTGTTGAACCACTACAAAGAAAAGGCAGAGTTCCGCAATACTCTCGGAACAAACTCGTTGAACTACAGTCAAAGTTTGATGCACTCGAGTCACAAGGTGTTTTTAAGCGACCAGATGATATTACAGTAGAGAACTTAAATCCTTCTTTTCTTGTAAAGAAGTCCTCTGGTGGATTCCGTCTAGTAACTGCTTTTGCTGAAGTTGGACAGTACAGCAAACCACAACTATCCCTCATGCCTGACGTCGATTCAATACTGCGGACTATAGGCCAGTGGAAGTACATCATAGTATCGGACTTGACGAATGCCTTCTATCAAATCCCTCTCTCGCGTAAATCAATGAAATACTGTGGCGTTGCTACTCCATTTCGAGGTGTCCGAGTTTACACCAAGTGCGCAATGGGCATGCCAGGATCCGAAACAGCGTTGAAAGAATTAATGTGCCGTGTTCTAGGTGACTGTCTCCAAGATGGCTGTATTGCCAAGTTAGCAGATGACCTGTACTGTGGAGGTAATACACTCGAAGAGCTTAAATTGAACTCGCGTATTATGTGCCATGCAAGAATGCAACCTTCATTTGTCCCCCTCTAAGACTATAATTTGTCCACGTCCACAACAATCCTTGGATGGGTTTGGACAGATGGCCAGATCTCTGCAAGTCAGCACAAAATTGCAGTTTTGTCTTCTTGTTCACCACCTGATACAGTTCGTGGCATGCGTTCCTTCATAGGTGCATACAAGATGCTTGCTAGAGTCCTACCAAAGTGTTCTAATCTACTATATCCACTAGATGGAGCGATATTAGGCCTTGATTCACGTGACAGAGTGAATTCGACAGACACGTTATTAACAAATTTCAAAGCTGCTCAACAGTCTCTTCAGTCAAACAGATCCATCACTATTCCCAAATCAGATGACAAACTATGGATCGTCACCGATGGATCAGTGTCCAAACATGGTATTTGCGCGACATTATATGTAACTAGGAATAACAAACTCATACTCACAGGATTCTTCAGTGCCAAACTAAGGAAACACCAAGTAACCTGGTTACCTTGTGAAGTGGAAGCATTGTGCATTGCTGCAGCTGTTAAGCATTTTGCACCATTCATTATACAATCCAGACATCAAGCCTGTGTGCTGACCGACAGCAAACCCTGTGTACAAGCAATCGAGAAACTTTGCCGTGGTGAATTTTCGGCTAGTCCAAGAGTTACCCCCTTCTTGTCTGTTGTCAGTAGGTAGCAAGTGAGCGTCAGACATCTATCGGGTTCTGCAAATATACCATCAGATTTCGCGAGTCGCAATGCTCCAGACTGCCCAGAGCCTCGATGTCAAGTTTGCTCATTTATCACTTGTCTTGAAGATTCAGTGGTCAGATCAGTTAGTGTCCAAGATATAGTTGACAATAACGGTAAATTACCATTCACCTCTCGTTCGGCTTGGAAAGATGTACAATCAGAGTGCCCCGATTTGCGTCGAACAATGGCTCACCCGAAGCAGGGGACCCGTCCATCCAAAAAACTTACCAACATCAAAGACGTCAAAAGGTATCTGAGTGTAGCGTCTGTGGCTAGAGACAGCTTGCTAATAGTTCGCCGTAACGATCCACTTCTACCTCCAGCAGATTTGATAATAGTTCCTCGAAGCGTATTGGATGGTCTGATCAAGGCTCTACATATTCGACTAGATCATCCATCAAAACATCAACTCCAACTGGTAGTGAACAGACATTTTTATGCTTTGGATTTAGCAAAAACTATTGACAGAGTACCTGGGTCATGTCATACATGTGCCTCTTTGAAATGCTTCCCTGACAGCCTTATTAAACAGTCATCTGCGGATCCACCAGAATCTATTAGCGTGAACTTCGCAGCAGACGTTTTGAAACGCAGCAGACAACTGATCCTGATAGTCAGGGAGACTGTTACGTCATTTACCAATGCTTGCATTATCGAAGACGAGAAACGTGACACGTTATGTGAAGGATTAGCCCGTCTGATAGTAGGACTAAATCCTCTGGAAGGACCCGGTGCAGTGCTTAGAGTCGATCCAGCCCCAAGCTTCGCCTCTTTAAGGAACGACGAATCTTTGAAAAAGTTAGGCATATCACTCCAAATCGGAAGGATGAAAAATATAAACAAAAATCCCGTTGCTGAAAAAGGAATTGCTGAACTTGAAACAGAACTCCTTCGACAGGAACCTGGAGGCGGTGCAGTATCTCCCGTAGGTCTAGCAGTTTGTGTTGCCAGGTTGAACTCCCGTATTCGCAACCAAGGACTATCAGCACGCGAATTGTGGACACAGCGTGATCAGTTCACACATGAGCAGATTCCAATTTCAGATCGAAGCATTATCATGACCCAACAGAGCATTCGAGAGAAAAACCATGCATACAGTGAGAAATCAAAGTGTCCGAAATCTATCCGTGGTTTACATAAATTAAGTGTTGGAGATTTAGTGTATTTGTATTCAGACAAGCAGAAATCACGAGCCAGAGACCGGTACATTATCGTTTCCACAGATGGCGAGTGGTGTTTCATTAAGAAATTTGTTGGAAATCAGTTACGTGCAACATCATACAAAGTGAAACAGTCTGAGTGTTATCTTATTGACAGCGAGAGCCGACCTCGTAGTGTGATTCATGACCAAGTTATCTGTGATGAGGCATTCGAGGATACTTAAACCTTCACCACGGACATTCATGTGCCGCTTCAAGCACCAATAAACATTCCGCCAGCGTTAAGTGCTCCTCCATTTGACATTCAGGATAACCTTGTGACCGAGCCAGTTGATTCGTTTCAGGAATCAAGTACAAAAGAACAAACTGTTGACGATATTCCACAACGTGCGAATGGAAATAACCCTCCGCGTAGATCTGAGCGTAGCAGAAAATCCCCTGAGTATCTTAAGGACTATATTGTAAATTGAACGTGTTGATAAAAGTCGAATATCATGTCCCCTTATAATCAGAACACTATTGACATTTAATATCAATTACTGTTTCATTACGACGCACATTACCGAAGATGATTATTCCCCCTTTTTACATTTCATATGTGCATTTTTTAATTCTTAAGGAAAGAAAAGAGGTTGCGCCACTATATGATATAATGCATTAGGATTGACTGGGATGGATTATCTCCCTTGACTATCTTTCCGCCATTTTGCTTAGCATTACACATTGTGTTTATTGTTATAAATAAAGAAGTTCGTCGTTTCGTCTAAGTTGTTCCTTTGTTTACTGGCGCTGTGTTTATCAAATTGAAGGTATTCGTATGATTATCAAAGGTGCACTATTTGTTGTAGACTTGATCTTATGTTGCTACGAGGGATTCCATTATGCGCCACTCACCAAATATATAGACTGATATCATTAAGAATATCATAATGTTATGCTGGAACTGAGCATTGTTCGAAGTATATAGTTTTGATTTGAGTTTGAAACAACTCTCAAACATAATTTTTATGTTGTTCAGACATGTTGTCTGAACAGCTAGACTCGTCATATAAAATTGTGTTGAACATCAATTAGTCCAACACTTTAAGAGTTTGAAACATTTATTTTTATATATAATTGGTTTGATAATTTGTTTGTATGATTTCTAAATATCAAAATCATTTTATTTTCGTTTGAAGTTGAAGAATCATGAGGTACGAAGCCTGATGAAAACTTGTATACTATATAGTTTGAGCAATATTGTTTAACATAATTTCCAGCTAGGCTGTTTCACAGCTCAATCCAGTTAAGACACAGTTGTCTTACAAAAGTTACCATTTTAAGTTCAAGATTCTTACACCAGCATCTTGACACTATTAAGGACCGCGGCGTGGTCTAGAGGTAGAGCGTCCGCCTCGCATGCGGAAGGTCGTGGGTTCAATTCCCGGCCGGGTCATACCAAAGACTTTAAAAATGGTACTAGAAGCTTCCTCGTTTGACGCTCATCATTTAGAGAAGAGTTCTAGGACTGGTCGGCCCGGTGTCAGTATAATGTGACTGGGTGTGGTATCATGTCATGTGTCTGCGGCATGATACTCAAGTGTGACAGCACTTAGAATACTGTCTCTAGTAGACACCGTCGCGATATGACTGAAACATTGTTGAAAGCGACGCTAAACACAATACAACCACAATACATGTAATACCTTTATTTAATTACTAAAACAGAATTTTATTATCATTAATTACCCTTATCGTTTTTTTAATTCAACCACCACAACTCTCCTCACATTTGTAAATGTAACATCAATTCAAAAATATTGGCGACATTGTTCGTCTTTACATGACATTGAGGGTAATGTAATTGACAAGTTTCGTAATATCGTAATATTGTGACTTTTACCCTTATTTGCTAAACAAATCAAAACGTTTATCAAAATATTTTTTATTGTGCGAGGACCGAAAGGAAAGGAGACGCATTGATGGTACTTTCCTTCTAAAGTATTGAACTGACGGCGACGCTGAGTACTTGTTCTTAACTCCAGTCTCATCGTACTACTAATACGTTTTCTCTGCTTAGCTACTGGAGAGTAATTGAGTTTATATTCATATTGCATCAATAATTTTGTGACATTTAAATACTAGAGACCTTGAAAGATTAGATTCACCGTATATACGTTTGTTTCTCTCTTTGAGCAGGTGTATTACCCAACATTTAACAGAACTTTACGGAACTGCGGTATTTCGAGTGCTAATCCGTTTTCAAGTGCCCCGACGTTATTTTGTTTCAAACAAAATGACATACCATAACATAATAATATTGACCCCATTTTGAGATGCGCATATTTTAAAGGATGTAAACAAGCATACAGTACAGCACACATTAATATATAATTTTTAAAAATTAAACGTGTTTTGGCAACGATACGCTTGTTTGAATAGTAGCGGTAGGAAAAAAGCAAAAACTGCCCCGACTACGTAGATCGACGTTTCCATAGTTACTATAGAATATAAACTAATAATGGAAAATTGTCAATTTTTTACAAAATTAATGCAAATAAATAGCAGCACATGCTCACTGAGAATTATTAGAATACAATGATGAATAAAAAAGTTATGGCAAAAGTCTACGAACTTTCTGACCCCCCCATCCCCCCCCCCCCCCCCCCCTTGTATATTTCAAAATGACTCTTCACATATTAAACATCATTTTTAATAAATAATGTATTTAACTTATCTTTGTCATGCATATGTAAACTTAAAGATATTTAGACAAGTTCTCATAATATTTTGCGTAATTAACTGTCACAATTATTGGGTATCCAGGATGATTTATCACTTCTAAATAATAAACTTTATCCAAGGCTACATTTCCAAGTCCATACTTTACCTGGAGGCTGCACTTTATATAAATCTTAAATATGATTTTATCTTTTGCACATTATTTACTTTTATAATAATTTGATGAGAAATAGTTATAATTGACTTTTGTTTACTTTAGCAATACCAGGATACAATGAATGAGTCCATATTAAGTTTTATATTTGAACTTTTGTTAATGCGATCTGACAATTGTTAACTATTTGAAGGCAAATAAAAAATCACGTTTTCGAATAAAAAACATTTAGGTGTACACACTATTTGTTTGAATAGATGTATTTGTAGATCTCAATCCGCGAACTATTTACCTACAGATCTTATCTTGTCTCAGTTTTGTTCGCCATCTCGATATTGTAGCAAGGCTAGAAATTAAAATGTTTAAACGCGCTCTCGCACGAAGAATTCAATGAAAGAGAGAAGGATAAACTGGGGTATTCAGTCTTACAAAGTTATAAGAAAAGTTCTCATTCTTGGCATGAAAGGTGGCTACCACTTACTTGTAAAGAAACTGTGGTCATTAATACCAATAATCTGGAGTTACCGACTGTAAGTGTTTTTATCTGGATAACTTTAATATGTAGGGAGCGAGTGTAATTTGCATTTACAGACATTGTATAATATTACATGAAAAATGCATTTTATATCGTTAATCAGCATTATAGGTAATACACTAATACAACTTAAGTTATGTTTGTAATGCTATTAGTATTTCCATAAGTTGCATGTTTATAGATATGACTAAATTGCTACTATGTGGGTCCTCCGTGGCCAAGTGTTTATTTCTTAATATTGTAACATAAAAAAATCAAGTACATGTATATATGAGTAAAAAAACTCAAACTTATGTAATTCAAAATTGCATATTAAACGTATTTATTATTAAAGGGATATCTTATATGTCATATACGTCATTCATTTTTTTAAAACTTCTTCAGCCAAATGACTTTCTTAATACTTTTGAATATCTAAACTTTCTTTAAAATAATTTCTTAAGATGAAAAAATAACTCGTTAGTGTTTCCAAATAATTAAAAGACTGAAAATGGTATGTAATAAATAACAATGTACTTTTTTTCTAAATTTCGGCCTCCTGACATTTTTCAAATATAATGGATATATATAATTTATATTTTTCCACCTTTACATAAATTTAATTGATATAATTATATATCAATTATTTGTGAAAAAGGCACAGCATTTATAGTATGATAGAAAATCTTGAACACATAACTGACGCCAACACGCCAGAAATATACACTGTATTTATCTTACGGTCTTATCATGCATACGCATCTATCACTTACTTACTTAAGTCAGTATTTTATGTTTAATGTTGTTAAATAACACTCATTAATACAGTAGTTCATACTGAAATAAAAAAATGCTCAGTACTGAACAGTTTCACTTGCCCTGTATGTAGGACTGTATTGATATTCTATAGAAATGAAAGAATCTAACATGATTTCATTTTAAAAACAAATTGCTGTAATGTAATGGGGAACTAAGCGTTATACAGACGCAATTATGTTACGAATATTATATGTGTTTTAATAAAAATGTAAACTAAATAGTGATTACTTTTATATTGAGGAAAACATCGAATAAGCATCGAAATTGCGATAACGTGTTTTAATTATATTACATGTGTATATATAATGCCAGGAAAAAGTATATTAAATGGAACTATTCAAACACATCGCTTGATTAAGATATAAAGTCTGCGGTTAGCTTCTGACACAAAACAACTAATCACACGGCAATGAGAATCGACTTTGTTTCCGAGGATAAACGCTTTATTTTGCGCGCAATTTCATTCAAAGAGTATTTTACTTCTTGGCGAGTGTTATCTGATTTATTCGTGTCCGTACTAAACGTTTAATTAGATGTCAGTATGATTGATGGCGGTTGATATTGGTCAAGTGGTTTAACATTACAAATATAAAAACAAGATTTACACGCAAGTTGCAAATTATTCTAGAGTATAATGTTCAAATACACTTAAACAATCACACGAACGCAAAGGTCATTATATTATGGATAACGGACTAAGAAAAAAGTAAGTAGTAAATGTTCTGATGTTTTTTATACGCCACATTTATTTAATACATATTACTTACGCTGATTTGCTGAAAATGAAATACAATTGATGCATATGCAAAGCACGTTATTTATCTTAACTTAAAATATTGCATCATAATTTATCATAAGCATGTTAATGGGAAAGTAAAGAAAGTTAGTGTATTTTTATTTATTGCACAGTTCTGGTTTCTATACTAAGTGATAGTTGCTACTATCTGAAAAACAACAAAAACAACGTTGCATCATCGTTATATGATTATTAAGGGTTCTCGGTTAATTAGTAGTATGAAATTATACACGTTCTACCATTCAGAATATTATGTGTGATGATCTATGCCTTCGATATTATTTTGTCAAAACATATTATTTTAAGTTTTACCCTTTCAGTCTGTCAATATCATTTATTTGTTAAATGTATAAAACGATGTAAAACAAATCTAATACTATCTTACAAATGATATCTTGGAAGCACAGATCGCAACTTAAATAAGATAATAAAATACTCAGTGTTATCGAACGTAATAAAACATTCGGGGAACATTAAATATATTGTAAATACACATTCGATGCAAATACAAAAATCAACCGGTAAATAAATATAGAATAGAAGGTATTGCTACTGCTCTTGATCTTATCCTACATTTGCAAACATAAACATGTTGTATCCATTGATAACTGTGTGAACAGATAACTTCAAAGGTGAATGGCCAGTGCATGTTATAACCAAAATTCATGTAATGAATACGTACGAATTGTTAGGTTTATTTGTACCATGAACAAATTTGTATCAGTATAAACAAAATACATTGTTGATCTTAATTTTTGAAACAAGTTATAGTCATTTAATTGCTTCTTCATTCAATAACTATATACTAAATAGCATTTTAAACTTAATATTGAAGGGTGATTCCATTCTCACGCTGTTTACTGTATACGCAGAACCCCACAAAAATGTGTATAGCTCTTTACGTTTTTACAAACAAAACAAACATGCCTAAAGGTTATTTATATGTCATTTATGCTAATGTTAGGCCTAGTTATGTCGCAGAAAGGAACAGTATGAAAAAGTGTGATTAAGACATGGATACGCAAATGTTTTTCAAATCAAGGCACTATTTATTAAAGGAAATAGTGACAACGTATGTATTTTTAATTTATTCTTGATACAATGCATGCAGTTTTAGGACAACTGTCAATAAAATATAGCACATCCAAACACTATGGATGTAGCATTTATTATAGTTTTCAATTCCCCCATCATATGCTAAACTGTGGCTAATTTCCATAGCATCTGAACTGTAGTTAGCTGGAGATTCAGGTCTTGAACTCAAATCAGCTGTTGGTCACAAATGGAGGAATATTTTAATTTCATAACAGTTTCATAAGTAAATTGCCATATGTGTAAGTACTGCTAGTTTTGTACTGTACCCTCGCCGTTCCTTGCTACATTCATTTTTAAATATGGAACACCCAGTTTGATGTTATTTCTGTGTTAACTTGTAAATCCTGAACAAATACAACTGTAAATGTCTTTGCACAGCAAGACGACGAAATATGTTATTTAGGTGATTTCAAAATTTCAAAAACAGTTTTTTTTTGTATTGTTTAAATTTATTGAATGTAACATTCTAGTCTAAGCATAATTGTTAAATTAAAGAATCGGCTACTGATGATGACGATGATTATGATAATCAGGAGGTTGATGGTTATGATGATTGTATAACACTGTAAAATCAGCATTGTAAAAGCTAATGTATATTTGTCAAATAACTAATCAAACAAATCCGGGTTTGATAAAATGCAAAATGAATGGGAAGTGAAAAAAAAAATAATCGTGATGATTTAAAAAGCCCCAACTATGCCATTTATTATCAAGTACGGGAAGTTTGATTTGATTTGAGAATTTAGCGCCATTTGTATGCCATCGAAGGCTAGCCGACAATTATTGATCAAAGCACTTCTTTCTGGGATCCTGAATAGTTCACAAATACTCGAGCAAAATCATCTTTGCAAGTAACTAATAACTTTTCAACTTGATTGAGCGGTGAAAGATGACTTACAATGAGATGCAATCTCGTATATCAATCATAACGGAAATTGGCCGGACGGGATCTGAACTCACGACCCTTGATTGATAGTCAGGCGCGTCAACGATTGAACTAATCGGGCCTGGTAACTTTTGTCAGACAGCATTTATGAATACCTGTTTTCTTAACATGTTAAGAATTTGAAAGGAAAAGTAAGAACACGACTATGCAAAGAAAGATATTAATATCAGATTAAGCTATTACTTAACGATTAACTGCGCAGAAAGTATTAATACAATAAAAAGTAAGATTGACTTACATTCCAATCAAGATAAAAACATTTTCATGAGAAATAGAATTTATGTTCTTCTTAACATGACTTTAGTAGTAACTCAGTTCGTTTTTTTTAAACAACTTTGAGTAGTTTCGAATTTACTATTATGTTACATGAAATAAATAGCTTTGTCTTATCCAGGTATATCTTGCAGGAAGACTATTATTGTCGTTTACTGTGTGTTTTCTCATTATTTAGCGTTATTCTATGCCACCAAGGGCTAACAAACATTAAATTGACCTAACCACACTTTACTGGGATTCTGGTTAACCTGTACTCAAGCACATCCATATCCTCAAGTAATTGATAACTTTCCCACTTAGCGGTGAGAGAAGAATGACAATGAGACACAATGTCAGATATAAATCATCACAGACTGTTTCCTTGTGAGGATTCGAACTCACGACTGATAATCAGACAACTAATGCCTGAGCTAATCAGGTCCGTTTGAATCTAGTAGGCAATGGTGAGACACCACTAAACAGTGAGCGAGGGTTGAAGCTGGTGGTCTTTGTCTAAATGATATGCTACCGACCGAGCTAACCGGTCACAACTGCGCACATTTCAATCGTTGTTTCTGTCCATAAAGTCTAATTTTCTTCATTGTTTGATAGTTTGATTTTTAAACAGAGAATATTTAGTTTTTATATAAGATATAGTATGGTTTAAAAATGAATAATATGCATTAATAAAATAAAATTGCAAATAGTACTTGTCTACTTTACTTCTTAGTATCATAGTTTCAAAAAAGAGCTTACTTACAAAGAAAGCTAACAAATGTCTATCAGGGTCTTTGATGTAGTATGTTTAATAGACTCACAAATAGATGTCCCTGATAATCAATTACCATAGAGACGAATGTTCGCCTCTGAAATTAAACGCCTCACAGTGGAATGTTCGCCCGGGGAAGAAACTAAATTGATTACAAATAACATTCACACAGGAGTGCTCGCTTGTTGCACCAAATGGATTTACAATGGAATATTCACCTGTGAAATAGACTCACAGTAGAATGTTCATTTTTCATTAAAGTGCAATAAAACATACTGTTGTGTTTATTTCTAGCACTTTTTACGGAAAACGGACATTGTGGAAATTCCTTTTTTATTTTGGAAGGCCTTGGCTATGGAAACTGTTTAATATAAACAAACTCGACAAATTCGGTGGAACATTTTCGAAAGTGGCCTTAATATTAAAGATCTTCAACAATTATTCCCCTAAAGAACTATTTTTCAAGATATTTTATTATCATGGTTTAAATTACATGACCAAATTGAAAAATACTGCATTAGTAAATAAAACATATGGAATGATTAAAAAATAAAACGTATTATAGAGGGATACAATATATAGAACATTTATATGATTATAGGAAACGTGAATTTTATAACTTCATCGACTTTATTCAATTTAATGAATAACTGGAGCATTCTTTTTTATTTTTTGTTTCTCTAATTTCAAATATTCACAAGGAAAACGCAACTAAAAACAGAAAATACAAGTATTACTAGGTAAGAGAAATTACTAAATCAATTTCTTAAATAAAAAAAGAAAACAATTTTTTATATGATTATCAATTAAAGAAAGAGGGAAAGGTATGAGTCAAACCATAAAAAATGGGAACTGTTTTTCAATAACACCCAGTTAGATTGGAAATCTTTTTTATACGTTGCCTTTTAATTCAACCATTGATACAAAACTACGCGAATTTCAATACAAGTATACTATGCGTATTATACCTACAAACAAATGTCTTCACAAATGCAAATTTGAACAGTCAAATCTGTGTGATTTTTGCAATAGTTATATAGAAACATAAACCATATTTTTGGGGGAATGTCCAAATACTCAATAGTTTTGGTCAGAACTCATAACTTTTTTTTATTAAATTTAAATATAAACATAACCTTTGTTCTTTTAATTGTTACATGTGTTGTAAAAGGAAAGGGTTTATACAAAATTCTATAATCAATTATATTATAATAAGTTATAAAAAGCAAATATATAAATACAACCCCGAATTAAAGACGTTTCGTCGAGTAAGTTCTAGCGCGGAGATTTTTTTTTAAATTTTGCACACAAGTACTTTGAAGTAAGACAAGTTTAAAACACTAAAAAAAAATATAGGTCCCCATGCTTGTTTTTTTGCTATGACTATTTTTAAATTACACCGTTTTACATTTTTTAAAGAAAAAACAGCAAATTGGTGTAAGTTATAAATCTTGTTTAATTTACTAACAAAGTGATATATTTCAACAAAATATTGTTGTCACTCATGTAACAAAAAATAAAGTATCTAAAACAGAAAAAGTCATGATGCTCTTTTGAGTTTCACATTTCATACAGTAATTTTCATAAATTTCTACGATTATAGAATTGGCCATTAACGATGTATTTTTACACTAATTTAAAAATAAAAAAAAGGTCTAACGCGGAGAATTGCTTCATTCTTTCTACAAAGAGGCACCATAACAAACTATATCAGAAAATAAAATAAAAAATATATGTCCCCATGCTTGTTACTAAGTTACAGTGCTTAATGTTACCTCCCTTTTCATAAAATGGCCGTAAACGATGCATTTTGACACTAATTCAATAATAAAAAAAGTTCTAATACAGAGAATTGTTTCATTCTTTCTACAAAGAGGCACTTTAACAAACTATATCAGAAAATAAAATAAAAAACATATGTTACCTTACTTGTTACTAAGTTACATTGCTAAATGTTATCTCCCTTTTTCATAAAATGGCCGCAAACGATGCATTTTTACACTAATTCAATAATAAAAAAAGTTGTAACTCGGAAAATTGTTTCATTCTTTCTACAAACAGGCACTAATCCAAACTATATCAGAAAATAAAACAAAAAATAGATGTCGCCATGCTTGTTACTAAGTTACAGAGTTAAATGTTACCTCCCTTTTCATAAAATGGCCGTAAATGATGCATTTTGACACTAATTCAATAATAAAAAAAATTCTCATGCGGAGAATTGTTTCATTCTTTCTACAAAGAGGCATTATTACAAACTATATCAGAAAAAAAAAATAAAAAATACAGGTCACCATGCTCGTTACAAAGTTACAGCGCTAAATGTTACCTCCCCTTTTCATAAAATGGCCGCAATCGATGCATTTTCACACCAATTCAATAAAAAAAATGTTCTACATGGAGAATTGTTTCATTCTTTCTACACAACACAAGAAACACAACAACAAACAATATCATGAAATAAAATAAAAAATGCATGTCACCTTGCTTGTTACCAAGCTACAGTGCTAAATGTTAACTTCCCTTTTCATAAAATGGCCTAAAGTTGTCAAAATTTTGAAATTTATCTCTTGTAATTTTTATAAATGAAGTTTCATTGCAGAAGTAACTTTCATATTTCTAAATGATGCACTAAATAGCAATTATAATATTTGTAATTTATAATGTAATTACTGTTAAATTGCTTTTATATATTTCATATATACTGGGTAATTGATGAACATCAATAGATGTAAAAGTTTGAAATGTTAGAGGCCTAGTGGTAACCGTAAAACCATGTACTGTCAATCAAAGTTGGATCACCAGTGACCTGCTACTCAACATAATATCTAGTTTTATCTACGAGTCCATTCAAGTCATTTTTTCTTGTATTTATCTTGGCTATAGTAGTCGCACTGTCATCCATTATTATTACATTAACTTGAAATTTTTATTCCTGTACTGAGCTACTTCCAACTTTAATCTTTGAATTGTCATTCAAATTTTAATCACTGATTCAAGTGGGAAAGTTGTCAGTTATTTGCATGGATATTGGGTGTGCCAAACAAGTATTCACAGGTTTGATCCCCCTCAGATCATCTGTTGTGCTCATGATTGTTTTGTTGTAATCCATAGTAGAAATAATTTGAAACGGTTAAATTACATTAATTAATAATTACCATTGGCCCCTTTTGATGATTGTCACTCTTTCATTTAGTGTTTCTGTACACGTTGTCTATGTCACGATATTGATTGTCTCTTCATAGTTAATGAAACCACTACAGGTATTTAAAGCACCGACATCTCAATCCATCTGTTACCTGAGCCTCTGTTTAGCATTCCTGAAATGTGTTGAATAGTTTCTTATTTTCATAATTCATGTAACAATTTTCTGTTTAACAGGAAACACAGAACATGACGGTGTATAAATTTATTTTTAACATTTACTCAATGTAAGAATACTGTTCGAATCCCCGCCTGGCAACAGTATCCAGGATGATAGATATACAGCATTATGTCTCTTTATCGATCGTCTCTCACCGCTGTTTCAAGTGGGAAAGCTATCAGTTACTTGCGGAGATGGGGTGTGCTCAAATACTGGTTAATTCCAGGAAACAGTGGTTAGGTGATCGTCTGTTAGCCCTCGATGGCATAAAAATGATGTAAATATTCAACCAATGAATCACTTTTTATAGAAATCATAAAGTAAGTTTTATGTGATACATTAATATTGATCAGTGAGTTATGATAAAGCATCAACTAACCTTATACTCAATTGCTTTGTGTTGATGTCAAATGCTATTGGACTTTTCCTGTTTAATCGATGTGTCTTGTTTGTTTCCACTGTTCTTATACTTCCACATATACAGTTTATGTATAACGTTGACCCATATAAGTGTCTTCCATAGTGTTCCTTCAATACCAAACTTTTACATGCATCAGGTCAGATAAATGTCAAAATTCAAGATTTATTCTTCCTTGTCTCCATCCCGGTATGAATAATATTGTTTCAGGTATATTCATTATGTATTCAGCGCTTTGGAACAAATTCACAAATGATCCATATCCGAAAATGAGTTATCCGAAATGTTACCAATACGAGTATTGATTATATTTCGTAGTTGTTTTTTCGACTTCGTTATGTACAAGCACTTCTGTTGGTTTAGAACGAAAAACAATATACTCTTCCGTGCTTTTCGATCGCTTCCTTGACAAAATTTACATTTCTGACATATCGAAATGAAAATACTTCGTTTTGTAAATATCCTAATGAGGCTCGACTTTTAATTAACCAAACGGCGACATTAGACCCCGAAACTGAAAGTAACAGAAAGGAATTATGCGCGTAGCGATGCGCAGTAACAACCCGTAGAAACGTCTTTAAATGATTTTAAAACCTTTTTGGAAAACAAAATGAAATTGAAAACACATCGCTCTTATCAATATTAATTAGATATACATAACCGGAAATGGGCACCTTTTAGTTTTTAGTATGCTATATTAGAAAATAATATTTTTAAAATATACCTTTAAAAAAAAACCAAAACATCTTGGTAACTTTCTTCTTCTACTACCACTTTCACCTTTTCACTATCGATCCTCTTTGTTTCTCTTTGTTTCTATTCTCAACATTTAGCTCATATGATTAAAAAAAAGAGTTTGCATCAAATAAATACTTAAGTTTTATAACTTAAGGGACATCTACATATCTACATTATAGGTTTACTTTTAAAAAATATGACTAGCGATATAATAACATATTTATATTATAGATTTACATAATTCCGAAAAACAAACTTTAAATATAATTATATACATGTATATGATTGTAATAATATGTGTAGTCTATCTTAAATATGTCAGTGTTGTAAACTATACATGCAAAATCTTTTAAATATTCGATGTGAATAAAAGCATATTATTAAACAAAAAAGGTTCAATATTAAAACATTCACTGCTGTTGCTGGCAAAGCATTTTTATTGAAGTGCTAAATTAAAAAACAAATCATTGTTGTTTTGATTTAAAAGTTACATTACCCAATTACATTATGTTTAATTGTTTTTCAGAATGAGTGGATACAAACAAAAAAAAAACAATGAAGAGAACATCAAGGATGTTTTGACTTCGAGAAATAATCTACTGCAATATGTACTCCAGACAACTTGGATCATGTTTAAACTAAAACAATATATAAGAAATTGACAACTCAGTTACTTTTTGTGTCGAAATAATAAAGCCTTAGGCCAGTATTAGACATGATATATATATTTACTGCAAAATGAGTGTTAACATAGTTCATTTCAAAGAAGATATTTTTGTCCAAATGTATATTTTTTTTATAAAAATGTCCTTAATAAATAGGGACTCAAATGAATTCCATCAATTTATGAAAAATGCTAATTCTGGTAATTTTTTTATATATTCTAATATCTTCATTGACAACCACAATGATCACTCAAAACCGCTATAAGATAATGCGGGCAGTTTTGTGTAGTGGATAGGCATTTAGCTGCTGACGACAGGTCACAGGTTTAATCTAGACTCGCCCCTTTGATTCTCAAAAATGAAACCCAGTACTGACTCTATTGAAAGTATTACTCAAGAAATAAGTCACAATCAAGCTGATATAAATGTCTAGAACTAGAAATACAAGTGAAAACTAAAAGTTGAAAACGCCTTTGTTTAACATCATCACAGAAAAGTAGTCTGTGGCCATTGAATGCATTCATAGTTTGTATAAATGATTCATTTTTGAAGGGATTACAAGTTTGTTCAATTGAAGGGGCTAGGTACGGTAACGGGACTTTGATCTTTAAATGGAAATGCTATGGGAAGACAGGAATAGAAGTCTTTTTTTGTTTCTCATTTTTTAAACATCTTGAAATCTGGAGTATTGTTAAGTCATAACAACTGTTGATGGAGATTTAATATTCTAGTATATAAATGGCAAGCAGTGGTTAAAAAATGATAAAATGAAAATATCTAAAACATCTTTATCTCGAGAACTGATGAGCTAAATTTGCTCATGAATAAATGTTTCATATTAGTTTAAAAAAGGGAACTGGGGCCCATTAAGGAGACAATGGTTTTAACATATGAACACTCATGATGGAAAATCAGTAAATTTTATTTTTCAAATCTATTTTAGAAGTTTAACCATTTTAAAGACACAAGTGTAGTTTACAAAAATAGTGGAAGGAAGATTACAGGCTTTCTCTACATGTACAAAAAAAAAATAATAAAAAACAAAAACAATAACAACACAACAAACAAATTAACAGACACATTAAAAAGATTCATCAACAAATAAATATGTAGAATGAACATAGAACCGTATACCTGCAGAACTGCAGAGTCCAATAAATGTTATCGTATTATTCAAATTGTTGCTTTCTACGGCATGCATGTGACACAGTGATCCTAGCCTTGCCATCACTCATATGGCTTCCTGGAACCACACAGGGGTTGGTATTCCAACAACAATAATGAACATGACAAAAATGATAAAATGAACAGAACACGCTTTCTGAGGATTCTTACCTCACTGTAGATATTGACAGTGATTATATTCTAAGCCGGAACCACACTGGCTGTAAAATTAGTCAAACTTGAATTTGTTTATACTTTACAACAATTACATCAAGGGTGTGTCACCAGCTGTAATCCCTGTATTGGGACCGCAACCTTATACTTGTCAGCTAAAGGGAATTGTGTGTTTTTACCAAAATCTATTAAAGAGAACAAAATGTACCAGTGATGTCTTTAAGATCTGGTGTATTGTTCGGTTGAGGTTGGGTCATTTAAAGGTTTGTTAGGGCCGGGACATGGGTCACATTTTTTCTGTGAAAGATCAATGTATAGATCTTAGATATATTATATGAGTAACATTGCAGGATGGTCTACTAAAGGATTTGTGAAAAACGACCTTCCAAAAAACATTTCCTCTGAAATGATCATCTGTCCATTTGTTGTCATTAGAGTGATTGAGGCCCTTTTGGGCCTCTTGATTTGTTATACATAGGATCAATCTATTTAAAAATTGAAAAAAAATATCAGATGAATGACTGAGTAAAACAACTTTACTTCTGCAAGCAACTTGCCAACTTAATTGTTTTTGACCAAGACAGACACGAACTCAGTGGTGAGAAGTAAGTGATCATTAGGCCATTATCTATCTATCTATCTATCTATCTATCTATCTATCTATCTATCTATCTATCTATCTATCTATCTATCTATCTATCTATCTATCTATCTATCTATCTATCTATCTATCTATCTATAGAGATAATTATTTATGAATAACCAAGACATAAATGTACAGATCACACTACGGCACAATGCAAACCATAGATACAATATCAAGGCCTCTGCCAAACCAATAAATTTGGTGTCAACCATGACTTATATACTATGGAATTACATGCAACACATCTGGACAGGGTGGACAAATTTACATACATGAAATGATAGCTTTATATGAGTAGGATCCAATTAAGGATTCATGACAACTCACATGCTATATAAAGGACAGATTAATATATATATATATAAACGTATATATTGTAAATAAATTGTAACAATAATCACATTCATTCCCACTGCTATGAAAGGTTAAGAAGCTGTGTATGACAATTCGGGATAGGTGTAATGCAAAGAATGTGTTTGAATACCCACTTGGTCTCATTTTCCGTGACGATTGATGTACAATACTGCTTTTCATTATCATTCGTCTCTGCTGAATTAAGTTTGAAAATTATCAGTTTGTGCTCGAGTACTGATTAATCTCTCAGGTTCCTAGGAAACAGTGTTTAAGTTAGCCCTTGATGACATAAAAATACAGTATTGATCATTGTTATCATAAATGTTCTTTCTTATTCAAGTCCACATTTTAAGAAAATCGCTTTGATACTTTTTGAGAAAATAAATGTCAGATGGCGGGTTAGCTGTACCGTTCAATATATATATTTGTGAACAACCAAACATAAATCAACAGACCAGACTAAGGCAAGCTCGTCTAGCTACAATGCAAACTATGGACATCAGATCAAAGCATCTATCTACCCAAGAGAATTGGTGTCAAAAATGACTTGTACACTATGGTTTTACAAAGCAACACATATGGAATGGAGGGACACTTTGCATACATAAAATGATAGCATTATATGTGTAGGATCCTGTTAAGGATTCATGAGTAGTCATATGCTATATAAAGGACATATTTAGAAACCTGTTGGATCATGAAGATACAGTGAAATCATATGTTTTTATTTCATAAATGGAGATAATTGAAATCACGACAACGGTATTTCCGATGTTTGCGTATATATATATATATATATATGTCGTATTATGCTTTTCATTTGCATACGAGGGAGTGTGATTATATAATACCCCATCCTATCATGTTAGTCGTGTATAATTCCAGCCAGATGTGGTTCTATGAAGCGTACAATGCAGAACATTGTTGTTAGTAATGAAACAGTAAAACAGAACGTGTTGAATGGCTTAGCGCAGATAGTATTCGCTTTTTCTATTTATGCATTTATTAATGAATTACATTTCATCATTCATGTTTTGTGTTAATTCAACTTTGATTGTTTAAGCCGAATACAAACAATTAGAATAACGAATAATGCATTTATGTAAAAGACAAAGCCATGTGTACTAAAGTCATGTGTACTAATTTGAGCATGTGACAGTTGTATAGAGAGTTGCGTTTTCTTATTCTGAGACAGGCTTATCGGGTAGTGAAAGAAGGCGATCGAGCGGCGGCGATATATCAAAATTCCCGGACAACTAATGGAGGAGAGTAGGAGGGAATTCGATGTAGCGGGGTTGCCGCTAACAGGTACACGAGTACTGTAACCGTTTCTTACCCGTACTGTATTGAAGCAATTTAATTCTAATTATTCTTTATTGATATACTATATTATACTTTGTACACATAGGGTCATCCGCCGCCAAGTGGTACAAGACGCCGCCCAAGATCATTTAACTCTCACTGCTAAGGTCGTGGGTTGGAGTTCCGCTTGCTCCAAAAACTTAATGTGAGAAAGTTTGCCAGTTACTTGCGGAATGATGGTGGTTCTACCCAGATACATTTTAATGTATTTCCCCACCATTAAAACTGGACTGTTGAGATCATTTACATACATGCAATGATAGATTTATATGAGTAGGATCCATTAAAGGATTCATTAACTACTCAAACCCTATATACATAGAAATCCATTGGATGATGAATGTTGTTGTGCGGTGTTTAGCGTCGCTTTCAACAATATTTCAGTTATATCGCGACGGTGTTTTCTTGAAGCAGTTTTCTAAGCGCTGACACACATTGAAGTTGTATGTTACCCCACCCAGTCATATTATACTTACACCAGACGTAGAACCATCCTCTTAATTGTAAGCGTCAAGCGAGAAAGCTTCTAAAACTATTTTGCAAGTTTGATATTGACTTCTGCATGCTCTACTCTTTGACCATCGCTGCGGTTTGGATCATGAAGATACAGTGAAATCATAGTATTTTAGTATCATAAAGGGAGATAATTGAAATATATACATGTACAAGTACGACAAAGACAATCATTCTTTAACAAAGAGAATAAAGGAGATGTTTTTATATAATATCAACATGAACTATTACATATCCAACGATATCTACCATGAAGCACAGCAAATTTGTTTTGTATGATTAGAAAACAAACATAATTCCAGTCTTAAGTCGTATTCTTATGTAGTTTTCACGATCACCTTAAGTATGAACTGGCGTTATGATCATGTGATAAGTGAAAGTTATGCTTTGCTAAATTGTCTCAGAACTAATTGCGATGTCAATGGTTCAAAGCATGATTATATTTGGAGTTTCATTTTCAGAAGAAAACAAGGACATCAGTGTTTCGGAAACTGGTGGTATTATAGGTGGTATAAGCATTTTGTGTATAATACTAGTGCTAACTATTTTCATTTTGCGACGCAGACAATATATTTTTGAAGGTAAACCTATACATTCGTTTGTATAACTTCATTTATAAATACACAAAATAAATGATAAAAGTTACAATAACCAAAATGTCTATATGGTTTCATAACATGCTAAGCTAATATCCGGCAGGAAAACAAAAGCCCTGTAACAGTCTACCAGTGATACATTAAATATGCTTGTTTTCAAACATGTTCTTCTTTATCAATTTATTTCCATGATGCTTATGACTTATTATTTACACATATAATATATGTTTGTTAAATAGAATACAATACTCATGATTGTTTTATATCAAATAAATGTTTATTTTGTATATTTTCATACTATCTTTGATTATATGGATTCCATATAAAATGTACTGTGATGCAGGCGTCATTTAAGCAAAAAGAGGTTATAACACTGATTGTTAATGCTTTTGAGTTTAAAACATTATAGGAAATAATTAAATGTCATTATATTTTATAAGAAAATGTATGTATTTCTATAAACCAGTTTGTTTATATTGTGTATTATAAACATATATGCATACTAATTGCTAAGAATCATTTTCTGGTCTGTACATCTTATAGGTAAACATCTAATATAATCTTGTAGGAAATGCAACAACGAAACAAACAACGATGCACATGTCGATTACAGTTCTACTTCTATGGACGGTAACGCCCATTGTCACCTATAACAATAACAATGTTTTACTCATCAAATTAATTATCTCTGAGGAATAGATAATAAATACGTTTTAAATTATTCGTAACACATTCTTAACTACAACTCAGTTCTATCAAAGAAAAGATAGACAATACGAAGCTGATCTCAAATCATAATTGTAAGTGACTGAAACTTCGTTATTATATCAGTCATGCTATAAACATCCAAAACAATTGTTTAATTACCAAACAGAATATCATTCTAATAAAGTACAAGTAAGTTTTATATCACATGGTCTTATTTCATTTTTCTTTAATATTGAAAGATCCTTTTAATTTTCAAATAAATCTAAAAGTGTTTGTTGAGATCTGAGTTTTATTAATGTTCATGTTACAAATGTAATTTCACATGTATAGGTTTACACATTTCACATGCACAAGTTTACAATGTATACATATACTTTCATCTGTACGTCTTTAACATGTATATACATATAATTGCACATGCATATGCTTTTTAAGTTTATATTATTACACTAAAATATTAACAGCTACACAGTTAACTATTATTATGTACACATATGATCACCTCATACATTCTTTATTACAAAATCATTAACAGAATTGTATTTCGAAATGCGTTATGTGTTTATTGATCTCCTATGTTTATGATTTGGAAACTGACAAGTATAATTATAGATAACCTAAAATTTTAGGATTACGTTGAACTTTAAGATGTTTTGATTTTTATGTTCATTATTTTCATACCGTTGTTTCAGAGGCGGTCAATTACGATAATGTAGCTACGGGCAGGTATGTTCGTGCATTAAACTTAATGCAAAATTTGTAAAATGTCAGTGTTAACTTTTGTGTCATAACAGTTTGTCTTACGTTGAGCACGGACAATCCTATCATTGATTTGCCGGATTGTCATATTTGTGCATGTGCACTCCCAGCGTTGGTATGTTGGACATTTTAAGAGCGGACAATTCTAGTATTAATCTGCATGAATTCCAATCTTGCACCGTAAATTACTAGAACTGTTACACATCTTACACTGCTCAAAACTAAATAACAATCTGCAGATCTACGATAATTGTAAAAGTGTTATCATGATATGGGTTAATATAACAATTAATGCTTTGTATATATCTATTTATTTTCAGGACATTCGAAAATATATATGAAGCACTTAACTGTGACACACCAACGGAGAAAATATATTTAGAAATGAATCAGGAACAAGGTAATTAATATGTACACATGTAAACGTATATCTTCTATACACATGTATGTAATAGACATGATATTTCTCACACATGTATAAACAGAAAACTAGGTCTAGTAAAATAATTAACAAAACAACAGCTACAAGTACTACTTACAATAACCACACTAAAGTATGTTTAATTGTCAATAAGAAAGTCTACATATAACTACTACTCTTAGCATTTAGCTTATTGCATATTATAAGTGATTTTTTCCCTTTTTTCCAGATTGACAGCCAAACAATGGGAATAGATATACGTTAACCTGCAGCTGAATATTGCATATATTGTACAATTGAAAACACATTTATAAGGCATTTCATAGTATCGCTGTAAAGTATAATGTTACGCTATTTGTGTATATGACGCGAAAATGACAATCGCTCCGCCCACTGGTCACGTGACGGTGTTATTACTAAACCTTTATTGTATATTTGGATATTATTGTCAAAAACAATTGACTGTATGCTGTTAAATGTTGGAAATAAAAAATTCCAATTGGATTACCTTTTTGTGATAGTACTGTCGTGCTCTTCAAACTGCGATACTTTGTCAATAAAAATAACGAAAGATAAAAAAATTGGAAAATAGAGATTTTGCAGAAATTCACTGTGTTATGTTGTATTATGATACGGTACAGTCACTAAGTAGGGATGGTTTTTACACCAAAGCTGATTCGCCAGTACTGCGATGTTTTGATGAATACAAAATATTGGTAGTCCTGACATAAAAAGACATGGCTCGGAGTAGGACCACTGTTGTACCTCGACATGTTTACAGCCTTGACAATAAACTGCAATTACTACCATGTTTCGTCGACTAATTTTATCATTTGTTTCTGTATATGTGGATTGATATTTGTTGCTTACAGATGGACTCCAAAATATAATAGCATATCATATATGTTGTTCACGTGGATTGTGCAATGCATATTTAAGAGTATTGATACCGTAGACGAAAATAATAAACAAGCATATGACTCTATTACGAATTTTACACAAATTTGACACTTTTAAAACTTTTGATATATTTCTTGCATATAACTTTGGAAATCAGTTTACTACCATAATCATTGAGTTTATTTAAGTTTATTAATCAGACTAATTTGGTTAAGGAGAATTTATGAATATTTCGATATCAATAATTTTTAGAGATTCATTGTCATTATTTTGAATAAGTGCTGTGTTATTTATTTTATCTGGTTTTGAGTCCATATAAGCTCGTGCATTGTGTTTGTTATTGGTTTATTTTGTTTGTTGGTTGACTTGGTAAAACAGACAATGGATAAACAATGCTAATGTTTATATTACAGTTATTTTTTCTCAAGAAAAACAAAAACAAATATATAATGTTTAAAGTGTTCAAGTTCAGGAAATAAATTTCGTACAAATATTTGTTTTGGTGCTGAACACTATTCCAAAAGTGATCTCCATGCCATAATTCTAGATGTATTTTCTATTTTAATGACAGGTTTCACTGAATAAGTTTTTAATACTGTACATGTGGCAATATTTAAACTTACTAACTTAATTACGTACTTAATTACTTAATTACGTACTCACTGGTTCACTCACTCACCCACTCACCCACCCACCCAACCACTCACTCACTCACTCACTCACTCACTCACTCACTCACTCACTCACTCACTCACTCACTCACTCACTCACTCACTCACTCACTCACTCACTCACTCACTCACTCACTCACTCACTCACTCACTCACTCACTCACTCACTCACTCACTCACTCACTCACTCACTCACTCACTCACTCACTCACTCACTCACTCACTAACTCACCCACCCACTCACTCACTCACTCACTCACTCACTCACTCACTTACTGTTCACATCTCAATCTACATTGTGCTATATTACGTAGCTTATTTAAATTTATTTAAGTAGATTTGTGTTATTAACAAGGGACATCACTCTTACGATGAAAAGCTAATAAACATGGTTGTATTATCTCCATATAGACTGTCACTGTTAAACAAATGACAACCTGTAATCGTATGTAAGAATTAAAACTATACAGATATATCACAGGACAAAACATTCATTGACTTTCACCATACAGTTTCATATTGTTAATTTCGAATAATAGTTTACATGGCCTGTGCATGACATTACGTGAATGTTAATAAACTCAGGAAAATAAAGCTCACGCTCTCGCATCCATACACCACAGGTTCTCCATTGTTTGAATGGTTTTAACGCCATTGTCAAAACATTTCGGGTTATATATCCGTCATCTCTAGTTGTATTGGAGAAGGAAGACCTCAGAATGAATCTGAGAAGAACCACCGTCCTTCCGCAAATAACTGGCAAACTTTCTTACATAAAATTTTTGGAGCGAGCAACCCTCAAACCTACGAACTCAGCAGTGAGAGGTAAGTCTAGAAACGGCACCTTAGTCCACTCGACCTCAGAGGATCCTTTATCCTTTTAAAACAAATGTAGTTAATAGTGAAAATCACCATAGCAATGCTTATTTAATGATATATTGGTACTCCCTGTACATATACTGTTATGCGAGTTTAATACAGATCTATTTGATATGTAGATTATACTGTTTGCTATAGAATGTGTTTTAATGACCCTTATTTATTGGTGATAATATCGATTAATCAATTGTAGTGTAACTATTTGTTATCTTTTATAACCTGGTTATTTGTCCAATACTGTGTTTTTATATCGGAGATACCTAATACTTTTTTAAGTGTTGACATAGATATATAAAATAAGTCAAAGCTCAAACAGTCGAACTTTGTTTGCTCAAACACAAATGGCTCGAACACACAGATGGCTCGAACAACTTGTCCAAGTCAGATTGCTATTTAATTGTTATTAATCTACCTTCGATGGCTGGATCAGTCGAACTAGACATTAGCTCAAGACAATGAGATTTTGTTCCAAGGTCATTCAAGGTTTTGAAAAACGAACTAGGACAGTGATGTGTCTGAGTATGATGGGTTGGTATGTTATACAATCAGAAATTGATAAAAAACAATAAGGAATTCTTCAAAAACTATGTACCTTACCACACGATATTGTATCTATAACAGCCGTCTGTCCATGTTAGTTACTAGATCTGATAATAAACAAGAGGTTTTATACCTGGTATTCTAAAGCTTCTCAATAAGTATAACCTGATAAATTTCATAATTAATTATATAGGTATATTTAAAAAAACATGCTGGAAATTAACAGTAAAAAATTCTATCCAGTTGTATGAAAATAAACAATGGTATGAACGAATGGGTGCTGAAGGTGTTTTTGAACGATTCATGGCATTACAACCTGTTATCGAACAAGCTGTTGTATGGACGTGTGCCTCGAACATGAACTCCTTGAAAAATTCGGTTATTGTTAGAAAAATATGGACAGATACTCAGCCGAAAATTGCTCGTGTGTGTCGTTTCTGTGAACATATTTACCTATGTGCAAACTTACATATAACAACGACGTGCCCATTGATGCAATCAACCCGTCAAGACTGTGTTTTTAAGTAACGGAAATAGAATTGGTAGCAAATTAATAAATATTGACAAAGAAAATATGATGAGATTCTTGCTGGGACAGGCATCACAGGACTTTGATAATACTGCTGTGAATGAAAGGTTTTGCGAACACATTTCAAGTATGATGTCAACATCTCACTTATGGTGACAAACTCTTCTTGAATAAGTCACTTATTCAAATTGTTACGGAAACATCGGTAAGTGATAAATCGGCTGGAAAAGCCTGTGAGTGGCATGTTTTCATGTTCTGCCATAAATTTCTGAGTTACAGATGCTGACATCAGCGTCCTACTGTCAACACCAAGCGTCCTGCTAATTATATAAACAACGTCATGCGGAATGTTTAGGATTTATTAATAGTGAAATACATACTGAATAAGGCGGGGTACTTACTGGCTTGTTTAACCAGTTAGACACTTGCTGGTGTTGCAATAATCATATGAATAAGTGTCATGATAAAGACAATTATATCAATATAATGAGTGAGATGTCGACATCATGCGGTCCTGATGTCGACATATTGAAATGACTATTCGATTGCCAGGCTGGCTGAACTATACCACCATAAAATGATTTAATGTACACTATGTACATGTACAGGAATGAATAACAGTAGTTAGTAGTATTATACATCTGTAGTATTTAGCGACCGACTCACAACGCTAAAATGAAACACTCATTTCCCTCTATCTCTGTTATACAATAGAGCCATGGTAGATCCGTCGGTGACACGTCTGACTGTCAATTCAGTGGTCGTGAGTTCGAAACCCGCACGATCATTATCTCTGTGATGATTGGTCATGAACATTGCTTTACGTTCCATTTGTCCCCTATCTCTAGATATGCCGATTTTATTCAGTGATTTGCAGAGATATAGCGTTTCTATTACCCTTTACTCACCTAACGGAACTCTTGGACGATGACTATGTACACTTACATCCGTTAATTAAATGAAATACTGTTTAAAATATATTTATATTTGTCCACACAATTATGTACAGGTAAAAGTTTTTTCTCTTTATTCATTTGTGATGGCAGGCAAAATATAACTCATGTTATGAAACATGTCTGACCCATTTGGGTTAACATTAATAACTGTTTTACATACACTTATTCAACATAATTACCCATTTAATTTAATTATTTTTATAAAGTGTATGATTGAATGGTCATCATCTCACTTGAAGCGTTTTTTTAAAGTACATGTACCGGATCCAGGATATGAGGGTCATGCGTTCTTCCCGTCACCACAATCATTTGTTGTGACCTTAAGCATAACATGTTAGTTGTGTATGCTTAGTACACGTTCTAACAAGACAGATATCGATAAATAAATCTATAACAACCATTTCACCATCTCTCCTAGGTTAATCACATAGTTTAAAAACGTTGTTGAAACTGAAGTAATACCATGAACATTTACTTTATTTTTGCTATTGCCCGTTGTAGACGTGTTTTTTATTTATAAAGAAAATATTCTTCAAATGTGAAGTAAAAAGATGACCTTTACCTTAACGTAATGTGTATTAGGTTAATATCACGTATCAAAAACATAGTTGGGAAATACCATACCTGCTTGACAAATTCCATATATTCCATATAATTCTATAAAATATTAACAATCGCAGTTGTAGTGTATTGTAGTCTATTGTATATGTATTATATTGTATTGTTTGACGACTTCCGGTCTAGACACTATGGCACTGTCAGTTATGGATAAACGAAAGTTAGCGACACTTTTACCTTTGTTTGAGAGCAGTGATGAATACAGTAGCGGCAGCGACGGTGAAAATATCGGAGTGGCCATTTGGATCTCGAAAAACAAGAAAGAATACATAGAGGCTATTTGGACTGTTCGACTTTTACAGACTTTGCCCATAGTCACCAAACGTACAGAGTGTTTATATTGAAATTAAAATACCACTTTTACTCCTTCCTTTTGGTTGGCTGCTTCAGACAGGTTTGACTGTAAATAATAAGTTCTACAACATCGTAGAGTGCGTTTTATGAAATAAAAACCAAATAAATCAGTTTTATAAAATTCAAAATAAATGATCAGTTTGAGTAATAAGATACTGATGTGTAAATGATCTACAACACGAGATCGAAATGACTAAAGACTGAATATGCTGAAAAATTTGATTCACTGTCAGTCTATTTTATAAACGGGTGTCTATTGCTCAATATCATCTTATTTTTGCCATGGTGTGACAATTCTAAATCGACATTAAACTAGACATATCGCACACGTGAGCCAAATTTAAGAGTTATATATTTTTCATAATGAAACGGCCGATAAACAGGACTAAAACGAAAACTTGGTTTTGTATAGGATATTGAGTTGATATGTAAATGGTACTGATCTATAACATATTTTACTGTACTGGGGATGGCTTAAATAATGTTTTCTTGCCAACATTAGGTATAAAACACATTATAATGGCTTCAACATATGCCAAACAGTCAGGTAGTCACAGCTGCATATATGTATAACGTTTTAAGTGGATGTTAACGGAATCGGGAAATATGATATAGTGACGTGAAAACATTCATTGGTTTTCATAAGGTTAATTTGTCTCACCTCCAAGTCGGGTGATCTATTTTTTACACCGCTTATTTCATCAATTATCGTCGATGAACATAACGAAACATATGTGGTAACAATATCCATAATTAAATTATTATTTTTAATTACTAAGTTATGAAACTTGTAAATAAAAAAAATGAAATATAATAATCTACACTGGTTTGTGATTGACGAACAGCATATATACATATTCTAAGGTCCACTTTTACTTTATTTATTTAAATGTTCCTCGTTCCTTGTAGTCTTGAACTTTGTACTAGTATATAGTTGGCAATAGGATATGTTTAAACTATGTGAGAGCAGAAGACGTCTTTGAATCCGCTCCCCTAACTATTTCTGTGTTTTATATTAAATTATCCTATTTATTTGTGAAGAAAATTATAACTGAATTTCCTTCCATGATTATAACACTCCTGTCCGTGGATAATAATATAGTATTGCAAACTGCTTTTGAAATAAATCGTACTTTGTGTATATGAAAGTAGTACATATAGCATTATTTGACACTATCGGGGCGATATATGAATACGCGTTGCATTTAGGTGCACTCTCTATTGATATATCAATACCATGAGCCACTTAGACATATCATAATTCATCTTTACTAACCACTTGTCACTTAAGGCCGTCACAAAATTGAGCGCAGTTTCATCATCACTTTTTTCTTATGGTCATTTTTATATGTCAATGCTATGTAACAATTCCGTTTAGCTCTGCTTTAGTGTGGTGGATAGCAGAGTTTGCAGGTTCCGTCTCCAGCTCCATAGTGTGGTGGAAAGCATAGATTGCAGGTTGGATCTCCAGCTCCAAAGTGGGGCGGATAGCAGAGATTGCGGGTTGGATCTCCAGCTCCGTAGTGTGGCGGATAGCAGAGATTGTGGATTGGATATTCAAGTGTGGCGGATAGCAGGGATTGCGGGTTGGATCTCCAGCTCCATAGTGTGGCGGATAGCAGATATCATTGCGGGTTAGATCTCCAGCTCCATAGTCGGGCGGATAGCACAGATTGCGGGTTGAATCTCCAGCTCCATAGTGTGGCGGATAGCAGAGATTGCGGGTTGGATCTCCAGCTCCATAGTAGGGCGGATAGCAGAGATTGCGGGTTGGATCTCCAGCTCCATAGTAGGGCGGATAGCAGAGATTGCGGGTTGGATCTTCAGCTCCATATGGTTGCAAATAGCAGAGATTGCGGGTTGGATCCTCAGCTCCATAGTGTGGCGGTAAGCAGGGATTTCGGGTTGGATCTCCAGCTCCATAGTGTGGTGGATAGCAGTGATTGCGGGTTGGATCTCCAGCTCCATAATGTGGTGGATAGCCGAGATTGCGGATTGGATCTCCAGCTCCATAGTCTGGCGGATAGCAGAGATTGCAGGTTCGATCTCAAGCTCCATAATCTTGCAGATAGTAGATATTACGGACAACAGAGATTGCGGTTTGGATTACCAGCTCCATAGTGGGGCGGATAGCACAGATTGTGGGTTAGATCTCCAGCTCCATATTGTGACTAATAGCAGAGATTGCAGGTTGGATCTACTGCTCCATAGCGTGGCGGATAGCAGAAATTGCGGGTTGGATTACCAGATCCATAGTAGGGCGGATAGCAGAGATTGCGGGTTGGATCTTCAGCTCCATAAGGTTGCGAATAGCAGATATTGCGGTTGGATCTTCAGCTCCATAGTGTGGCAGATAGCAGGGATTGCAAGTTTGATCTCCAGCTCCATATTGTGGTGGATAGCAGAGATTGCGGGTTGGATCTCCAGCTCCATAGTGCGGTGGATAGCAGAGATTGCGGGTTGAATATCCAGTTCCATAGTCTGGCGGATAGCAGAGATTGCAGGTTCGATCTCAAGCTCCATAGTCTGGCGGATAGCAGAGATTGCGGACGACAGAGATTGCGGGTTGGATCTCCAACTCCACAGTGTGGCGGATAGCAGAGATTGCGGCTCGATCTCCAGCTCCATAGTGTGGCGGATAGTATAGATTGCGGGTTGGATATCCAGCTCCAGAGTGTGGCGGATAGCAGAGACTGCCGGTTGGAGCTAGATAGTGGGGTGTATAGCAGAGATTGCGGGTTGTATCTCCAGCTCCATAGTGTGGTGGATAGCATAGATTGTGGGTTCGATCTCCAGCCCTACAGTGTGGCGGATATCAGAGATTGCGGGTCATATATCCAGCTCCATAATATGGCGGATAGCAGAGATAGCGGGTTTGATCTCCAGATCCAGTGTAAATGCCAGTCTGTTTGATTCTTTTGTCATTCTAAATTATCCCTTTTCCAGTCAAAGCTACGTGCTAGGGGTAGACCCAGGTTATCAGTTTAGAGGGGGGGGGGTGGGGGGCGCAGTTATGGGGCGCAATATAAAAGTGGAAAGGGCGCGCTTTTCCAGTAGACATATAACGGATTTTAATCCAATATGGGAGTTTAGAGTGGTGCGGCGTGCTCCGTTGTTTTTAAGTAGAAAATCCGTTAGTGATTACCGCCCCTCCCCAATTCCAATGTACATGTCAGTCTGTTTTATATCATTGTCATTCTGTAAGATCCCTTTCCAAAGCTATGTTACCATCCCCAGTGTAAATTCATTCAACTTAATCCCTTTGTCATTCTTTATGATTCCTTTTCCAGTCAAAGCTATGTAACCGTCCCTAAGTGTAAATGCCAGTCTGTTGTATCTCTGTATCATTCTATACACTCATTTTACCGCCCTCCCGGTGTGAATGTCATTTTACTTGTTAATTTTCTTAGTAAACACAATCTGTTGATAAAACTAATGTCATTCTACAAAATATTTTCAATTGAAAAACTGTGTAAATGAAAACAGATGGATGAATAATTAAACAACAAAACACCGTCGTCGACTTTGATTATTATTATTATTTTATTATTATATACAAATGTACCACAATTATATAGCACTCTTTTAATAAAAAAAAATATACAGACATTAGTATTGAGAAGTGGAAAATAAGAGTAATACATGCAGTAAAATCGGCTTGACATTTTGTTACATATAAGCACAGATACAATATATACTTTCATGTTTAAATATAGATATAGCTGTGCGTGATTTATAGAAACATTTAAATTCAGTAAAATTAAGTCATTATAATTCTGTTCAAAAAGTATGTTTTTAAAAGTTTCTTAAAAGAAGACAATATTGAGCTTCCCGAATGTGGCTGGGTAAGCCATTCCATAGAGTAGGAACAGCACACATGAAGCTACTTTGTCCATACATAGTGCGAGACCTTGGATTAACTAAAGTAAGTGAATTTTGAGATCTTAATTCTCTACTAGGCTTTTACACTTGATTCATGTCAGATATGTACTGTGGAGACTGATCATGTAAAGCTTTATATGTATGAGTCAATAGTTTGTATTGGATCCTGTATGACACAGGTAACCAGTGAAATTCCTTTAACAGTGGAGTGATATGCTCGTAGCTATATATTCTGGTGATGTTGCGGGCAGCAGTGTTCTGTACCCTGTGAACTTTATTTAATACAGTATTCGAAACACCAAAGAGGAGGAATTACAGTTATCAAAACGTGAGGTTACTAAACAGTTCACATGAGGTTTTGTTGCGTCGATTGTGAGAAATCTTCTAATATGACCAATGTTTCGAATTTGGGCATATGCAGACCTGCATACCAAATTTACATGCTGCTCCGTGTCCATGCTTTGGGTAATCAATGCACCTAGATTTCTCACACAGTCAGATGATTGTATCAGTGATTCACCAACCCTCACCGGGATACTATCAGCGAATGGCATTGTGTTTAGATGAGAACAACATAACTTCAGTTTTATCTGTGTTAAGTCAACTTTTAAAACATGTCATACTATGGCAAGGACAAAACAATGTTCGATGTATCATTCAATCAAGAGCCCTCAGAGTGCAAGATGACGTTCTATGGCCTTACATCTGCATTAAGAGTTTTTGAAACTTTATAATATAAACACTTTCTGGTTGTTGTCGTTGTCATTGACGGATAAATAAACCTACAGCACCCTAACTGATCATAAAAAAGTTATTTATTATGAAAGGGAAATGTTCACAATTAGAATTTACATACCATTCATTTGTAAAATGTCATAATGAATTAATTTAAACAATAAATGTATATACAATTTTGTGTGGGAGAGTAAACTTCCATTACACAATGAGATATTATTGAACAATTCTTTATAAAACAATAACAAAAACTTATATTTTATGATGAATGGTATTAAAAAGGTGTCAAATTCATCAAACAATTATTAGAAAAAGCGTGAAAAACGTTCGGTACTTTTCAGTTTGTAAAAAATTAGTACTTACTCAATAATTGAGATTGTTTTAAATATTATGTTTTAATTGACAGCATTCCAAAAAGTGGAAACAGAAATTAAAAGCGGACAACATAGATGATAATAATACACAAATAATTAGTTCACAGCAACAAATTCGTAAGCTCGATAATCCAAATCGTTTTTATACAACATGCAATTAAAATATACTCATAATAATACTGTAATCAAACCACATATTAAATGGAAATTAAAAGCGGACAACATAGATTATAATAATACACCAAGAATTAATTTACAGCAACAAATTCGTAAGCTAGATAATCCAGATCGTTTTTATACAACATACAATTAAAACATACTCATAATAATACTATAATCAAACCACATATTAAATGGAAATTAGAAAGTACAAACATCAATTGGGAAGTTGTGCACACCGTACTTTTTAAATAATATTTATTCAGATGTATTTAATAATACATTAATTTATGCCAAATATTACATTTACAAAATCAAGTATACAAAAAACTATTCACATGTATGTACATTTTATAAAATATTAAAAAAATATTCAAAAGATAATAAGAACCATAGCAATGGCAAAATACAACAAACGGCAAATGTGACAAATTACAACTGACTTAAGGACAACATACTGGTTGTAGATTTAGAGTGTTAAGTATGTTTCCTCTTTAACACTAGAACGTCTTTATTTACATTACACATTGTGACAACACTTAGTTAACACTGAAAAGTAAACTTGTTTATGTAACAAACAAATAGTGTGAGTAGTTTCATTTTCAAAATAACTAAAAAGTAATAACGTTGTGAAAGGTTTTAATATATAATGATAAAATATATAAACATAGTCTTAAAACTAGAACTATAAACAACTTCCAGAACAGGGATACAACCTATTCATTCTTTATTAAATATTACCACCATCGCGTGTTTATATGCCGTTAAGATTTCATTGAATTTATTATGTTATGATTTTGTCCGAAATACTGAGATAAAACATAGTCATAAAAGCAACCTATGTTCCTGCTACTTTAGTAAATACCATATAAAGTAAAACAATTCAAATGATTTGTGTGAACCAACCCCAACACATATCTATTTACTACGAAAAATATTGAATCGCAGATCTCAGTTAATTACACAGGTCATTTCTTCACAATAGCTGTAAGTTAATAGCTGTTTCACTTTACGACTCTAACGTTACCGAATAAGTAAAATGCAATGAAGAACACTTTTATTCTTCTTTTTCTTCTTCTTCAAAGAAAGCTGTATCGTTTTTAGCAACTGCGGCTTTGTTTTCAATACATTCTGTTCACTGCTTGTTTTAACCTCATCTGAAACGACAATGAAATCATTATCAAGTGTTGATAATAATTAAATTCGTATTCTGTTGAAAACAAAATACAATAACGAAAAATATAATCCTTGAAATAAATGAAATGACAATTTTTACAATTAAACGATCAAATATAATCAAATTATTTTAACCTTCTTTTACACTTAAGTTGCACCAACTGTTTTACAGAATGTACTTAAATTTTGAAAACCGACATTGCATAAGCAAGACGATCATATGATTTTTTACTTAGCTAATGTGAATTGTATTCTTTACATCTATTTCAAATTTATTTGAACTAGGAAATAATTAATATAGCGAAAGTGATAGAGAAAAAATCATATTCGTAAATAAAACATTAAGTAGAACAAATATCAGCAAAATGGTATATATTAATCATGGCTGACTAGATGACCACACACGAGCAAACCCCGGTTTCCTTAATTAAACACTCTTACTATCTTATTTTACCCTTAAATTATCTAACCATTACCTCAAACCTTGTTTGTATACATACATTGTGATATATGGAAATTATGTAAATATGATTAATTATTTTTCTCGCAATTTTTACGTCAATGCTGTGTATTCATATCGTATGCAAAACAGAATATTAAACAAAACAACACACAACGATATTGCACCTATGCTTGAACTATTTATCTTTAAATCGTTTCATTAACGGCATGAAGTTTATTTATCACAAGTTCACGTGAACAAATATACATGTAAGCCGAGCAAAGCGAGAACACTTCCCTATTAACATGTAATCACTTAATGCTTTTGTTATTTATATGTTTTATATGAACTCGATTAACACACAAGGTACTGTTTCATATTTATCTGGCACAAGTATACATGTTATATCATTTAGTTTAAGTTGATGATAAGAACGTCAAAGCCGTTTCTTCACGACATCACAATTATGACCGTAAATGTACTTAGTCTTCTATTAAGATCATTACAAGTGTTGCTTTATGACCTTCAGTTGCAGCTCAGTATTAGGGACATTGCCGTAGAAGTTAGCATTGTCACTCCCATCTGTCGCCACACCAACAGCAGTGTAGCTATCCAAATATTTCCATATCAACGGGTATACTGTAACTTTGTGGCAGTATTGTTGTACATGTACTGCATAACTGTGACTTAAAATTTCATTCAACAAACTGTAACCTAGACGTATAGCAGAGAACCATCATGCCCACAGACATGAAAGTGTTCACTGTATAAATGATACTTGATTGACGTTAACATTAATAACGTCAGTAACAAAGACATTCACTTAAAGTTAGAGTATTGCCTAGTGTTGTAAAAGGATAGCTTGATCACTTGAAGGCATGTATGCGCATGTAGCCAGCATTTGTGAAATTCCGTAATTGTTTGTGTGAGAGTGTTATGACGAAGGCAGTATCCTGGAACCAAACGACACATTCAGTCTCGTGTGATACCTTACGACTTCATTAATAAAACATATTATTATAGTATCAAGGGCTGTAGTATAGGCAATGTTTGAATACGTTGGTGATGTCATTGATTTATTTTCAATACATTCAGCAACACTATCCCATAGGTATGTATATCCTATGATAAGATCCGTTTTTAGTCGACTGGTGACGTGTTAAAGTCTGTACAACCTGTGTTTATTACATATTGGGTGAAAATTTCCCAAAACAGCAACAAATCGACAACTTTTGGAACAAATTTTAAAAAATGATTTATATGTATTAAAGTTCTATACTTCTTTGTAAATTTAAGGTATTAAAAATGTGAATATCACGTAGTTTGAAAAATTAGATTGATTAAAAAAAAATAAACGGAGTGTAGCAAAACTAAATGAATAGAATGTCCGTCACTTGGAAACAATTTGTATATACGTATAGACCATTTCGTGACAAAAAGTATTAATACATTGTGTAAACAGCAAAATATCGGACATTTCTGGAATATCTTAAAAATTACTTTTATTTGTATCAAACCTTTTCATCAACTCTTTCTTGTTTTGCGTGTACAATTGTGTCGATGTTAAACCAAGAAATATATAGTTATGTGCTAGATTCTTAATTGGATTACATTAGAATAGTACACTAATTCTAAATGTGTAAATGTTACGTAATCGAATTATTGTTAAATAACGGAAGTGTAACAATTTATACCCTTGGTGAATAATTGTACTCTGCTTGAATTTAAAATATAAAATATACTTTTTGAATATCACATGCATATCGGTATTGAATTGCCTTTGTTTAGCGTGGACCATTGCTCGAATGTTTCCAATAAAGTCATTTGATAATTTACAAATTTGATAATTTTGCAGACAAAACAAAGCTGGGCTGCTTACAATGCATACATGAATCTATCGATGTACAACTCAGATATGAGTCCCATTTAATTAAGATCTTGCTGATGTCATTACAGTGCAAGTGCAAAGAATGATAAAGGTCTTGGTACCGAATGAATCTAACATATTTAGTTGTATAATAGTTGAAGGCAAAGGAAGTGGTAAAACATAAAAATCTTTGCTTTTCGTAATTTCCAAACTGTTGGCTAATTTATGGAAGTAATTTACCACCTCAGGTTCGGCAACATTGCAGAAACGACCGCATATAGTAGAATCATAATCACAGACAACTTTGTGGAAGAAGTTGTCTTCCAAAGCACAGTTGCAGTAAACAAACGGTGAAAGTGACATCAGAATAATGAACTTGATATAATTGAAGAATGATCTTCATTGTTTACTTAAGAATATATAGTATCGATGTAAAAAATATTTATATATTCATTATGTTATACAGGCACTTTCTTTAATAAACAAACCAATAGGACATTTACTCAGACAATGCCAGTCAATTCTAAACATAAAATAAACATTCAAACAGCTGTTGGCATTTATAAAATTGAACATGCATAGATATTTTTCTTTAATATGATAAATCAATATAAATGTTATATAAATGTACAGACTTTTGCAATTAAAATACATATACACAGTTAATATGAGGCATACTCTTACACGTAGAAAAATATACATTGACCATTATTCAGATGTCTGAAAATTTGTTTCACTTTATCTAAATCATATATGCAAATACACAGCATAATGGGCATGACAACCAGACACAATAATTTTAAATAACTTACTGCTTCCAATCTCTTGTCCAATTCATTTATTCGCTTCACTTGTAAGAGGCATTCGTTTTTCATCAAGCGGATCTGAGAAGTACATATAAAACACTATCAACGGTTATAAGAGCAACATCATGTAAACTAAAGACAGGTTCACACTTGCATATATACAACACAGATTATGCACCGTAACTTTGAGACATACTCTAAAATGTAGGGAAATAGACATTGACCATTCTTCAGATGTCTGAGAATTTGTTAAACTATATATCAATCAGATATCAAAATACACAGTCAAGCATGCATGCGTGCAGATGGACGTAACAATAAACAGTCTCTTGACGAATGTCTTTATTCGCTTCATTTGTAAAAGGAACAGGTTCTTCCTTCAAAGAATCTGAGAAATAAATATTAAACTATATAATCAGTTATAAGAGCACCATTATGCAAAATAGAGGCAGATACACACCGACACATGTACACAGATAATGCACGGAGAGCACTATGTGGGGTATAAGAAAGAGTAAAAAGACAGACTGGTAGACTTAAAGACATGTGCAGATAGACTGCCAGACATGAAACGTCGATAGACACCGAGATCTAGCCGCTAACAACACACATATACATACAGAAACAAGAACTATGCGTAACTGTAATTTATTTATCAAATTGATTTGATAACTACGTCGATAATATATGTATATAAATAGGGTGATACAGATTAAACAAACAGCACATATCATTGATTAACGATCGAAATTACGTCCGAACGATTGTGGATCCGGTATGTCTGCCTGAAAACGCTACCGTCTATTTTAACATAATTTATGTTTTTAGATGGACATTTAAACAATATAGCAATGTGTGTGTACGCCTTGTAATATAAAAAATAATATAACAGTGTTATTTTTCAATCACTAGTTTTGACACGTTCTTTATTAACGGTACAAAACTTCCTGTTGGAAGACGTATTTAAAAAATAACTGCAATAGTTTCTGATTTCCAGGAAATATTCTCAAAGCGATTGATTTAGCTAACTTTATGTGTATATAATCATTTGGAGCGCACAGAGATTTATTTATCGCACTGTAAACCAACTTATGTTAAGTTAATACTTAGCACAGAATCTTGCTGTTTTAGCCAATATGGCAGATTAAATGTGTTAATACCTGTACAATACACACATGTTTACTTCATCTTGGTAAATGGTTACATCAAATATTCCAATGTAATGACATTAAATCGTCTCACCCAACTCTTGTGTGTTTTGGGTCAATATTTATTCCCGAAGAAGTCTTATCATAATACATGAATCCAGCGAAAGCAAACAGCTGATAGCTGTTTTATAATATATACACCACTGGCTACTGAACAAACTGTTGTTTTTTTTAAGTTTTCGTTAAGCAACGATCCTAAACTATATTATTGAAAATGATATTTATCTTCAATTAATTAGATATTCACTACGTAAAATAGGCTCTTTCTTTAGTAAACGAATCAATAGGACATCGACTCACACAAAGTCAGCCTAAATGTCAGTTCTAAACACACAATAGGCATTCAAATATCTTATTTCAATTGTAAAGATGAATATCTGTCGATACTTTTCTTTAATATGCTTAATCAATATAAATACTATATCAAAGAACATAATTTTGCATTTAAAATACATATGCAACGTAAATTTAAGACGTTCTTAAATGTAGGGAAATAGACATTGACCATTATTCAGATGTCAGATAATTTATTGATCTATATCTGAATCAGATATGCAAATACACAGCCAAGCATGCATGTCCGCAGATGGGTGTGACACTCAGACAAATAATTTTAAATAACTTACCGATTTCATTCCTTGGTGGAATGTATTTATTCGTTTCATTTGTTAAACGATGACGTTCTTCAGGTAAAACATCTGAGTAATAAATACAAAATAATATCAACAGTTATAAGAGCAATATCATGTAAAGTAGAGACAGATACACCGAGGTAAAATTATGTTCACTCAATGACACAGATAATTCATGGAGAGCATTATGTTGGGCATCAGGAAGAGATACAAGACAGAGAGGTAGATAGACATAATGCCATGCCCGGATTTATCCGGTAAAATGTGCTGTTGTTTACATTTTTGTATACGCAAGTGGTGCAGATTAAAACCATTTCTACAAGCTAAGTTTACTTAAATAAGTTAAATATTTTCTATCATTATTTCACTCATACATTTATTACCCCACCTAGTCAGTAATCATCTAATGTCATAGTCATAACTACATGTATTTTGTTTAAATCGATCTATCACTTTCAAAAGAGCACCTGTCATTGATGAGAAAGCCATGTTTGTTGTTGTTGATATTGTAGTATAACATTATGGGAGCCTGTAACTAGGTTACCAGATACATAACAGCTCCAGAATTTATTACTGATTAAGTTTTATCGCTGAATATTATACTTTATAATGTATGCAAAATTAATACAAAGGTATGAAATTGTAGTTTAATATTTGTTCTTTTATTCCTAAAGTCTATTGTAATACTTTAATACATTTATAGTGTTTAATCACTGGTTTAAAGGTGATGGTACTGTGCATTTTTGGAATAGTAGAATTTATTGCAAGTTCCCGTTATTTGCTGGAAGACGTTCCCAGTTTTTTTATGCGGGATTTCCCACATATTCTATTCGGGACGACATTCACGACGTCATTTTTAGGGATTCCAGCACTTTTATTTGCGGGATCGGTTTATGTATAAATAGTCAGTGCAAACTGAATTCTAGACTCCGCACATTTTCTTTATAAATACACCTGAAGTTTCGTGTCTCTTTCTTTGGAAGTCTTAGTTAGTATCAAATACTTTTAATTTCTAAAGCTTATAATTTAACACATTATATAAATAGAATTAGATATAAGCATAGTGTAATAAATATAGAGCAATAAAGCAGACTTATAGTCATTTGTGGGAAACAGATTTATTTAGGTATATTTTAAGTGAAGTAAGTTGGCATTTTGTAGTATTATTAATCATGTTACGCATGTTTATTTAATTGAGATATCTTAAGCGGTGTCTGTCTTAGTTTATATTGGAACCATTGTTTAAATCACTATCTCGATCTTCAACCACCTGAGAAGTAGCCGGCTCGCAACAATATAAGCATGTGCGGATTGGCAGCAAGACATGAAACGCCGATAGATGCCACGATCGAGCCGCTAACAACACACATAGACATACAGAAACAAGTATTATGTATAACTGTTACTATTTATCAAATTAATTTTCTTTCAACGCCACGATAACTACATCAATAATCATATATTTATATAACTAATGTGATACACATTACACATACAACATTTTTCATTGTGAAACGATAGAAATTACGACCTAACTATTGTGAATCCGATGTTTCTGCCTACAATTGCTACCGCCTATATATACATACTTAACGTATTAGATGGAAATGTATACAATATATCAATGCATGTGTACGCCTTGTATTATAAAACAAATATTGCAGTGTTAAAAAAAATGACTTTTTGCAATAGTTTCTGACTTCCAGAAAATATTCTCTTAGCGATTAATTTATGTGTATAATTATAATCATTTGGAGCGCATAAACATTTGATTATCGGACTGTAAATCAACTGATATTTAATAATTAGTCTTATTATAATCAATTACACCAGTGAAAGTTTTATACTATATAAAAGAAGGGCTGCTTGGCATATTTTTTTTTCCGTTTTACGTAAAGCACCACTACTTAACTTGAGTATTGAAAATGATATTTACCTTTCAATAAATTAGATATTCATTATGAAATACAGTCATTTTCCTTAATAAACCAATTAGTAGGAAATCGACTCAGACAATGCCAGTCCAGAGGGCAGTTCTAAACATTAAATATACATTAAAATATCTAATGGCATATGTAAAGATGAACATCCGTCGATATTTTTCTTTAATATGCTTAATCAATATAAATGTTATATAAAATTTTGCAATTAAAATACATATGCACCGTAAATTTGAGACATACTCTTCAATGTAGGGAAATAAACATTGACCATTATTCAAATGTCTGATAATTTGTTTAACTATATCTGAATTATATATGCAAATACAAAGTCAAGAATGCATGTCCGCAGATGGTCGTGACAATCAGACACAATGATTTTTAATAACTTACTTTTTGGATTCCATCGTCGAACATTTATAGTCTCTTCATTTGCACAAGGAATATGTTGTTCATTAGACGAATCTGAGTTATACATATAAAACACTATACACGGTTATAAGAGCAACATCATGTAAAAGAGAAAGATACGCACTGACATGTGATCACACCAGGACACAGCTAATGTATGGGGAGCATTATGTAGGAGATCAAAAAGAGATACAAGACAGACAGGTATATATATAGACATATTCAGATAGGCAGCCTGACGATAAACGTTGATAGACGTCACGATTGAGCCGCTAACAACACACATACACACAAAGAAACAAGTATTATGCATAACTGTAACTATTTACGTCTAAATATATCATCACACCGACACATGCTTGATTATATGAGAGAGAGAGAGAGAGAGAGAGAGAGAGACAGAGAGACAGAGAGAGAGAGAAAAAGAAACAGCAATAATGATGATGATGATAATGATGATTTTTTTCTCTACCATAGCATTTTTTTAATTAAACAGCAAATTATTAAATATAGACTATTACCATGATTAAGATACTTAATAAATCCATAATTACATTCAATAAAATGCATTAGAATTATTTGTTACCTTAAATAAAACGTGTATTAAATTCAAATTTTGGATATATCTAAATTTGATGTTATTCAATACACTTACACCTTTGATAAAAGCATCGTCGTATATAGTATTTTCAAGGATTTATATATAAGTCTGTGGTATTTTCTAAGATCATCAAACCATAGGCATATACATTTCAAGTGATATTCATCGTTCATGTCAGAATAATTACAACATACACAGTATCTTTCATTTCTCTATATTCTGTGTTATGTATAAGTTTTTATTTACCCTCACGCTTTGAACCAGTCATTTTAGCGAGCAGATCTGTATTCTGTTTCTTCCGAAACCAGAGAAGTCAAAACCAGATAAAATTGAAGTATACAATTTTACCGACCATAAATCATTTACATGCATGACTGCATTACCCTTAGGCGGATAACTAGGGACTACTTTAGAGCTGACTTTATACATGCATGACTGCATTGCCCCCCAGGGAATGGAGAAGGTGGGAGGCGGCGTTTTAAAACTTAAGTCAACTTAATGAACGTTGCAAACGTCCTATTGTTTGATACTTTGCCTACATAAATATAAAGTGATAATAAATATAGAAATGTTTAAATTTTATTATCCGGTTTATTATAAAAAATATAATTGTTTGATTTTTATTTAAAATACAAATATTCTGAATGTATTAATTAATGAATAAAGCTAAATTTCATTTTATAAGTACATAATTCTATTCTCTGTTTATTTGAAAATCAATTGAACAAGTATTGCAAACTGATGCATCTGTACTTTACATCAATTATTGAATAACTACTTTTTCATTCAAAGGTGGCAATAAAAATATTACCAATTAATATTAATTCAAAGTTCAAATAGATTAAGTGCATACATTGTATATCCCTTTAAAATATAAAAAAGTGATATAAATCTTTCTGAATTATGATTGAAAATTAAATAAGTGTACCAGACACTGAACACAATATATGCACATACATTCACACACCACGCCTATTCAAAATTATTTAGTATTTTATACGACTATTTTGATATGAAAAGCCGAGCAAATAATGCCTTTTCAAAACAAATCGGAAGCAACTAATAATTTTGTCTTCAAAATAATTCTTATGCCATATTAAAGCATAGAAAACATACTTTTTTAATATAACAGGGACTAAGTGATTAAAAAATAGAAAAGTTGATAAAATTGCTCACAAAAAACAGAGAATGTTAAGAATAAGAGATTTTAAATATAATTTACGAGTCATCAACTTAAAACTTAATTGGAAGCAAGAAAATATTAAGAGAGATCAATAAAACTTACATCAAATGAAAGGTTTTTGAATGCAGTTTTATAATATATCAAGGACTAAGCTTTTGAAATATACTTTAATTACTTTATTTACTATTTTTTAACAAGGTGCTATATAATTACATATAAAAATCTGTATCGATAAACCGCCCATAACGGGAGTGTATATTGCACGCGTAATGTTTTATCGGATATCGATTTCAAGTGAATGACGTAGATTGTGTGGTATATCATATTCATTCTAAAATATTCATCCACTAAAAGGCTTATACAACTGGATAATCCATATACAACCTAAAATGTCTTGAAAATTGCGTTAAACCCCATTAAAAAATTAACTTCAGAAACTTGAAAATGAAAACTGCTTCTCAGAAAAAGGCAAACTTGCATCAATAGGGTAAACTTTGTCGATGTGCATCGGAAAGTAAAGTATTGGTCATTTTGTTAATTATTTCTGTAGTAACAGATTATATACAGAAGATGAAAACTTCTTAGTAAAGACACTACTACAACACTAGGTTGATATATTTTCATAACGTTATCTTGAACAATTTTGGAGTAATGCACCTGAAACGTATGTTGGCTATTGGTTCCAAGATAATAGATAAAATATTAAAGTGGACTCCATCATAGTAAATTGCCAAACTTAACCATTAGAATGACATGTGTACATATGTTCGTGAAATATCATGAACAGTTTTTAAATTATGACAATTTGAAAGTTTTGGATATTTGATTCAATCTATGATTTCAAAAAATGCTTAAAATGACCCCCATAGTAAAGTACACTACTAGATCATGAGGTTAACATGTGTACAATGTTCTACGATGCTACCTTGAACAATATTTTATTAATAAACTAATAAAGTGTTACGTGATTACATGAACTCGTTAATAAACATAGTACGTATAGACTGTGTGTAGAAAACATAGTATACTCACCACCATTACTAATTTCCTCGTTGTGATTTTCCTCGTCAAATTTCTTGGCACAATCTGAGCAAAATAAATTAATGGTTACTACGACTAAATATTTTGGAATTGAAGTTATCTATTGAATGCTTTCAAAAGTATTCATTGGAACGAAAAGGGCTCAGACGTCTATCTTCATATGTTATTTTGACTTACATGAATTTCAAATCGAAAGGAACAGGAATCTGTAGTCGGCAATATTCCTAGCCATTCTGTTTGTTACTCAAATGTTCTGAGTTCAGAGTGTTCTCCATGGCCGAGCGGTGGTAGAAAGCGCCGTCTAGTAATGCGATGATTGTATTGTTAATAAAGGTCAAGAGGTAGACAATTCGAAATTATGGTCACTTTCATCTAAATATGAATGGCAATTAGCATAGACATAGTTTATTACTCTACCTGCATTGATAGGGAGTATACTATTTTAAGACAAAGCACCAATTGCCCATCGGTGTCCTAGTTCCATAGTAAATAGATACTATTGTAGAAACAATTATTTGTAACTAATGGTTATGATCTCTTTTCAGCAGTTTTTGGTATAACTATAACGTTGAAAAAAGGAGAATATATCAATTTATATGAAGGTGCAGGTTCAAGCGGCAAACACACCGAGAAACAGATACAAACACTAGTGAACCAGGAAGGTCTTAAACTACCGAGTATATGGATATCCAAAGACAATCATGCTTACTTTTGTTGTTTAACTAAATAAACAAGCTTTCTTTGTATGATAATTCTTTAGAGAAATATATTTTGTATAAATAAAACAAATTTGAAAGACAATCATTTTATATCTTACTTAACAGGATGTTCAAGTGTTCGAGTATAACTGTACTGGTGTAAGCCGTTCCTTGATTTTCTTTCTTTATTCTATTGTATATATTACAAGGATATTAACAGGAAGTATTGTTCTGTTTGTTCTTAAGTAAACAAACGAGAATTAGTGCTGTTTTTACTTAATTGAATATTAATATTGATAGAGTACACTGTTTAAAGCGAAATAAAATTATACATGTAGATGATATATTATACTTTTAAAACAAAGATTAATGTTCGAACATGTGTTTTACAATTCTGTGTAATATAATTCATCACAAGGGTCATAGTTACTTCTGAAGAATTATACATAATTGGTTACATTTAATCATTAATTTTATCTTTGCCATTGTATTGTGCAGTTTAAACTTCTCTCTGCTAAATCAAATTTGAATAATTGAAGGATAAATGCATACGTGAATATAATGAATTCGCTATGGCACTTTATATTTAAATCGCCGTTGTAAACATGATGCAGATGTTCTGTATTATATTTATTCGTCACAATCTATTAACATTTCAGTAAAATACCAGACAAAATTGTGTTAAGGATAATGTGTTAGAATGAAATCAATTAAATATCACTAGGATATGGTTTACTGAAGTTGCGGAAATATGCATTAATATTGCTGTCATTAACGTTGTCTGTATAATATATAAATAAATATGGACGAGAACAATTTTAAACTTCTAGAGGAACATAATACATAATACTAGGTTATCGCATTGTGTTTTATATCTAAACATGTAAGTATTGCGTATAACAGCGGAAAACTTGCATTTGAATTGTATCGAAGTATTCAAAATAGAGAATAGCATTTAATATTCATCTAATGTAAATGCGAGTACATTGTATATACGAATGTCATGATACAGAACCTGTATTATTCCATTATATGTCTTCATATATTAAATGTAAACTGTTAACTACTGTCATTGATAGGCAAATTTTATAATCACATCTCAATGTAGCAGCAAAACCAATATATACAATTATGTATGTTTGCACATATATTGATATATATGAGTTATTGATTGATAACTAGCTGTACCATGCTGAGTACGTACCATGTATTTTGTGTGTCATTTAATTAAGTTCCTTTAATCATTGCATTCTTTCCAATTTAAAGATTATTACATGTAAGCATTTAGAATAGTTGTTCTAAGTAAGGAATATATTTCATAATTTCTGAATAATGTTATTGAAGATACTACATGTGTAATGACAATCAGCGATGGATATGGGTTACTACACTGCCATTTTAACAAGTGAACCGTAAAGACAACATTGCAAGTGCGCGCATCGAGTGTCGCTCTCGCGTACGGTGAATTGTTATTAAAAAGACGCTAACGTTATTTTCAAGATAACACACTTTCTATGTCACAAATTTTGAACAAATTCAACAATCCCTCTTGATTTACTTGTACAGAGTTATTTCTCACGTAAAAGGTACATAGTTAATGTTTAATAGAATTAACGCAAGATTGGACATTTTTAATATATAACAGTTGTTGTTAGTTTATTTTGAAAATGTTTCGAGTTTTCTGACTTGTTTTATCAATCTGCTCCAAATAATCAATAAAACTAGTTTCGACATTGTTTTCAAATGAAAGCTACTTTGGATTAATTTTAAACAAAATATGTTTTTGTGTCACCGTATCTAAATTCAAATTTAAACCTTGACACAAATTTGGTAAATTATTCAAAAGCTCATTTTTCGCGTTTTTTCTTCAAACGCTACAATTTTGTGACGAATATGCCATTAACAGCGTCATCGCGATTAACATCCGAACTGATTATTTCAATTTCACTTGGGTTATCTTGTGCATCACCCTGACCACGTTTATCTACGTCTTCACGAACATCCGACTTCCTACAGCAAGCTGTGATGGTAATAAACACGTCAATGACAGCTCCTAATAGGAACATACAACCAGTTACCATTAAACCTCTTTGAAAGAACCAGTCACATCAACAATCCAACCTGAAAGTAAAATCAATAATAATTAGAATGTATATTTTCGTAGATATCATATTAGTAAATAAGGTTAGTAAATAAGACGAAATTATATATCCAACAAGAAAGTTAAGCAATCAAAAGATGCACAATCGTAATCGTGTAAAATGCTTAACAAACACTGGGCCAAAACTAGCTATATTTTATACAACGCAATTAAGAAAGGAAACTTTGCGGTAGATTTCTGATTTTAATGAATCGAGGAAAATTTCATTAGTTTTCATATAGTGTATGATTGTTTAATCAAACTTTTGTTCGTGTAAAATTTTATCTTTTTGTTACAAGTGCTATTTTAACAAGGTTATACCGAACTTCTTATAATTACAAAGAATAATTTAGATTAAGTGTTACTATACAACTTTGCAACATTGATGCGGGTAAAATACATACTTCGTCAGGTGAAAATCCATAATGTTAAGCGGTGTGAAGATGGCCAGACAAACACAGACGTTTGAAACAAAGTATAATGAAGTCCCTTGATATAAACGATAATACTACCCAGCAGTCTGTTCGTGGCTTGCCTGTTTTTATAAATACATAATAATTGTGTGAAACAAAAACACCAAAATGTGCATATGCAAGTATATATAAACCGAGTAATTACTGAAAGTGATTAATGATCCCACCAATATGTGCATATGAAAGTTGTATATAAACCAAACATTTACTGGAGGTGATTAATGATCCCACCAAACTGTGCATATGCAAGTATAAATAAACCAAGCAATTACTGAAGGTGATTAATGATCCCACCAAAATGTGCATATACAAGTTTATATAATAAACCAAGCAATGACTGAAGTTGAATAAAGACCCAACCAAAATGTGCATATACAAGTATATATAAACCAAGCAATTGCTGAAAGTGATTACTGACCCCACCAAAATGTGCATATACAAGTATATATAAACCAAGCAATTACTGAAGTTGACTAAAGACCCCACCAAAATGTGCATATACATGTACAAGTATATATAAACCAAGCAATTATTGAAGGTGATTTAAGACCCCACCAAAATGTGCATATACAAGTATATATAAACCAAACAATTACTGAAGGTGATTAATGACCCCACCAAAATTTGCATATTCAAGTATATATAAACCAAACAATTACTGAAGGTGATTTAAGACCCCATTAAAATGTGCATATACAAGTATATATAAACCAAGCAATTAATGAAGGTGATTAAAGCCACCACCAACATATTTATACAGGTAAATGGGTATCTGTTGTTTAGAACATGAATGCAGTATCATAACTGACAGTTTCAATCAAGTAAAGCTTATCTCAATCAAACAAAAAAGGGCCATGATTGTTGTAAATAGTAAAACCTTATTAGCCGAGTACGTGGATCATCTGTGACCAAGTGGTCCATGGCGTCGTCTCAAGAGCACCGTATGTTCGAGTTTCGCTTGCTCCAAAAGTTTTACATAAAAAAGTTTGCCAGTTACTTGCGGGAGAACGGTGGTTCTACTCAGATTCATTCTGAGGTCTTCCACCATCAATAAAACTTGATATGCCGTTTATAACCTGAAGTGTGTGGAAATGACGTTTAGCCCCTTGGAAAAAAAACAAACACAAAGAAAAGAAGCGTACATGCAATATAGCTGAAAAAATTGTTATATAACATATGTTGCAGTTCAATTTCGCGTTTGTTCTTATATGTCACGATCTACGTGTGACTAATTGTTTCTTTCCCTAACCCAACCAGCATTCTTATGTGTGTTTTCGCTTTTTCCTATACTTATGTAATAAATACATTATTTCTAGTGTCATTTTGTAAGCTGTATGTTTTACAATGGACTTTAAGTATGTCTAGATATTAACATGTACTTATTCGATCAGAAGAAGGATGTTCTTGGAAATGACATACTTTAAATCTGCCAAGTAATTAGGATTGCTAAAGCCTATATCAGAAGATGAAAAAAAACATACAGCTATTGAAGGTATTAAATGAAAGAAATTATATCGTGTGTAAGAATGAACTCACTAGTGCTTTTATAAATTAATAATTATTACAAATGTAAACAAAAATTAATATGAAGGCGTTCGATTTCTAAAAAAAAAACATAGCAGAATTATTCTTTCCGATATATTTGAATTAAAACATTAATTTTGACTATTAGTATTATTTATTATGTGTTAAGTAAACATGAAGAAGAATAACTTCCTTACAATCTTTGGTGTTTGCTTTAAAAGTCAATTCATCTGCAGAAACATCTTCTGTATTAACTATATCTCCAACATCTGCTCTCTTAGATGAAGATCCATTATCACATTCTCTGTCTTTTGAATGTCACCCGATACTGTGTTTTCTACGTCAAATTCTTTGCTCCTTCTTTCAGTTTTCGATAAAAAATTTAAAACTAAAACTTATCAAAAATGAAAAGAAAACTAATCCAGCAACAAGAAAATAGTTTCTCTGCCAGTAAGTACTGCGTAACCATAACAGTTTGTAAAATCGATTGCACCATGCTCCCCGTTGTTTTTTCCACTGTAGATATTCCAGATGCAAATGCTCGCCTTTTGCTGTAATTTTGTTGAATAATCACTTCAACCGCCATTATGGTTAATGCTCATCCAAATCGTCATTCACAAATCAGAATAGATATAATTTGATTATTATCAGTGTTCATATAAAAAATGTTTAAACTAAGACATGTTAGGTAAATATGTTGAAGTATAGAAACGTCAACGCGTATTTGATGTGGTATATTTGGCAATGACATTTAACTGTCGATTAGTTAATGCATATATATTAAGATATTGTTGACATATACATGTATGTGTTTAACCATTAAGCAAATGATGCGTAAGCAATAAGATGCTTTAGGCATATGTGTTAAACTATAAAAAAATTATTGAGCATATAATATCATATTTTCGGAAATATATTTAATGATAATGCATATAATGTATGTTGTGATAATACTGCGTGAACTCGCTCAATTTACTAAATAAATATAGCAATTATATGACACAAGGATAAATATATATCCGCTATATGTTAGTAAACTTAGCCAAAAGTTGAGTCGAGAGAAGAAAATAACTATAAATGTGTGTAACGTTGACAAATATCTAACTTGACCTGTATGTTATAATTATACAGCTACGGACCTCAACTTATTAAGATATATTACGTTTTAAGATGTTATTGATTGTAATCCTTTATTATACCAAAAAAATATTCGAACAAGAGCTGTAACTCCTGAAAAATGCGACCGATGATGACAAATATCCAATGACTGTACTTTATAACTATAAATAGCAAGAACTTTAAATTTAATTATATAAATAGCCACTTTCAGAAAGGATTGACCGAACAAACTACCCTACATGATAACACTTTATGTCAATTCACCATTCTTCGAATACACTGCGGGTAGGGGGGGAGGGGGTAAATACAATCAACAAATAACGAAACAAGTTACAACAGTGACCACTGCCTTTGAACGGCCAGTAGCAAAGTTGGGGGCCTTACACTTGGTTAATGGGTTCACTCAACCTTGCTCTTTATGCAATGTAACATCATAAAACGAGACAGTGTAAATACAATGTCCCCGCCAGACTGACACGCATGGGAGCTGACATAATTTGCTCAATATACATGTATTTAAATAAGTAAAAATGAAACTATTATTCATTTTACAGTCAAGACAGCAGTAATTGGTTTAATTACAATAGATATGTATTGATCAATGATAAGATTTAATTTGTTAAACATAAAAATAATTATTTTATTTTTTTCCAGAATTCCAGAATATCATTTTGAAAATAAGACTTCTCTCGGGCGCAATGTCAACCTGTTGTAGACTATCTCTCGGGCGCAATTTCAACCTGTTGTAGACCATCTCTCGGGCGCAATGTCAACCTGTTGTAGACTGTCTCTCTGGCGTAATGTCAAACTGTTGTAGACTATCTCTCGGGCGTAATGTCAACCTGTTATAGACAATCACTTGGGCGCAATGTCAACCTGTTGTAGGCTATCACTCGGGCGCAATGTCAACCTTTTGTAGACTATCACTCGGGCGCAATGTCAACCTTTTGTAGACTATCACTCGGGTGCAATGCCATCCTTTTATAGACTATCTCTCGGGCGCAATGTCAATCTGTTGTACTGTAACTGGGGTTAAACAGAGGTAGAAAGTTTTTCCCAGAAGGTTGATAATATTACTGCTACCCTCGACAGAATGAATATATTTATTGTATTATAACGAACACAATATTTACTGCCATACTATAGTAAAAGTATATTCATTTTTCACGATTTGTCACATTTCTATATTCGAAATGCAAATCTATCTCTACGTTAATAATTTAAATACTGTTTCAACGCCGGATCCATTAACAATGTATTGACGTAATTTTTTTAAGAAATAATACCTGTTTGAGCGGTTTGCAATTCATTTTGATGAAAACGTAAAAATACAGATTTAAGATTATTGATGTGAATAAGATACATTGCATTATTATCAGCCTAAAATAGCTAATCCAATGAACTTCAAGCATTTGTACTAATTTTGTGAATGCTTTTTCTGATATTCACAAAGTGAATAAATACAGAATTGGTCGGTAGTTGTTTAAATTATAAATGAGGTATTATGTAGAAATATGATAGCTACTTTGGGATTGTCGGAATGTCATATATGAGATGTTGTTTAAACTACCATGAAAAAGTAGATAGAAAGAATTGAATGAACTGTTATCACATATAGATAAATCTACCATGAAACTGTCAGATGGTAAGAATTAAATTCGCTGTTATCATACATTGATAAATCTACCATGAAACTGTTATATGGTAAGAATTTCATGCACTGTTATCATATATTGATAAAAATGCCATGACATTGATAGATGGTAAATAATAGACGCAATGCCATTAGCTATTGAGTACCTAGTAAATCTGATTATATATATATAATACTGTAACTGTTTTTATACGATCGCGAGATATGTGTCCGCTACGTTAGCGTCGTACAGACTTGACAGAAAGTCAGATGGTGGTAGTTTAAGGACAGCAACCCACATAATCGTTATATGGACGGCTTGACGATCCTGGCATCGGTTTAAAGTCGAAGTATATTCGGTACGACGCGACGTAAAGCCAGATAACTCAGTACAGAGTTCTAGGGAAGATAACCCTGTTTATGTAGCCATCGCAACGAGGGGCGATTGACGCTAAATCTACGATAATCCGGACGCGGTAGCAGAGTATCTTAAATACAAAAATATTAGTGTATTTTAATAACAGTTATAACATTCATATAATGTAAGCAGTTTGTATCGCGATATAAATATACGGAACGTGTAGGAGAAAGAACTTGTGATTAAAAAAAGTGTTAATTCCATCATAGGACATCTTTAAACCAGCGGTATTTTTTGTTGATGAGTAATTATCTTTAGTTTGTATATATTGTATAATTGTATATTCATAATTTAATTCATGTACAAATAGAATTGTTAATTTTATTTTTTAGTATACTTGTATTCTACCCTCGTGAGTTGTCAGCCCTTGGTCATATATGCTACAGTGTCTTCATGTTCTGAATGAAAGAACATACTTAAAATTGTCATATGCAAAAGTTCCAAGCTTTCTTTCAGAAAGGAACATATCATCTTACATCTCCTAACTTGGTAACCTTATTGGAATTGGACCATTGGTTTAGGATCACGGTACTGTAGAGTAACATATTACTCGTGTCGTTAACGTACTTGAACGGGCAATATGCGAATGATTTTGTAAAAATTAAATCGAAAGAGCACAGCTGGAGACCAACAGAATGTATTTTCAGGTCTCACTTACAAATTACCCCACCCTCTAAGTGATCGTAGCAAGAGTCTTGTGCACAAGAAATGAAGGCTGTGTAAATAGGATAGGCATAATTTTTGTTGAAAATGCATAAGGAAGTCGTATTTTGTTGTACATATGAGAACATTGGAACATTTTCGTGAGATCTACCAAATTGTTTAAATGATTAACGATGTAAAATATGAATCATTTTTAAATAAAAAATCCCTGTTCGCCATTTTTCTCTCAAAATTAATTTACTCTTATCATTGTATTGTACTTTCTTCAGTACTTATTGTTTTGCTCGATAAATATCGTCTTGTCTCTCTCAGGACAAGTTATACTTTTAATGTTATTTTCTTTTTAATTTGTCTCTCATAATTACTTTGCTGCTCTGATACATGGTCCGTCTTGTTTGTTCATTTATAGTTATAGCTTACTGCTCTTACCTTTTTATAATTTGTCTCTCAATTATATTTAATTTACTGCTGTAATATGTGTTTTTTTCTGTTTTCCAAAATTAAATATTTGTTGCTCTGGTCGAGTCATCTATGTTTAGCCTCTGGTACAGTATCTATATAGTGTGTATCTCAATAATATTAATTGACTACTTTTATAGCTGCATTGTTTCTCGATGATTACTGTTTTACTGCTTGTATCTCTGTCTTATCGGCCCTTCGATAGTTTGTGTATTCGAAATAATTATAGTTTTAATGATCAGATCTCTGTTCTCTGTTCTGTCTGTCATTTATTGTTATTGCTGTACTTCTCTTATCTAGGTAGTGTCTATCCAGCAACAATAAATGTCTGATTTTTAACAGTTATTGTCTTGATGCTCTTGTCTCTGTCCCATCTAATCATCAACGTTTATTATTCTGATGCTTATATCTATGTGTTTTGCTTGTATGCCTGCCTTGTCTGTCCCTCAACATTTATTGTTTTCCTGCTCTTATATGTTGTGTCCCTAAATGATAATTGTTTTGATGTTCGTATTTCTGTTTTGTTTGTCCCTCAATACTTATTGTTTTTATGGACTTATCATGTCTTTTCAAACACTCGATAACTAATGGTTTCAAACACTTATCTCAGTTTTGTATGTCGTTCATACTTAACTATTGTTTTGTATACTCTAAATTCTGCGTTGTTTATCCTCAATGATTATTGTTTTGGTTGGTGTTCGTTCTTATATTATTATTGTCTAGATGTAATTATCTCAATTTCGTTTTGCATCTTTTATTACTCTATTTTTGCTTATCAATACTTATTGTTTTACTGCTGTCATATATTTCAAGTTTCCGTCAATGCTTATTGTTTAACTTTTGTCTGTGCCCTGTCTCTCATCAATAATTATGCTGTTCTGGCTGTTATCTCTGTCAAATGAAGTTGTTTTACTACTCTATTTCTATTATCTCTATTCCTGCATACTTATTTCTTTGATTCATATATCTCTGCCGTGTATGTCCCTTAATACGTATTGTTTTGTTTTTTTCTCTTTCCATGTTTTATGTTATATTTTAATACAATTTCCATTAAAATCCATCCAAAATCTGGTATGACTACACTTGTTAACGATACACTTTGTCAATCTGCTTATTTATTTCTTTTTAAAGACACTCCACTATAATTTTTGGCTCCAATTAAATACGCAAATCTAAAGAAAAAAAACATTATCAGTTACTAAGAAGCATTCTATTAGAAAAAGGAACATTTAATCATAAATGATTGTATTTGTTAATTCATATATTATTAAATGTTCAATTTATGTCCCTGTGGTGACGCCTTGTATAATTTACAATAGAAATAGCATACGATTGGGAAAAATAGACCCACAAATACACATATGCAGTTTAATTAACATATACATGAAAGTAGGGGTTTCAAAAGAGATTTTATTTTAAGTATTCGTATTTGATTTAATGATATTGGATTTGAAAAATACGAAAATGGATGACACAATTTCGAAGTGACATGATCTTAAATCCTTTGGGTCATTGAAATGAATATATTGAATGTAGTTTTCAATTTTATAGTGTTCCCTTAATAGCTCAATGTAAGTTTAAATTCGTAGAATGGAAGTCGCCTACCATATTCTGGCCCAGTTGTAGAGCATCGAACGCAAAATCTGAGGGTCATGAGGACCATGTGTGGTGGCATTAAGCAAGACACATGTTCTGTATATGTTTAGTATTTGTTCTCCCCATGAAAACTTCAAGCGTGACTTGTATATGTTGTAATAACTTGTTTCGCGATCGAAGTAAAATAAATAGGTGTAAACTATTCTATTAAGCAATGCCAAATAATATATTGTAAATATGAAATGTCACCAAGCATCGCAAACATTTGTCACATGAAACGACCCTAGTGTCGCAGACCAAGTCTGAAGCTATATATTAAGCATTTCTTAAACTTGCACCTGGCATCGTATCAAATATTTCCTCATGTTTTTTTATGACTTTAAATCAAATGCATTTTGACGTTAGACTCAAATTTACTACAATCAAAAGTGGTCATTTCTATTAATCAGCTACTTGTCTTAAGCAGCCATATTTGTTATTTCCAAATTATTCGCTTTCAAAGCATGATTGATTGAATATTAAGCGTCATTTTTATGCCATCGAGAGCCAACAGACGATCAGTTAACCTAACCACTATCTCTTGGGATCCTGAAAGGTTAACCAGTACTCGAGCACACCCCGTCTCCACAAGTTATTAATAACTTTCCCACTTGAATCAACGGTGAAAGACGAATGATTATGAGACAATGTCGTAAGCAAATAAGCACGATTCATGCAACAACCTGTTTTAAAAGACAACTTCTGTTCCTTCCCATGACTGGCTGCTAAGACAAGTTTGACGGTACTACAATTGACAAACTTCATGAACTAATGTGTCACTTCAACACCACATCTCCGGTGATGAAGACAAAAGGTTTCAGCGAATATGCATCTTCCAGAAATGATGTGAAGAAATCGTTCCTAATAGTTCACATGTGATTAGCCAAGGCAGTTTGTAAAAAAATAAAAACATGAAATATTTGATGAAAAAACTCAAAACAAGACACGACTTGCAAATTGCTGCAGTAGAGTATATTGTCAGTGGGAAATAATAATAAAACATAATATAAAAAAACTATAATTCCTTGTCGAAATTTATTACAAATATATGCTACATATATACAATAAACAACAGTTTACTTATCTATATTAGGTCTAAGAAATACACCAAATTCCGTTGTTGTCGAATTAATTGCATATACAGTCAAATCTGTGTAAGCGGTCACCTGTATTGAGCAGATTTTCTTAGCAGCCACAATTGCTATTTCCCATCTTTATGCTTTCTGAGTAAAGTAATCTGTATTAAGCAATAAACTGTCTTAAAACGTCACTATTACCCATCTTATGACTGGTTCATTAAGACAGGTTTGACTATAGTTGTTTTAAGAGTATTGCTTCCCAAACAGTTGTTACATGTACATTGAATAATATAGTTGACTTTAGCATTTAATAATGAGCATTTACTTTATTAGAGCATTTGGGATGAGCGTCTTTTGCATCTTTAATCATTTTACATTGGAAATGTATTGACATATTTCAGTTTTCTGTAAGTTAAGCTCAATATGTGCACCGTCAACATTAAACACAACTGAAAAGAAACAAGAACTGTCAGAATGACATGGTCTAAATCCATCAAGCATCTAAGTCCGGAATATGGGCTCAGGCTTAAAATTAAAGTTTTTGCAAAACCCACAAATAAATACAGTAATTTGCTTGTTTTATTAATATCATTCTGATCTTAACATTTTTGACATTTTGAATCTGAGCCCCCATTTCAAATTTGATGAATTTAGGCCATATGCGCTCGACTATTCTAAAATACGTAAGAAACAAGAATGCAAAATGTTCAATGTAGTGAAATATATGAAGTCTACAAATACAATTTTATATTCAAAGTGGGCATAATTTATGTACCAAAAAGCATAGTCCAGAAAAAGGCCGATTGGAAGCATTAATATTAATAGCATGAAGAATGCTATTGAATGGAATAAAAATGTTCCATGTTATTCCTCAAATAGGCTTTTTTAGCTCATTTTAATTTCATCAAATAGGATTTTACAATTGAAAAACATATTTCCCCAGTTGTTTCAATTTCCCGATCATGACATTCAATATATTTCCCGTCTCCCTGGTTTCCATTGTCTGCTAATATTTTATACTAAGCTCATTTTTGTTTAAATTCATAAATATAGCCAAACTTATCTTTTAGGCTCCTAATTTTCGCCATATTGTATTACTATTATTGTGTATTTGCTTATTTTATCCTGTTTTCCAATGATGTTTATATTATTTATATACAGATTAATAGATTAAACTTGTTTTTTTTTTAAAAGGCTACCATATATGTGCTATGTGGATGGCCCTTCAAGAATTTACCAGCTGTAAGGCCGTTTCCAAAACAGAATTGAGGATATGCATACACATTTTGGATATTTACTTTGATATTTGTATCATATAGCAATTTTAATAAATATTAACATTGGTCCCTTAAAACTTTTTATTATATAGTAATAGAGGTTCATATGTTAAAGACATACATTATATACATGCATACAAAAAACAATACAATAGATAGCAAATTTCTGAAACTTATGTCGTAATATGTGATGCATCGACCTGAATTACTGCACGTTTTCCCGAGACTGTGTTCGCAATTTTATCAGTATTAGAATGCTCACGTCGACTGGACCTTTCAGGTTTGCCATTTTTTTCAGCATGTACAGAAGAATTGTTGGTTTCAACGGAATCGAAAGTTTACCAAATGATTTGATCACGCACGTATAAAAAATGAGTTGGTTTTTTTTTTCTAAAAATATATCAATATAATTATAATTATATCTTTGCCGTCAAATATACAATGTCATGTATTACGTGTAATAAATGTAGAATTGCAGTTGATAACTAACATTGGCTTGTTCTTTAAAAAAATGCTTTTTTGTATGTTATTTGCTGTGCGAAGACAGTACGGGCTAAAACCGCTGTTTATTGAATAGTGTTATAACGGCATGGTTTCTTACATGTAACACACACATTTTATATAAAATAAAACGAAATATGCAGTACTGAATAACGATAAACCTAAATAATTGAACACGGGCGAGAACAGAAACACAGTATCAATTGCAAAACTTCAGAAAGAAATACGTAACAGAAACACAGCTGAGGTTACGTACATTAGTCAAAATAGAGTTAGCGTATCCGTTATATATTGAAATATAGTTATCTGAAACGACAAGACACATCCACATTCATTTGAATACAACAGCAAAACAACAACAGCAAGACGAAGAAGAACAACAACCATATTGCATCACTGTTTAACACTTTAACTATACAAAGTCGAACAATCCACCTTTTTATGCATTGAGTAAGATCAGAAAATAAAACTTAATCGGACGTGTATACATGATTAATCAACTTCGAGGTTAAGTGTTTGTGGCATTCACTAAACATACTTATGACGATTTAAGAGTACGGAGAACACATTATAGACATGTTTAAAAAAACAGTAGATACATTTTGGAAAGTGTTAGAAATATGTGGCGGCGCAGTTTGAGTAATTTATATTCAACTTATCACAAATTACAGAAGGCGTAACAGTAATGCTATGAAGGATGTGTAACACAAATATGATACTTTTATTTCATATTATAACCAGTTTTGTTCATTGCTTTTTAATAACAACTTGGCAATTATAACATATATGAACAATCGAACAATCAAATATATCATTATATCCTGGCAATGACCTGTTGAAAATTAAGATGTATTTGAATGAATTGAACCAGTGGATTGCCAATACGATAATCGGGATATCTGTAGGTCTATGGCATTCAATGAATACTCATTTTCACAAAAAGAAACAATGTCCATACGCGGAAACGGCTATTTTGTCCGCTCGGTTTTGGCTTATGACGTATCAAATGAGTCTTGTGATTTCATTTGTATTTGTTTAATCTTAGAATAAGTCCAATTAAAGGTATGAAGGTCGTCAAACAGTTATTAGGTGCTGTTTAATTTTAGAATGGGAATTTCGTTTCAAGCTACAATTTCGATTGAAATATTGCTTCTGCAACGTTTTGGTGGATTTGGTATACCAATAATTTATTTATTTATGATAAGGAGATGCTTTGTTTTCTATTTTTTTCATGTATTTCCTTTCCAAATGTACTACTTATAGAACAGGTGTGTATAGAGTAAACTATTTATGCATGTATTTCCTTTCCAAATTTACTACCTATAGCACAGGTGTGTATAGAGTAAAGTAATTTTTCATCTATTTCCTTTCAAAATATACTACCTATAGCACAGGTGTGTACAGAATAAACTATTTTTTCATCTATTTCCTTTCCAAATGTACTACCAATAGCACAGGTGTGTATAGAGTAAACTATTTTTTTATCTATTTCCTTTCCAAATGTACTACCTATAGCACAGGTGTGTATAGAGTTAACTATATTTTCATCTATTTCCTTTCCAAATGTACTACCTATAGCACAGGTGTGTATAGAGTAAACTATTTATTTCATGTATTTCCTTTTCAAATGTACTACTTATAGCATTGGTGTATATAGAGTAAACTATTTTTTCATCTATTTCGTTTCAAAATGTACTACCTATAGCACAGGTGTGTATAGAGTAAACTATTTTTCATGTATTTCCTTTCCAAATATATTACTTATAGCATTGGTGTGTATAGTGTAAACTAGTCTTGTCATGTATTTCCTTTCCAAAAGTACTACTTATAGCAGAGGTGGGTATAGAGTAAACGATTTTTTCATCTATTTTCTTTCCAAATGTACTACCTTACCATAGGTGTGTATAGAGTAAACTAATTTTGTCCGTCGGCTATTATTGCTTAAATTGCCAGCACAATTATTCGTCAAAATTTATATATGTATAGTTTTGCAACAATTAATGGTGTAAACGGCAACTTTGATTTTCACTTATCATTATTCTAAAAGGGATATGTTTTTATGTTGCAAACGTTGCACTAAACACCCTGACAATTAAACAAATCATTACTTGAATTACTCTCAATTTCGACTTTAATTAATATAATTGTTGTTATTATTGATCTGTAAAGGATAGAAGCATTATACATTTACTTTATGCTGAGTAAAACATGTTATTGTTGGTGTTATTGTTGTTGTTGTTGTTGCATAGGAGTAAATTTTACATCCAATACGATTTATTGACGGAACTAAAATAAGTAATGTTGTGAGAATTATCTGATGATTTAAAATATTTACAAAGCATTTTCGAACAATATGTCAATACGCAAGGTAAACACATGGTTATCTCAAGCATAAAAGTAAAGCATGACACACATTATATCACATATTTAACTATTATATAAAGAAATATTAAACACACATACCGCGATATCGTTCCACTAGACTATTGACCAGTACTTTATACATCTCATATTTACAAGTGTCTATTTCCCACATATTCATAGGTGGGAGATGCATGGCTGTAGAGCCAAGTACATGACTAACTGGTATGGAGACTTTTGCCTTGTGACGATTCGAACTCACGATCTCTAGATTGACATAAAGACGCGTTAACAACTATATTGTAACTAAGTATCGCGAAAACATGGTTCTTCTTTAAAATAAAGAAATGCATACTACAATATTACTGTTTGTATATCTTTGTAAGAAAACAATTGTCACAAAATTATGAACAAAACTAATTATGTACAGTGGCATAGCAAACAGATAGTTTACACGCGACTTCACACATCCGGGTACTTGATCGCGATCTCCATTTTGAGGGTCTATTTGTAATGTATTCTCCTTTTTTGTAAACATTTCTAGTTGTTTTAAGATAATATATAAAAGTAAAGTACTCTGTTGTTTTTTTAAATCATCTGCAGAACGACGATATCCTGCAAAGTGATCAAGTTCAACTCTTATCCTCACCTAATACCTTTAAACACATCCTTAGTGTATATATTCGTCTGTCTCATGGCACTTTCCAGTTCCCTAAATGTCGCAGTTGTCTTATTGTTTTTCACCCACTTTATCAGAATAATGATGCCTTGGTCCACTACGCTGTGAGGACTGTTCGCCTGAGCCCGTTCAAAATCCGCTTGAGACAACCCCAACATTAGTGTCAGTTGCTGCCATTTGTTTCCAATCCTATTTGCTATTGTGACTATTTCCTTTTCACTTGGGACCCTATCCAGGGTTTGGTCAGAGAGGACAGAAGTATCTGAAATAAAGTGTTAATACAATGTAACCATGAAGACATTAATTCAATTTTTGGACAATATAAAGTGAAATTCAATATAAACAAGGCACCCAACATAAATAATTCGTCTTAATGTGTATTCATCAGTACACCACATGAACGAATCAAGTAAATGTTTGTTATTTCAACGGAGCCGAAGACTCACAAGTAAACTTTTGTGATCGCCATGTGACCCTCGTTTGAACCGTCTGTCCTTCTCAATTTCTTAAGAATCGACCATATGTTTTCATATTTGGTATACATATTCCTGTGAGTAGGGGTTTATTTTTCTCGAGGTCAAGATAGGGGACTTTGATTTTTACTAGAATAGAATTACAACGAGAAACAGGAAATTCAATTTTTCTCTCATCTATCTTCGTTTCCAAATCAATCATTTTGAAGTTTGAAGCATATTTGACAAAGCAGTTAAGAATGGGTCTTTTAAAGGGGATTTAATATCACTAACGGATCAGGAACTGATAAGCCAATTATTTCATAAATGGAAATAATCTAGCCTACTTTGGTACCAGTAATGGTGGTTTGATATGTAAATACTGTGCATACTACGGGAAAACAGGAAAATCTCCCACCCCGTTTCAAGTATTTTCAATAGTGTTTTCAGTCATAGCTGTTGAGACCGTATCTATAAAAGGATATTAATATCGACAAGTGTCCAGTACATGACGAAAAAGCATACAACTATGAATTGAAAAATAGCTCAGCCAAACATTCGTTCATATTTAAAACACATTATCTCTCTGCGTAGGGGTTTCATTTTTGTTCAATTAAAAACTGACTATGATTTATTCATGCTTAGTAAGGGACTTTGATTTTTACACAGCAATGATATGGGAAGTTTTCTTTTTCCCATCTATTTCAAGAACTAATTTCATCATATTGAGATCTGGACTTATTTCAGTCATAAAAGTTGAGATTAAAGGGGTTGGGTATGGTAATAACCATAAGGAGTCAATACGTACACAAATAGAGATAAAACTGTGAATTTTAAAAATTATTCTTCTCAAAAACAGGTCAACCAAATTGTCTTATTCATTACAAAATATTCATTAAATTTGCTTTCAAGTTTGTTCAAATAACATAGCTAGAGTTAATTTCGAATTGGGTGACTTTGAAATTTACATAGAAATACTATGGGAAAACATATACTTCTATAAGTTCTTCATAGGCCTAGGTGAAATAAGGTGATCAACATAGGCCCTCTTAAGCCTGTTATTCTTAATGCGTTGTTTAACGGAGATAATACCGATAAATCACCATACAAATTCACCGGTCTCTTATATTCATGAAAGGATGAGACTAACAGAAGCATTTTAACCTCAGATACTGGTAGCAGACTTTCTGTCATTGATTATCTGATAAGGCACAGTACACCATTGGAAACAGAATGCACTTCTGTGAGGTAGTCGAATAATGGCGGTTATAAATAATCATTGTTTCTTCTTCTTTAAAAATGCATTTTTCTTATTGTATTATATAGGAAATTAATATCAGAATTGCTGCTTTAAGTATATTTTCCAGGCTTTATTACATGATGAGGTGAAGGACGTTATCCGAAATGAAACAGCTAGATAATGTTCCTGATACCTGGCTCAAGGTCACGTTCGTTGAGTAACAGCTAGAGGGGTATTATAGAACATCCTGGTTTCCATACATGTATGGTGTTATTACATTCCAAGATCAACTGTTGTTGGAAGGAGGCAACATTCTGGCATCACATGTTAGAACACGACTATGAACATGGACAGCTACTACGGTACTTGTACATAGTGCAATGTTATGAGTGAACATCTACACCGAGCAGCAATAAAGTATGGTACAAGAGACAATTTCAGTATGGTAGAAAGAAGCTACGCTTAGTGCAATACTGATTTGGATAACATATGTTTTGAGTAGTTCTTGTCATGATCTATAGAACAGAAGAAATTTTATATTATTTATAAGCCAGTCAGTTCAGTTTGCTGTGCATATGAGAAACGCAGTCTTTTACTAGTCGCTCTTCAATATGTAGTAAAATAAAGGTGCGGACAAGTTTTATCGATCGGAAGGTGACCAGGCGCTGCATTCAGTGAAAAGTAGCTTTCGTAATATTTAGCTTTAAACGTCGTGAATTTCCAGATTGTGGGCTTTTCATCTCTCGTCGTTGGTAGTCAGCTACGTTCCCGACGGGACATATTTGTCTATAATCGGAAAACTAATTTAATCTTGTTGCAATGTATTTGGTGTTTAGGTTATTGCGTTATACTGAGGCTGTGGTTGACTTGAATTGCTTCAAGTCAGTTGCGTTGCTTGACATAACGGTGATTTGCGAGTGATACCGTTTGCCACTTGGACTTGAGTTGCTTCGAGTCAGTTGCGTTGCTTGTATTACTGTGACTGGTGTATGACACCGTTTGCTATTTTAAGGGTAATTGACCCGAGTTGCTTCGGGTCACTAGGTCTGGCCCTTACAGTACTGGTAAGACCTAGCTAGCATTGCTGTTTTGCGTAATACAACAATAAAGCGTATACGATTTGGCCGGAGCGCCCCCTTTCATTGCTGTTTGTGTGGTTATAGTTCTCTTCTTTCAACGACGGTATCGGTTCCGATACGTTCCCGTTGGAAGCTGAGGCCTATGGTCCCACAATCGGTTGGACCCTGGGGTGACACTCTGTTGTATACTTGATGTTGTTAGTCACACTCGAGTTGCTTCGGGTAGTTGCATTGCATTAAGTAACATCGGTACTGATGTAGGATACATGTTTGGATTAAGGAGGCTGATTAGCCTAACACGTCTGGTATCCTTTCGGTTGAGAGAACTTATGTATTGCTTGGCACCAATCTTGGTAGGAGCCTTAACGCATACATTACCAAGCCTTGAGCGGCCAATATAAAACAACATTTTGAAATAAGTCTGTTTCTTTTGTATATGGCAGTATGTAAGTACATACGACATACACACACTTTTAACGTGATAACCATGTAATAAATATGTAAATGTTACACGTTTTATCTTTATTTCGAGTAATATCAAATAAATAAATAAATAAATAAATAAATAAATAAATACATAAATAAATAAATCAATAAATAAATAAATAAATAAATAAATAAATAAATAAATATGAATGAATAAATGAATTAATGAATGAATCACTGAATAAATAAATAAATAAATAAATAAATAAATAAATAAATAAATAAATGAATGAATGAATGAATGAATGAATGAATGAATGAATGAATGAATGAATAAATAAATAAATAAATAAATAAATAAATAATGAATGAATAAATAAATAAAGATAAATGAATGAATTAATGAATGAATTAATGAATGAAAGACTAAATAAATCAATCAATCAATCAACATATAAAATGAATGAATGAATGAATGAATGAATGAATGAATGAATGAATGAATGAATGAATGAATGAATGAATGAATGAATGAATGAATGAATGAATGAATAATTATTAATTAATGAATGAATGAATGAGAAAATAAATATAAAATAATAGATTAATAAATAAAAAAATAATGAATGAATGAATGCTTGAATGAATGAATGAATGAATGAATAAATGAGAAAATAAATATAAAAAATAGATTTATAAATAAATAATGAATGAATGAATGAATGCTTGAATGAATGAAAGAATGAATGAATGAATGAATGAATGAATGAATGAATGAATGAATGAATGAATGAATGAATGAATGAATGAATGAATGAATGGATTGATGAATGAATGAATGAATGAATGAATGAATGAATGAATGAATGAATGAATGAATGAATGAATGAATGAATGAATGAATTAATGAATTAATGAATTAATGAATGAATGAATGAATGAATAAATGAATGAATAAATGAATGAATGAATGAATTAATAAATAAATCAATCAATTAAAATGGATGAATGAATAAATAAATGAATAAATAAATAAATAAATAAATAAATAAATAAATAAATAAATAAATAAATAAATAAATAAATAAATAAGTAAAATGAATGAATGAATAAGTGAATAAATAAATAAATAAAAAAAAAATTGATTAACTGTTGGCAGACCTATTTAAAATTATTATAAGATAAGCATCGGCTAAAAAGGCCTAGCTGGTTGAGACAATTTGGGTTCATTACATAAAAATTAATTTGAGTGCAGGTATTCTTATTAAATCAATACATAAGGCTAACACATTGCTCCTATATAGCGCAAGTTCATTTGTTAATAGTATTTATAAGTGAAGTTTTAATCGGTATGTAAGCCTAAATAGAATATAATTACCGTAATGCTATCGTATGTAATCTTATAAACAGCTTATCGACAGTAATGGTCATTATGCACTATAAACAAACTAACTGATGCCATGAATCCCCAACAACATTTAAATATTGTTGGTAGTACTAATAATTCAATGTTTTTATCAGCAATATGTGTAATAATATCGATGACCAGTCAAATTCTTATTTACCGTCGCGCTTTAAACTGGTCATTTTTGCGAGCATATATCAATAACCAGATCACACCGCTCTTAATTATGAAATGTGAATTAAAACGCAACTGCTAAACGTTCTGGTTGCTGATTGGATAAACGCTTAGATTATCCAATCAGCAACCGAACGCTTTGTTGTGGCCAGAGCCGTCTCAAAATCAATAACTCTCTCACCGCTAAGGTTCGTAAAACGCTCACTCCGAAACTTTAAGTGAAAAAGTTTGCCAGTTTCTTGCAGAAGGACTGTGTTCCTACTCATATTCATTCTGAAGTCTTCATCAACTAATAAAACTCGATATGCCATATATAACCTAAAATGTGTTGAAAAATGGTGTTAAACCCGGTTAAAAGGTTAAGTGCAGAAACTTGAAAATGAAAGCTGCTTCTCAGCAAAAGGCACAATTACGTCAATAGGATTTGTCGATGTGCACCGGAAAGTAAAATACTCGTCATTTTATTTATTTATTTGTCTAGTAACAGAATAAATACCCTAAATGAAAAATGTCTAGTTATGACACAATTACAACACTAGGTTGATGTATTTTCATAAAGTTATTTGACAAAATTTGAAGTAATGCGACTGAAACGAATGTTGGCTATTGGTTCCATGGTAATAGACAACTGTGGAAGTGGACTCCATCATAGCAAAATGCAAAACTTGACAATTAGAATGACACGTGTAGACATTTTCGTGAAATGTTCATGAACAGCTTTTAATTTAGACAATTTTATAATTTTGGATATTTGTTTCAATCTATGGTTTCAGAAAATACTTAAAGTGACCACTTAGTAATATGCACCACCAGATCACGGAGTTAACATGTGTACAATGTTTTATGATGCGACAATGAACAACTATTTGTAATAAACTAATATAGTGTTACGTGAACACTTAAATTCGTAAATAAACATAGTACATGTACGTATATTGTATGTGTGAAAAAATAGAGTATACTTACCACCCTTGTTGCATTTAGATTTCTTGACACAGTCTGAAGCAAAATAAATAAATGGTAATTTATACTACGACAAAATATATCGGAATTGAAGTTATTTATTGATTGCTTTCAAAAATATTTACTGAAACGAAAAGGACACTACCCATTCTGTTTTTTACTAAGATGCACTGAGTTTAGAGTGTCCTCCATGACCGAGTGGTTTAAGGCATCATCTCAAGATCATTTATCTCTCACTGCTAAGGTTCGAGAACCGCTCGCTCCCAAAACTTTAAGTGAGAAAGATTGCCAGCTACTTGTTGATACGTCAAATATTGAGATTTTTGTGCTGTTTGTTTCCATGACAGACAGATATATAATTGAAAATTCCTTTATACCTTAGATTTTATGGATCTATGAAACAATTATAGTATTTTTCAAAAATACGAGCATTACATATTAACGTGATAGCAACGAAGATTCATCTCTATACAAAGGCAGTGTTCGTCTTTATTTCGTACATTTAAATGCAATATTAAGAAAGTTTTTAGGTAAAAGGTACCTAAATAGACACTTTTCCTCTGATTTTACTCCGCTCCATACGATGAGGTCATATGGGTTTGCCACTGTGATTATATATTTAAATTAGTATGAGTAAGTTGATAGTTAGGGGATATTTGTATGAGTAAGTTGATAGTTAGGGGATATTTGTATGAGTAAGATGATAGTTAGGGGATATTTTAACCTGTATATTGACCTGACTTGACAACGACTATCGCTCCGTGCACTAGCCACATGACGGTGTTTTATAACACATGCAATAAATCATGTCAATAAAACTATTGTTTACTTAGATATCGTCAGTTTATATTAAGAAAATTTCTAAGGACAATTGCGTCGCTGGAACCAATTTCGGTAAGATTATCTGCGTATTTAATTGGCAGGACGTCTCAGATCAAATGACATGTAGGTAACAATGCCCGACAAAATTGCATTTTGGTCCTTTGCGTGGTATTGCATCAATATCACCAGGAGACTGTTACTCTAATACTATATAATGTCGGTTAGCCACTCATAAGGTTAACAATAGCTAGTGTGTGTTTAATACAATCCATTATATATATTACACAAAAAACTGTACTTTATTTTTTATTATTGTAGAAACTCTCCTTATCGATATAACTTAAATGAAAATCATATCACTTCATCTATATAATATTAGTTTAGTTTAAATTGACATTTCATTATTATCAAACATTCGGAAACAATCAAATACTATAAATAGCGTGTTTATTTTGCAATTTCCATACCCGATCAATGAAAAGAAAATAAGTGTCAAATATCTCAACTTTGGATTAATGCCAACACGGACGTTAAATATCTACACTAAATTCCAAATAAAGAACATCCGTTAACAGGTATTTATGTCATTGATAAACAGCAGAACATAGTTATATTTCATGAAACATTTTCTACACAATTTATAATATTGCCACGTGTGAACTCAATATTAGGTAATACAAGATGATAATGCAACTGAACTAAATAACATGTTTGCGATCACTGTTTATATAAGTTTATATTCGTTTAATGCATCATATATTCACAAGAGAAACGTTCACTGACATTATATTTACTAAAGACACAATCTCTTTGGCTGAATCCTGTGCCTCATGCGTGCAAAACATGACAACGCATATTTATATCAACATTTTGTACAATTGGAGCTCTACAAAAATGCTGAGAACGAAATTGGTCATTTGAAGTTATTATGAGACTATCCTAATATAAACATGAACGTGAAGTAAACATTCTTTTGTAGAATCGTTTTGTCTGTTTGACAACACTTTTTCATTGAAGCCTCGGAAACTTTATATCAGATGACACTTTTCTACAAATGTTGCTGAACAAAAACAATCAGTTCTATACGAGTATAGCGATTATTTCCCCTGTGACATACATTTTTAGGTTTCTTCAGAATTGAGATACTGATAATCGTTTTAATCGCATTGTTGTGTCTACTCAAACTATTACATCGTGTATCAAAATGAATGAAAACTGATGCCGTGTATTTAACTTATTTATACATTCAAATAAGTCATATATAATCATATATATATAATTGTATATTTATATGGAGATAACTTTTTGTGAATAACCAAGATATAAATGTACAGACTACGGCGAATGCGCCTAGCTACAATGCAAACCATAGATACACTATCCATGCAACACATCTGGACGAGGTGGACAAATTTACATACGTGAACTGATAGCTTTATATGAGTGAAAAATGATAGGGAATTTCATATATTTCTGAACATTTGGCTAATCTATGAAAGTAATTTATCATCTCAGTTATCCTCCAAAGCACAATTATGGCATGTAGAAACGGTGAAAGTGACACTAGAATAATGAACTTCATATAAGTGACGAATGATCTTCATTGTTTACTTGAGAATGTATTTTATTTATTATCTAAGACACAGTCATGCATTTATTCCGATGGTTGAACTATTGCAATAGTGTCTAATACCAAGATTAGCGGCGACATGATGTCGACTAGGGGTAGAATGGTGGCATGTTTGTATGCTAAAGATAACTTCAGATGATTACCCATGCAGCTGGCAACGTGAACATGCTTATAAAAGCACATTCACAAGTGTTTACAAATAATGTAAATTAAAAATTGTTCAATTCTAAACAAGTCACACTTAAACAAAGAAATCGGATGACTTACTCAAATTATGATACATGGAAGCAGACTAAATAATGATTCTGAACACTTTGCATGCATAGTACATACAAGTGGTGAGTAAAAACTCAACAACATTTGTTTTTTGTGTGTATGAGTTTCGGTCATCGAACTACTCGGAATCATATTTACGGAATGGTACCTCTTTGCGATTTGTACCTATTCCTGAATATGAATATGCATTTAATGAATATATTTGTATTGCTGTAGCCGCACTCCGATGTTTTACTGTATGTAGCACTTACACGAGTGCAATTACTGGATTAGGCAAGGAAATCATTGTTGCAGTAATGGTGGTTTATCTGATGTGTGTTGGTGTCAGAAGCCTGTCTGTTTTATGTTCAATAATTGTCCAAAAACCCTAGGTACTGCATCGTCACCTTATAAGAGAGTTTTTTTACGAACGAAACTATGTACTTATATAGTCTAATGCATCACTTATGGAGTGTTATTTTCCAAACACTAGTCTTGACACATTCTTTATTAACGGTACAAAACTACCTGATTGAAATATATTTTTAAATATGACTGTCTGCAATAGTTTCTGATTTCAAGGAACTATTCTCAAAACGACTGCTTTAGCTGACTTTATGTGTATATAATTATTTGGAGTTCCAAAATATTTGATTATCGCACTGTAAAGCAACCGATGTTTGATAATTAGCACTGAATCTTGCTGTTGTATGGCAGTTAGAATTTGATAAAACCTGTACAATGCGCACATTTTTACTTCACCGTGGTTAATGGTTACATCAACTATTCCAGTGTAATGAGTTTTAAACGTCTTACCAAATTGTTATGTTTTTAGGGTCAAAGACATTCCCTAAGAAGTCTTATTAAAATTTATGATTCCAGTAAAAGAAAATACATGTAGCTGTATACTCAGTTTTGTTATTAAATGGTCAATAGGTCAGTTCTGAACATAAAATGTACATTCAAATATCTTGTAGTATTTATAAAGATAAATATCCGTCGATACTTTTCTTTAATATGCTTAATCATTATATATACTTTTATATAATTTTATAACTACTAATAACAAAACAACAAACATCAAAATATTATGTTTTCCTACAGAAAATATCATCATAACAAATGTTTATATACGAATTTAGCGATTGGTGATTACATACATATTAGTATTACATACTAGTATACTCCCAGTTAACGCAAACGTTTTATAAGGGCATAGAATGTGCACATCACATTTTATTTTGTTGGTTGCATACATTTCGCTTTAGTAACGCTTTTTAATGTTATCAAATAAGTTTAAATTAATGTGTTATGTTTTGTAACTCTTCAACCACTTTTTGTTGGCTCCTTGTTTTTAAAGTCTATGCATTAGAAGTGTAGAGTAAACTCATTTAAATGAGGCGTTAAAACTAAATCCTCAATGTTGACAGATTACCTATAACATACTGGTCGAAATATCATCAGTGCGCTAATATTTCTTTATCAAATACCCCCATCTGTTGTCAAATACACATGTTTGCCTTAAGCAAACTGATCTATACTATACTTTCAGTATATACAAACTGGAATATGCATACCCATTATTTATGTAGGCTATAAGTTTAGCCACAAAATTTACTTCGACGATTACTCTTAAAGTTAATTTGGTCATATATTCCCAACTTCATCTAATTATTATTGTTACGCCGTTAAAAGAGTTAAACTTTAATTAAGCTTCATTCAATTAAGACAATCATTTAATAGCTTTTAAGAACCTTAACAAGTATACGGGTAATCTTTCAATAACGAACGTATGATGAGAATACTATTTTGTAAAATCTAATAAAACAATTTGCGCAATAACGTTTTTACTACTGTTTTCTATATTAAGTTATATATACATAATGTAAACAAATAAAACTTCGAGCTATTTCCTTCTTTAACCTAAGAAGTAAAATAAAAGCCGATACTCGCTCGGCCGTTTCCGTTTAAGATCGTTTGTGATAATTACGACTAATATACCGCGTTCGTTCGCCTTCGACGATTATCGATTTTCTTCGTATTCGGTTTGCTCAAGAATGTCGCATACTCAAAAATGTCGAAGAGGTCTATTTTAGCTCCTATTATACTACTCAAATGTCCAGAGAAAAACGGCAAAGTAAAACAATCAGATTTCAATATACATAGTCGTAATTAACATAATTGTACATATCGTAATATTAACATAATCGCAGTCAACTTTTTAGAAGAAGTTATTTTCAAAAGCACAGTTGCAGCAAACAAACAGTGAATATGAAACAAATATCATGAACTTCACATAATTGATGAATAATCTTCATTGTTCACGGTAGAATGTCATTGATTGATTTAAAAATATAAATTGAAAATATATTTTGTTTAGACACAGTCAGGTATTTATTCCGATAGTTGAACGACCGTGATATTTTCAATACCAAGAGTAACGATAACACTATGTCGACAAGGGGTATAATTGTGGCATTGTTTTTATGCTATAGATAACTTCAGATGTTTACCCATGCTACTTGCCACGCTATTATGCTTCCAAAAGCACATTCACAAGTTTACAAAGAATATAAATTTAAAATTGTTTCACTCTAAACCAGTCACACTTGGTTTAAAAATATTTATTCATTCAAGTGTACATATATATACATATAAGTTTAGGTATAAATATGGATTAGAACGGAATATAAAATCTTATAAAGTTCTTTTCCATGACATATATCAATTGTGAACAAATTTGGCAGATTATCAACAATTTGATTGATGCTTTTACCATTACGAATATAACATAGTTCAAAGTATATTTAATACAAATGTTTAACATACTTTTAGGAATATTGTTTCTGATATATTTAAGAAACTTAGAAAATAAAGTGAGTAATTAGAAAAAAAAAGAAAGGTGATTTAAATGATTAAAGTAATTGATAATTATTTGAATTCACATAATAATAACGGTTAATATTTTTGAACAAGTTCTAAACGGCATGGACGAAATTGGGAGACGTGCTGACCTTACCACTTAAATAGAAATAGCCTTGTTATTTCTTCAGACTTACTTACATGTTCAGGAGAAATGATTAGTGGATAAAATATTTTTGTGAACTGCTTCAAATATTTTAACATTATTGTCATAAGAGAGTTGTGGTTCACCAAAAAGGAGTATATTTAAAGAAACTGTACATAACTCACTGACAGATGTCAGGAGTGGTATGCGTTGATGCTAGTAAAGGTGACAATTGAGAAAGAAGTGAACTGTACTTTCTATTTGTCCACATGTACACAGGGGAGAGTCTTCAATGTGTTTAAGAAATAGATGTTGTTTAAGTGCACTACAACTCGTTTGGAGGCGGGCTTGGAATAATTGGCATTTCCTTGTACCTATGTAAAAGAACTTAGGTACTTTTGGTTCGTTATTTTCGATTTATGTTTAAAAGCATTCAGAGAAGAGGCTTGTTTTGTTTCAAGTGGGAGAGTGTTCCAGTCACGGACAACGGAAGGAATAAAGAAATTTTAGTACAGAGCTGTTCTTGAAGAAGGAATTTGAATATTATTATTATTTCTGAGGTTGTACGTGGAACTTGCATTTGTAAGAGAAGGAACCAATGAACATAGATATGGTGGGACCATTCCGTGGATCATTTTATAAAAAAGAGTAAGTTTGTGTTTAGTTCGACGAGTTTCAAGACTTTTCCATCCTACTTCAGAATTCAGGTTATTGATAGATATAAGTTTTGTAACTCCAGCTGTTATTCGCGCAGCTTCATACTGTATTTTATCAAGTTCATATTTTTCATAATTTGTACAATTATTTCAAATAACATTTGCATATTCCAATAAGGGTCTAATAAATGACATGTAGATTGTTTCTAGTGATTTTCTATCTCACTGAAATTTTAGTTTTCTCATAATATTTATTTTCTAGACCAATCTTTATTCTTAATATAGTCAATATGAGTGTGCCAGCTGCAGTTATTTGATAAGAATAATCCTAGATGTTTGTGAGATGACACATCTATAATTTGTTGGTTCTGCATAAAAAGTGGGGGGTGAATAGGTTGAGTGCGTTTGCGAGTTACATGCATTGATTCTGTTTTGTATGGATTAAAAGTAACCAGCCATTTATTTGACCATTCAGATATTTTATTTATGTCAGAATTTAATGTCTGTGCTGCATTAACAATGTCATTATTATGATTAATTATAAAGTAAAGGCTTGTATCATCGGCAAAAAGTCGTATGTTGGAGTGAATATCAGATACTATGTCATTTATATAAACTAAAAACAGAAGAGGTGTATCCGTAATGAGAGTGGCATCCGAAATAGGGTCAATAATATCCTCGACAAAATTGCTTCCCTTTTTGGGCGGAACTTGAGCGCATGAAAAATTATAGCAATTGCCTCAGCTATATCTGAATCAGATATGCAAATACACCGTCAAGCATGCATGTCCGCAGATGGACGTGACAATCAGACACAATAATTTTAAATAAAATACTGATTTCATTCCTTTGTTGAATGTCTTCATTCGCTTCATTTGTTAAAGGACGACGTTCTAAATTCAACAAATCTGAGTAACAAATATAAAACAATATAAACGGTTATAAGAGCAATATCATATCAAATAGAGACAGATACACACAGAAATATGTTCACACAAGGACATAGATAGTGCATGGAGAGTATTATGTGATGCATCAAAATACTGATTTCATTCCTGTGTTGAATGTCTTCATTCGCTTCATTTGTTAAAGGACGACGTTCTAAATTGAACAAATCTGAGTTACAAATATAAAACAATATAAACGGTTATAAGAGCAACATCATGTCAAATAGAGACAGATACACACCGATATATGTTCACACAAGGACATAGATAGTGCATGGAGAGTATTTTGTGATGCATCAGGAAGAGATACAAAACAAACAAGTAGATAGACATATAGACATGTGCGGATAAACAGTCAGATATGAAACGCCGATAGACACTTCGATTGAGAAGCTAACAACATACCTATGTATACAGAAACCAGTACTATGTATAACTGTTACTATTGATCAAATTAATTGTCTTTCAACGCCACAATAACTACATCAATAATTCATGTATATATCTAAGGTGATACACATTACACATACACCATATCTCGTTGTAAAACGATGGAAATAACGACCTAACGATTGTGAATTCGATGTGACTGCCTGCAATCGCTAACGCCTATTTATACATACTTAACGTTTTTTTATATGAAAATTTATACAATATAACAATGTACATGTACGGCTTGTATTATAAAACAAATATTGCAGTGTTTGATTTAGATAACTTCATTTGGAGCGCATAGAAATGTGTTCACCGCTCTGTAAATCAACCGATGTTTGATAATTAGTACTGAATCTTGCTGTTGTATGGCAGATGGAAGTTGTTATAACCTGTACAGTACACACATTTTTACTTCATCATGGTAAATGGTTACATTAACTATTCCAATGTAATGTCCTTGAATGGTTTCACCCAACAGTTGTGTTTTTGTGATAAATAGCCATTCCCGAGGAAGTCTTATTATAATCAATGACCCCAGTGAAAGTTTTATAATATATAAAAGAACGGCTGCTTGGCATTATATTTTTCCGTTTTACGTAAAGCAACAATACTAAACTAAAGTATTGAAAATGATATTTATCTTTCAATTAATTAGATAATCTAAAATATGTTGAAAATGGCGTTAAACCCCATTAAAAAATGAACTTCAGAAACTTGAAAATGAAAACTGCTTCACATAAAAAGGCACACTTTCATCAATAGGGTTTGTCGATGTGCATTGAAAAGTAATGTATTTGTTATTTTGTTCATTATTTCTGTAGTAACAGATTATATACAGAATATGAAAACTTCTTAGTAAAGACACTACTACAACACTAGGTTGATAAATTTTCATTACGTTATCTTGAACAATGTTGGAGTAATGCACCTGAAACAAATGTTGGCTATTGGTTCCATGATAATAGAAATATATTGAAGTGGACTACATCATAGCAAAATGCAATACTGAACAATTTGAATGACATCTGTGCACTCTTTTTTGAAATTATCATGGACAGATTATAAATTATGACAATTTTGTAATTTCGGATATTTGTTTTAATCTATGGTTTCAGAAAATACTTAAAATGACCCCATAGTAATTTGCACTACTAGATCACGAGGTTAACATGTGCACAATGTTTTGTGACGCTACCTTGAACCATATTGTTTTAATAAACTAATATAGTGTTACGTGATTACATGAACTCGTTAATAAACATATTACGTATAGTCTGTGTAGAAGATTGAGTATACTCACCACCATTACTAATTTCTTTCTGGTTATTTTCCTCGTCTAATAGGTTGGTAGTATCTGAGCAAAATATATTAATGATTACTTCGACTAAATATTTTGGAATTGAAGTTATTTATTGATTGCATTCAACAGTATTCACTGAAACGAAAATGGCTTACACGTCTATCTTCATATGGTATTCTACCTACATGACTTTAAAATCGAAAGGAACAAGAATATGTAGTCGGCAATATTCCTAGCCATTCTGTATTTATACTCAGATGTTCTGAGTTCAGAGTGTCGTTCGTGGCCAAGTGGTATGAAGCGCCGTCTCAAGATCACTTACCTCTCACCACTTAAGTTCGAGAAAGGCTCACTCCAAGAACTAAATGAGAAAGTGAGCCATTTACATGCGGAAGGATAGTGTACCTACCCATATTAACGCTGAAGTATTTATCCACTAATAAAACTAAATATGTCATATATCGCTTCCATTTTTACACCACTCCATACGATAAGGTCACATGGGTATGCCATCGTTAATCTATATTCCAATTAGTGTGTATGAGTAAGGTGAAATTTAGGGGATATTTAAACATGTAAACTATTGTGTACGAGTAAGGTGATAGTTAGGGGATATTTAAACATGTAAACCATTGTGTAAATTGACCTGACGTTAGAACGACTATTGCTCCACCCACTGAACACGTGACGGCTTTTTATAATATATACAATAAAATAAATCAATAAAATGTATTGTTTACTTAGATATCGTCAGTTTATCAACACATATTCAGAAACACATATATCAGTCTCGAGTGATATATTACGCCTTTAATTGTACACTGTCAGTAAACGAGAGTATATGGCTGTAATATTAAAAACATGTATATACTTAAGTGTTGTCGAAGGTGATAGCATTCATTTCCCCACAATTCATTCAGCTTTGCGATCATGTAGCCATAAAAATATATCTAATATGAATGTAGGGAAACTGACATTGGTCATTATTCAGATATCTAATGATTCGTTTAACTATGCCTGTATGATATATGCAACCACACTGCGAAGAAAACATTGCGGCAGATGGGCGTGACAATCTGAAAAAAATAATTCTAAATAATTTACTGTTGTCACTCTCTCGTCCAAAAAGTTTATGTCGAAAATGTTTATAAGCTCCTTTACGTATGGAATGCCGCCAATTAAATTTATCCGGATGCTCTGAGAAATAAATATACGACAATATAAACGGTTATAAGAGCAACATCATGTAAAATAGAGACAGGTACGCACCGACATATACTTGCACAAGGACACACATATTTAAATTTATTTTAACGTTACAATAACTAATTAATTATACCTTTAACTAAGGTGATATAGATGCAACATACAACACATATCATTGATTAACGATATAATTTACGACCGAACGATTGTGGATCCTATAACAAAACACTCCTTCAGTCTCTGAGTCATATGATACCTGATGATGTAACCATGTAGTTTTTTAGCTTTTAAATTTAATTAGATAAGTTGTACACTAAGTCCAATTTCATAAAATATGTGAATATTACGTAGTGCAAAGATTGTTACAATATTGGTGGTTTATCTGATGTATGTTCAGTTCGTGTCGGAAGATTGCCAGTTTTATGTTAAGTAATTATCCAAGAACCCTAAAGGTACAGCATCCTCACCAAATAAGAGAGTTTTGACGAACGATACTGTGGACAATGAAACCAGTGTCAAATAGCCTAAAGCATCACTTATGAAGTGTTATTTTCCAATCACTAGTTTTGACATATTCTGTATTTACAGTACAAATCTTCCTGTTGGAAGATATTTTTTAAATATGACTGTCTGCAATAGTTTCTGATTTCCAGGAAATATTCTCTAAGCGATTGATTCAGCAAACTTAATGTGTATATAAATTTGGAGCACAGACAGAGTTGTTTATTGCACTGTATATCAACCGATATTTACATATAATAGTTTCTGGCGTCCATTAAATATTCTCTGAGCGATTGATTCAGCTAACTTTATGTGTATATAATCATTTGAAATGCATACAGAGTTGTTTACCGCGCTGTAAAGCAACCAATATTTAATAATTAGCACTAAAGCTTGCTGTTGTATGGCAGTTGAAATTTGTTAATACCTGTACACTACACTTATTTTTACTTCGTCATGGTAAATGGTTACATCAACTATTCCAATGTAATGACCTTGTTTAATTATATCTGAATCTTATATGCCATTACACAGTCAAGCATGTATGCCTGCAGATAGGTTTAACAATCAAAAACTAGTGTTTTTAAATGGCTTAGGAAGATTCAATGTATTTGTACGAGGAATACTTTCTTCATTCAACCGATCTGAGTAATAAATATAAAACAATATCAACGGGTATAAGAGCAACATCATGTAAAATAGAGACAGATAGCAACTGGCATGTGTTCACACAAGGACACAGATGATACATGGTGAGTATTATGTTGAGCATCAGGAAGAGATTCAAGGGAGACAGTTAAACATATAGACATGTGCGGATATGGGCAGCCATACGATAAACGCCGATAGACGTGACAATCGAGCCGCTAGGAACACACATACAGACACATGTTCTATGTATAACTGTAACTATTCATCAAATTAATTATATTTCAAAGTCAGATTACACATAAAACATATAATTGATTAACGATATAAATAACGACAGAACGATTGTGTATCCGATGTGTCTGCCTGCAAACATTACCGTCTATATATACATACTTAAATGTTTTTAGATGGAAATTGATACAGCATAACAATGTGTGTTCGCCTGAAATATTTATTTTAATAAACTAATACAGCGTTACGTGAAAAAATGATCTCGTTTATAAACATATTACGTATATTCTGTGTGTAGAAAATAGAGTAAACAATCATAACTATTTTCCTCGTTGTATTTTATGACAGAATCTGTGCAATATAAAATAATGTTTTTTTGTGCTACGAATAAATATATTAGAATTGAAAATATCTATTGATTCCTTCAAACAGTATTTATTGAAACGAAAAGGACATATAGGTCTATCTTCATATGGTATTTTTACTACCATAAATTTCAAATAGAAAGGAACAAGATCATGTAGTCGGCACTATCCCTAGCCATTCCGTAACTTACTCAGATGTTCTGAGTTCAATGTGTCCACCGTGGCCGAGTGGTATAAGGCGCCGTCTCAAGAGCACTTACCCCTCACCGCTAAGGTTCGATAAACGCTCACTCCGAAAACATTTAGTGAGAAAATGTGCCAGTTACATACAAAAGGACGGTGCTCCTACTCAGATTCATTCTGAAATCTTCATCCACTTATAAAACTGGATATGCCATAAACAACCTAAAATCTATTGAAAACGCCGTTAAATCCAATTAAAAAAATAGGTTCAGATACTTGAAAATGAAAACTATGCTCAGAAAAAGGCAAGCTTTTATCAATAAGGTTTATCGATGTGCATCGGAAAATAAAGTATTCGTCATTGCGTTAATTATTTCTGTAGTAACAGATTATATACTGATGATGAAAACTCCTAAGTAAAGACACTATCACAACACTAGGTTGAATTTTTTTATACAGACATATATGTAATTGAAAACTCCCTTATACCTAAGATTCTATGGATCTATTGAACATTCGAAATATTTCCCAAAAATACGAGTATTACATGGTAACTTGATAGCACCGAAGATTCATCTCTATACAAAAGCAGCGTTCGTCTTCATTTCGTGAATTTAAATGCAATATTAAGAAAGTTATCAGGTAAAAAGTATCTAAATGGACACTTTTCCTCCGTTTTTACACCGCTCCATACGATTAGGTCACGTGTGTTTGCCATCGTGATTATATATTCAAATTAGTCTGTATGGGTTAGGTGATAGATAGTGCATTGTTTAAAATGTAAATCATTGTGAAAATTGACTTAACTCGACACCGACTTTCGCTCCGCGCACTGGCCACGTGATGGTGTTTTATAACATATGCAATAAATCATGTCAATAAAATGTATTGTTTACTTAGATTTCGTAAGTTTATCTTAAAAAAAATTCTAAGGACAATTGCGTCGCTGGAACCAATTTCGGTAAGATTATCTGCGTATTTAATTGGCAGGTCGTCTCAGATCAAATGGCACGTAGGTAACAATGCCCGACGAAATCGCATGTTCGTGCTTTGCGTGGTATTGCATCAATATCACCAGCAGACTGTTACTCTAATACTTGATAAAGTCGGCCAGACACTTATTAGGTAAACAGCAGAAAGTGTGTGTTTAATACAATCCATTATATATATTATACAAAAAAAATGTACTTTATATTTTATTATTGTAGAAATTCTCGTCTTCGATATAACGTAAATGAAATTCATATAACTTCATATAACTAATATTAGTTTGGTTTAAATTGACATTTCATTGTTATCAAACATTCGGAACCAATCAAATTCTATAAATAGCGTGTTTAATTTGTAATTTCTATACCAGATCGATAACATAGAAAATAAGTTTCAAATATCTCAACTTTGCATTAATGCCAACACGGACGTAAAATATCTACACTAAATTCCAAATAAAGAACATCCGTTAACAGTTACTTATGTCTTTGATAAACAGCAGAACATAATTATATTTCATTAAACATTTCTACACAGTTTATAATATTGCCACGTGTGAACTCAATATTAGGTAATACAAGATGATAATGCAACTGAATTAAATTGCATGTTTACGATCACTGTTTATATAAGTTTATATTCGTTTAATGCATCATATATTCACAAGAGAAACGTTCACTGACATTATATTTACTAAAGACAAAATCTCTTTGGCTGAATCATGTGCCACATGCATGCAAAACATGACAACGCATATTTATATCAACATTTTGTACAATTGGAGCTCTACAAAAATACTGAGAACGAAATTGGTCATTTGAAGTTATTATGAGACTATCCTAATATAAACATGAACGTGAAGTAAACATTCTTTTGTATAATCGTTTTGTCTGTTTGACAACACTTTTTCATTGAAGTCTCGGAAACTTTATATCAGATGACACTTTTCTACAAATGTTGCTGAACAAAAACAAAAACAATCAGTTCTATACGAGTATAGCGATTATTTCCCGATTATAATCGCATTGTTGTGTCTACTCAAACTATTCCATCGTGTACCAAAATGAATGAAAACTGATGCCGTGTATTTAACTTATTTACACATTCAAATAAGTCATATATAATCATATATATATAATTGTATATATATATGGAGATAACTTTTTGTGAATAACCAAGATATAAATGTACAGACTACGGCGAATGCGCCTAGCTACAATGCAAACCACAGATACACTATCCATGCATCACATCTGGACAAGGTGGACAAATTTACATACATGAACTGATAGCTTTATATGAGTGAAAAATGATAGGGAATCCCATATATTTCTAAACTTTTGGCCAAACTATGAAAGTAATTTATCATCTCAGTTATCCTTCAAAGCACAATTGCGGCATGTAGAAACGGTGAAAGTGACACTAGAATAATGAACTACATATAATTGACGAATGATCTTCATTGTTTACTTGAGAATGTATTTTATTTATTATCTAAGACACAGTCATGCATTTATTCCGATGGTTGAACTATTGCAATAGTGTCCAATACCAATATTAGCGGCGACATGATGTCGACTAGGGGTAGAATGGTGGCATGTTCGTATGCTAAAGATAAATTCAGATGATTACCCATGCAGCTGACAACGTGAATATGCTTCTAAAAGCACATTCACAAGTGTTTACAAAGAATGTAAATTAAAAATTGTTCAATTCTAAACAAGTCACACTTAAGCAAAGAAATTGGATGACTAACTCAAATTATGATACATGGAAGCAGACTAAATAATGATTCTGAACACTTTGCATGCATAGTACATACAAGTGGTGAGTAAAAACGCAATCATATGAAAGAACATTTGTGTTTTGTTTGTATGAGTTTCGGTCATCGAACTACTCGGAATCATATTTACGGAATGGTACCTCTTTGCGATTTGTACCTATTCCTGAAGATGAATATGCATTAAATGAATATATTTGTATTGCTGTAGCTGCACTCCGATGTTTTACTGTATGTAGCACTTACACGAGTGCACTTACTGGATTAAGCAAGGAAATAATTGTTGCAGTAATGGTGGTTTATCTGATGTGTGTTTGTGTCAGAAGCCTGTCTGTTTTATGTTCAACAATTGTCCAAAAACCTTAGGTACTGCATCGTCACCTTATAAGAGAGTTTTTTTACGAACGAAACTATGTGCTTATATAGTCTAATGCATCACTTATGAAGTGTTATTTTCTAAACACTAGTCTTGACACATTCTTTATTAACGGTACAAAACTACCTGTTGGAAATATATTTTTAAATATGACTGTCTGCAATAGTTTCTGATTTCAAGGAACTATTCTCAAAACGACTGCTTTAGCTGACTTTATGTGTCTATAATTATTTGGAGTTCCAAAATATTTGATTATCGCACTGTAAAGCAACCGATGTTTGATAATGAGCATTGGATCTTGCTGTTTATGGCAGTTAGAATTTGTTAAAACCTGTACAATACGCAAATTTTTACTTCACCATGGTTAATGGTTACATCAACTATTCCAGTGTAATGACTTTGAAACGTCTTACCAAATGGTTATGTTATTAGGGTCAAAGACATTCCCTAGAAAGTCTTATTAACATTTATGATTCCAGTAAAAGAAAATACATGTAACTGTATACTCAATGTTGTTATTAAATGGTCAATGGGTCAGTTCTTAACATAAAATGTACATTCAAATATCTTGTAGTATTTATAAAGATAAATATCCGTCGATACTTTTCTTTAATATGCTTAATCATTATATAAACTATATTAATGTACAGAATATTGCATTTGAAAAACATATGCACCGTAATTTTCAGACGTACTGTTCAATGTAAGGAAATAGATATTGACCATTACTCAGGTGTCTGATAATTTGTTTATCTATATCTGAATAAGATATACAAATACACAGTCAATCATGCATGCCCGCATATTGGTGTGACAATCAGACACAAACAATTTTAATATTTTAATAACTTACTTTTTTCATCCTTTTGTTGAATGTCTTCATTCGCTTCATTTGTTAAACGACGACGTTCTTCAGGCAAACCATCTGAGTAATAAATACAAAATAATATCAACGGTTATAAGATCAACATCATGTAAAGTAGAGACAGATGCACACCGACACAAAGACACAGATAATTCATGGAGAGCATAACGTTCGGCATCAGGAAGATATGCAAGACAGAGAGGGAAATAGACAGAAAGACATGTGCGGATTGGCAGCAGGACATAAAACGCCGATAGACGCCGAGCTCGAACCGCTGACAACACACATATACATACAAAGACTAATTAATAAAGCCTTTAACTAAGGTGATATAGATGCAACTAACCACACATATCATTGATTAATGATCAAAATTACGACCAAAACATTGTTGATCCTAGAACCAAACACTCTTTCAGTCTCATATTATACATTATGACTTCATTAATGCACTGCTATTACAGAATCAAAGACTGTATTATGTATAATGTATGTATGCGTTGGTGCATGTGATATCATTGAAATTCCCCCAATAAATTCTGCTTTGCAACAGTATCCTCATAATTATATATGTAGTATAATAGTTATGTATGAGTATTAATAGTTATGTATGTAGTATAAATAGTTCCGTTTTCAGTCGAGTGGTGACTTGTTAAAATCGCTGTGATCCGTCTTTTTTTTTACATAAGTATGCGTTGGTGCATGTGATATCATTGATTTATTTTCAATTAATTCTGCAACAATATCCCCATAGTTATGTATGTGGTTTATTAAATTGTTCCGGATTTTAGTCGACTGGTGTCGTTTTATTGTCTCTGTAACCCGTCTATATTACATATCGGGTGAAACATTAAAAAAACAGCAACAAATCGCCAGTTTCCGGAACAAATGAAATAAATTCAATTATATATATTATAGTTCTGTACTACTCTATTTATTGTTATATTTGGACTAGTGTGTCCATAATACACCACGGAATATGTAGTTATTCTTTTGAGCATCTTAGAAATATATTATTACACTAAGTCGTAAGGTAATAAATATGTGAAATTTACGTTGTTCGAAACATTGGAATGTAGCAAACCTAAATGAATAAAAGGTCCGTACTTGAAAACAATTGTTATATACACAGATTTTTTTGTGAAAAGTCTCTAAAACAGTTAAAAATATTGGATTTTTCTGTAATATCTAAATAGGAGTTGTATTTGTATTATAGCGCTATACCAAAACTTCATGGTTTTGTTTGTACAAGTGTTTCGTTGTTAACCAATACATGTGTAGTTATTCTTTAGCTTCTAAATTGAATTATAATAAATTGGACACTAAGTACAATTGTATAAAATATGTGAATATTACGCAGGCCAAAAACAATTTTTGTAAGATAACGGAAAGGCAATAATTACACCATATGATCAATTGGAATCCGCTTCAATATAAAATAAAAAAATATACCAATTGAATATCACATATATATATATCGGTACTAAATTTCCTTTGCCCAACGTTTACCTTTATTCGAATGTTTCCATTAAAATTATTTGGTATTTAACAATGGATAATTTATAAATTGCATAAATTTGGAATACAGGGAAAGATATGGAGGCTAATTGTAAATGCCCTTAGTAACATGAACAGTTGTATCTACATAAATGGCATAAAGTCGGACTGGTTCATGATAAAACAAGGGGTCCGCCAAGGAGGAACGCTCTCAACTTTTATCTACAATCTCTTTATAGATGGCCTCTTAAATGAGTTAGAAAGCAGCAATTTGGGAACGTGCATTTTAAGTAATAAAACTGGTAATTGCACTCTTGCAGACGATCTTACACTCTCCTGCATATCTCCTCTTAATTTGCAGCAGATGTTAGACATTGTGTATATTTACTCTTCTCGATGGAGATACATAATTAACCCCATTAAAAGCAACATCGTAGTCTTTGGTGATAGATCGCGTGCCAAACCGTACCCTGAATTCCACCTGGGACAGGAACATGTTAATGTTGTTACTAATGTAAAACATGTTGGTATACACTTAAATGACAAGCTAAACCAGAACGACATGATTGATAATGCAGTGATTAAAGCCACATCGTCGTTTTACTCTATAATGCCTATCGGTCTTAACGTAAACGATGTTAATCCAGTAGTATCAGCATCACTCATTCATAAGATATGTATCCCAACTCTAATCTACGGTTCAGAACTTTGGTCCAACCTATCTGTCAAAAACATTGAAAAACTAGAAATATTTTTTCGATTTTGTTCCAAGGTCAATCAAGGTTTTGAGAAACGAACTAGAACAGTGATGTGTCTGAGTATGCTGGGTTGGTATTCTATACTATCAGAGATTGATAAAAGAAAATTAGGATTTCTTCAAAAATATGTACCTTACCACACGATATACTATCAAAACGCATCTTTAACAGCCGTCTGTCAATGTTTGTTACTAGATCTAATAATAAACAAAGAGGTTTTATACCTGATATTCTAAAGCTTCTCAATAAGTATTACCTGACAAATTTCATAATTAATTATATTGAAACTGGTATATTTCCAAACAAAACATGCTGGAAAAGAACGGTAAAAAATGCTATCCAGTTGTATGAAAATAAACAATGGTATGAACGAATGGGCGCTGAAGGTGTATTTGAACGGTTCATGGCATTACAAACTGTTATCGAACCAGCTATTGTATGGACGTGTGCCTCGAACAGGAACTCCTTGAAAATATCGGCTATTGTAAGCAAAATATGGACAGATACTCAGCCGAAAATCGCGCGTGTGTGCCATTTTTGTGAACATATTTACCACGACGCAAACTTACATATAATAACGACGTGCCCATTGACGCAATTGATCCGTCAGGACTTCATAAATTATGGGTTTTTAAGTTACGGAAACAGAATTGGTCACAAATTAATAAATATTGACAAAGAAAATATGATGAGATGCTTGCTGGGGCAGGCATCAAAGGACTTCGATAATACTGCTGTGCATGAAAGGTTTTGCCTGGACACATTTCAATATATTGCAAAATGTATGCTTTGGATTGAAACAATTATTTGATTACTATATACATTCATCTGATGCCAGTGCATGTTGTCATGACATGTCATTTTATGCGAATGTTTACTGTCTTCTGAATTTTTGTTTTCATATATGTGTATGTGTGTGTGTGTGTGTCTGTCAGTGTGTGTGTGTTTATGTCTGCGTGTGTGTCTCTGTGCATGCGTGTGCAGGTGGGTATGGCCACTGGCAAGCGAGCGAACGTGCAACTATTCATTATTGCCTACTACAATTTGCTAATGTTCTTGTATTTTTGTTTTCATATTTGTTGTTTGTCACCTCATACATATGTTTGCATTGTGTTCATGTTCCATAAAATCTCTGTAACCGGAGGAATTAAAGAGAATAAATAAATAAATAAATATTTGTGAACTGCTTCAAATATTTTAACATTATTGTCATAAGAGAGTTGTGGTTCACCAAAAAAAAAGTATATTTAAAGAAACTGTACATAACTCACTGACAGATGTCAGGAGTGGTATGCGTTGATGCTGGTAAAGGTGACAATTGAGAAAGAAGTGAACTGTTTTTTCTATTTGTCCACATGTATTCATGGGGGAGTCTTCAATGTGTTTAAGATATAGATGTTGTTTAAGTGCACTACAACTCGTTCGGAGGCGGGCATGCAATAATTGGCATTTCCTTGTACCTATGTAAAAGAATTTAGGTACTTTTGGTTTGTTATTTTCGAGTTTATGTTTAAAAGCATTCAGAGAAGAGGCTTGTCTTGTTTCAAGTGGGAGAGTGTTCCAGTCACGGACAACGGAAGGAATAAAGGAATTTTAGTACAGAGCTGTTCTTGAAGAAGGAATTTGAATATTATTACTATTTCTGAGGTTGTACGTGGAACTTGCATTTGTAAGAGAAGGAACCAATGAACATAGATATGGTGGGACCATTCCGTGGACCATTTTATAAAAAAGAGTAAGTTTGTGTTTAGTGCGACGCGTTTCAAGACTTTCCCATCCTACTTCAGAATTCAGGTTATTGATAGATATAAGTTTTGTAACTGCAGCTGTTATTCGTGCAGCTTCATACTGTATTTTATCAAGTTCATATTTTTCATAATTTGTACAATTATCCCAAATAACATTGGCATATTCCAATAAGGGTCATATAAATTACATGTAGATTGTTTCTAGTGATTTTCTATCTAACTGAAATTTTAATTTTCTCATAATATTTATTCTAGACCAAGCTTTATTCTTGATATAGTCAATATGAGAGTGCCAGCTGCAGTTATTTGATAAGAATACTCCTAGATGTTTGTGAGAAGACACATCTATAATTTGTTGGTTCTGCATAAAAAGTGGGGGGTGAATGGGTTGAGTGCGTTTGCGAGTTACATGCATTGATTCTGTTTTGGATGGATTAGAAGTAACCAGCCATTTATTTGACCATTCAGATATTTTATTTATGTCAGAATTTAATGTTTGTGCAGCATTAACAATATCATTATTATGATTAATTATAAAGTAAAGGCTTGTATCATCGGCAAAAAGTCGTATGTTGGAGTGAATATCTGATACTGTGTCATTTATATCAACTAAAAACAGAAGAGGACCTAATATAGATCCCTGGGGAACACTGGCTTTAATTGGTCTCCAATTAGACCTCGCGCCTGGAATGAAAACATATCGGCGTCTGTCTTTAAGGTAGTCAGTTAAAATATTAAAAAGTTGACAAGATATACCAGCTGCGTTCAATTTAGCCAATAACCCTTTGTGCCAAACTCTATCAAAGGCTTTACTTATATCAAAAAATACAACTCTGACCTCTTTGCCATCGTCAAAGAAGTGGGATGACTAACTTAAATTATGATATATGAAAGCAAACTTAATAATGATTCTGAACACTTTGCATGCACAGTTCAAACTAGTAATTAGAAATAACTCAATCACATGAAACTGTATTTGTTCCGTGTGTATCAGTTTCGGTCATGGAACTCCTCGGATTCATGTTTACGGAATGGTACCTCCTTGCGCTTTGTACCTGTACATGATGTTGTATATGAATTAAATGAATATATTTGTGTTGCTTTACATGCACTCCAATGTTTTTAATTATGTAAAAGCACTTACACAAGTGCATTTACTGGAATAGGCAAGGAAATATAGCTAAGCCTAAATTATGTATTCTGGTGTTACTAAGCAAGCATTGTTACAGTAATATGGTTTATCTGATGTGTGTTCAGTTTGTGTTAGAAGCTTGTCTGTATTTAGTCAAGTAATTGTCCAAGAACCCTAAAGGTACTGCATCATCACCATATAATATTTTGAAAAACGATAATGTGGACAATGAAACCAGTGTCAAATAGCCTAATACATCACTTATGAAGTGTAATTTTCCAATTACTAGTTTTGACACGTTCTATATTAATGGTACAAAACTTCCTGTTGGAAGATATATTTAAAAAAAATGACTTTCTGCAATAGTTTCTGATTTCCAGGAAATATTCTCAAAGCGATTGGTTTCGCTAACTTTATGTGTATACAATTATTTGGAGCGCAAAATAATTTGTTTATTGCACTATAAAGCAACCGATATTTAATAATTAGCACTGAATCTTGCTGTTGTATGGCAGTTTGAATTTGTTAATACCTGTACATTATGCATAGGTTTACTTCACCGTGATGAATAGTTACATCAACTATTCCAATGTAATGACTTTGAAACGTCTCATCCAACTGTTGTTTTTTAAGGTCAAATGCCATTCCCGAGGAAGTCTTATTAAAATCTATGATTCCAGTAAAAGCAAATACATGTAGCTATATTGTAATATATACAAGCTGCTTAACGTAACTTTTTTTCCGTTTAACGTAAAGCACCAATACTAAACTATATTATTGAAAATAATATTTACCTGTCAATTAATTATATATTCATTTTGTAATAAATGCACTTTCTTAAGTGAACGATTCAATAAGACATTTGACTCAGACAATGCCAGTCAATGGGTCAGTTCTAAACAAAAAATGCCATTCAAATATCTTGTAGCATTTGTAAAGATGAATATCTGTCGATTTTTTTCTTTAATATGCTTAATCAATATAGATACTATATATGTACAGAATTTTGCATTTGAAATAAAAATGCACCATAACTTTTTGACATACTCTTAAAGGTAGGGAAATATACATTGACTATTATTCGGATGTCTGATAATTTGTTTAAAGATGATTGCTATAGTTTTTTTCATATTTTTCCTACGGATAGAATCTCATGAAACTTTCCAGTATTGAAGTTTAATGTATGTTCATTAAAGATCAGAAGAAAAAAACACATGTTACCGTACAGACCTTTTGGTAGTACCTCCCCATAAATATACCCGATCTCGACATTTGGCGAACAAATGTAGATTTAACAAGCAATGTAAAACAAATATTCAAAATTGTATAAATCTAATATTTTATTTACACTAATACACAGATGCATACATGTAATAATGATTGTCATGTAAATGGTAAATATAAGCTTGAATTTAACTGTTTTTTAAAAACAAAATCATTTCGGCAGAGTGTCACTTGTTTTTCAATTTTGCAGTAAAATATAGAGTTTTTTTAATATGTTGATATAGTGTATGCATAAAATTTCCTTAAAACCTCACAAAAAATCCTTTGATACGTATTCTAATGACAATCAATATAAAAAAAAATGTTACCGCGTTATTGGAGACAAAAAAGCTCCCAAAGTATGCCATCATTAAATAAACTGCAGTTGCAAAATTAACGCTTTTATACTAAATGATCATATTTGTATAAATATTAAGATTTCTACTATATCTTATATTTAAGTTAAATTTCTATAAAGAATTATTTCATACCAGAATGCATATTTAATATATTGAACATAATATAAGAGACCAATTTCAGATGTATCTGTAATGAGAGTGTCATCCGAAATAGGGTCAGTTGTAGTATAATACCATGTAGTGACACTGGCTGATCTCGACAACATTGCTTTCCATTGTGCGCGGAACTGGAGCCCATAAAAAACTATAGCAATTGCCTTAACTATATCTGAATCAGATATGCAAATACACCATCAAGTATGCATGCCCGCAGATTGATGTGACAATCAGACACAATAAGTTTAAATAACTTACTGATTTCATTATTTTGTTGAATGTTTTCATTCGCTTCATTTGTTAAAGGACGACGTTCTTCATTCAACAAATCTGAGAAACAAATATAAAACAGTATAAACGGTCATAAGAACATCATCATGTCAAATAGAGACAGATACGCACCGGCATGTGTTCACACACGGACACAGATAATACATGGTGAACATTATGTAGGACAGAAAGCAAGACAGACATGTAGATATACATATAGACATGAGCGGATTGGCAGCAAGACATGAAACGCCGATAGACGCCGAGATCGAGCGGCTAACAACACACAATTACATACAGAAACAAGTACTACGTGTAACTGTAACTATTTATCAAATTAATTTTATTTCAATGTCACAATAACTACATCAATTCTATATGCGTGATAATGTGATAAATATCATGTCCACGAATTGATCCAACTTTACATAGTCTGAAAATAACCTGAATAAATCGATGCGATTATATGTATATATCCCGGCATTTTGCAGCATTTTCAAAATTAGGTTGAGATTGATGGGATCTGACACTCGTCATTTTGAGAACTTCTTAGTTGACAACTGACTTACAATCAGGTTTTACGAATTCATATTCTACTGATACTTGCCTTGTCCACTTAATGGACCATATTAGAAACAATAGTACCAAAGGACTTTGTACAGGTAAGGTTGTCCCTACATCTTGGTAAAACTCAGTATGTTATATTTAGCTCAAAACGTAAATTAAAGCAAGTTAAGGATTTTAAAATTGTTTGCAATACACATATTATTGAGTCCACACAGTCTGTGTAATATCTAGGTCTTGCTATTGATAAGTTGTTGTCATGTGAAACTATTGTAAACAGTATTGAGAGTATGGTAAATTCACGTTTTGAACTTTTGTATAGACAAGCAACGTTCTTAGATTTTAAAACTAGAAACTATTTATGTTCTACTCTTATGTCCTGTCATTTAGACTATTCATATTCGTCTAGGTACCCGAGCTTAAACAAAGGGTTAAGAAACAAACTTCAAATCTGTAAAAATAAAATTGTTATATTCATTTATGGTATGGGACCTAGGAAAAGTGTCAACAATGGTAGTCTTGCTGATAGTGTGGAGCGTGTGGTCCAGTGGTAGAGCACCGAACCCATGGTCGGAGGGTCGTGGGTTCGATCCTCCGCCACGGCTATGTGTGGTGTCCTTGAGCAAGACACTTTTCTGCATATGCTTAGTACTGGTTCTAACCAGGAAGTCTTCGAGCGTGATTTGCCCAAATTGTAAGAACTTAAAACTAAACTGCTGATATGTCTTTATCAAATGTAGAAAATAGAAATAAACAATTACGTCTTAACCATTTTATTAAAATTGTAAATGACAAGTGTCCTTCAAATATGAAAGAAATTTCGTTTTTGTTAAAGATGTGCACTCTTATTCTTCTAGGGCAAATTTATATAATTTTAGTGTACCCAAATACTATGGGAAAGAGAATGTTACCTCCTGTTACCTCCTTTTACAGTGCAATCAATGATTGGAATGCATTGCCTGCTGACATTAAAAAAATAAGAAAATTAGTCACTTTAAAGGTTCTGTCGAGACCCATTTATTTGACAGAGCTAGGATATTATAGTTTATTTATTGCTGTTGTTGATTAGATATGCTCAATGTTTTTAATTGTAACATTTTTATACAAAATTTGTGATAAAAATAATATATTTGTAAACAGCAAATATATTTTGGAAACATTCCATGTGGTGGCTTCCGAATTCCAAAGTCTTCAACTTTATATTATGTTTATTTAATTTAATTGCATTTTTGTAATGCATACTCTTAGTAAGTATTGTACCAAGAACCTCATTGGAAATAAGCCTTCTGGCTTTATGGGCAATCCAAGAATATTACACACTATTATGTATGTCCAATGTTGAATTAATTGAACACCCCTTTGAGACTTGCCATTTATTTCATTAAAGTTACCATAGTTTTCTATAGAATATTTTATTGTGATAGATCATTTACTTTTTTACACTGGATTTTGCCAAAACAGTGGTATATAATTGCATTCTGTGATACTTTTTATTTAATAAGTTACTTAATACTTAATTAATTTTATGTAATATGGTTTATAGTTACATGTATATCTACAATTTACTGCTTCACATTTATCTGATAAAAGTATACATGTAAAGTGTGTTGCGTCCTTTAGTTGATGGAAGGAACGTCAAAGCCGGTTCGTCACGACATCAAAACCCGTTAACAATTGTGATGTGTTGATCAAATATAAACATAAATGTCGACAACGGTTGATTTATTCAACGTATGACCACAGCTAAAATGAGGGCTCTTGCGTACGAGTTCATGGGAAAATAAACGCAAATATTCCATATGGTAATTGAAGGAGTTACATCAAATTATAATATATTAACAGCATACAGTAGTTATATACAATAAATGTAATTGTATTAGTTGCATTGAATTAGGCTATGTACTGATTTTTACCTATGTGTTTCTCTTTTAATAGTAGCCGAAAACAAAACTACCTAACCTTTGTAACACAATTAATGGAATTTTATTGGATACGTCACTTCTTTAAACATAAATATTATGTTGTTATTAATTTTGATTTAAGATAATAATAAGATTTGGTATTAAGTGTGTCAATAAATAGCCATGTACCGTATATGTCAATTAAACATAACGTTCAACAACCAAGTTTCGTTTAATTCGACTCACACTGACGTTAGATAGTTGCTGTAATTATCATTATATAAGTAATACACATTGTATCTGGTTAGGACGTAAGTGCGTATACATGTCCAATGGTCCCTCCTGACATAACTCTAACATCTAGCAGTTTTGCCATTGTAGTCAATGACACCAATTCTCGACAGTATCAAAGTGGTTGTTGACACCCGGACAAAGTACTAGTTATTGTTCATTGCAGTAAACATTTGATAATCAAGAAACAAATTAGAGCGACGTTGGTTTCTTAACTGTTATTTTCTTTACTAAATAGAAACTAACTGGCGTGTTAAACGTCATTTGAATGTCAGTTTATGTAACTCTTGGCGGAGCTACGATAAAAGCTGTGATGATTGACATTTACAAAACTAATACGTTGCTATGGTTGTTTTTAATAATAGCTCGTGCGGGATTTGTCGTTTGTACATGACTCGTTCAGAATTGAATCAAGGGCGGAGTGTGAGCAGTGTCATTCACGCATGCGCAGTGATGGCTGTATACTTAATTCTTAGAATGAACGTCTTAACAACTAAATTATTTTGTATGCTGTTTTAACAAATAAGAGCGACACCAATTGAAAATTGAAGCGATTCTATTGGTTGTCAAATGAAGTTTAAATTTTAATTTAATTCTATGAAGTTATTTTATTTCGTACGACCTCTTCCAACGACACAATACAATGTTATCACTTTAGCTTGGATACAACATGTCTCTTCAAAATAAATGTTATATAGTTATTTTTATAATGACCATATTCAAATCATTATTTTGTTTAAGCAGTGTAGCTATATATTACATATAGCAAGACAGTTCGTAAATGTATGTTACTATTTATGCGTATGAATATACACTATTGTTTATTTGATTTTGTTTTTTAAATTTATTTTTGATTATATTGTAAAGAGTTTGATACAATATTGCTATAAGATATGAATGGAAATATATATTATATCATAATCCTTTAACTAATACATAAATATGTATATAAAGTTTAATCTCTGGAAGATATTTCTGTCGAATATCTCATTATAATGGTCACAGGTTATATGAAAGTATTATTTATACTATGTTAAACTTTTTTATATTAAACTATAATTAGGAAGAGCTAAAGGAATGGTCTATTTTCAACATGGTGTTTAATCAAACTCATGTACGCTTACATCATTCTGTTATGAATATAAACAAGAATTTAATTTCTTAACGCATTGTATCTATGATTGGAATAATAATGTTCGAAATATATCCTAAAAGTATTACGAAGACCGTAATTTAACTCACGTACGCTTACATCATTCTGTTATGAACATAAAAAATTGAGTTTAATTTATTAACGCATTGTATTTATGATTGGAATAATAATGCTCGAGGTATGTCCCTAAAGTAATAAGACGACCGGGTCATGTTCGTATTTAAGGCGTCACATGCATTGGTATAAATGGATGGATCGACACAATTTAAAATGTCATAAAACATCAAATCAATTTTCATTCAACATTAGGTTCATGCAAAAATCACCATAGAAACGCGAGTTTAGAAGTACTGAGGACATTGAAATTAGACGCCATTTACAAAAACAACATTTCATTTTTGTTGTGAGTTTCTTCATAGCAGAATTGTTTTCATTTTAGATATATTCTTTATATTTCGGCCTCGTTCCGACTTCAAGTCAAATCAACCTAATTAATTTCACGTCTTCCGTGTTTCTTCCGTGATTCGGCTCTAATATTGAATTTCTATTGTATTCGGTGTATTGCCGCAATACTGTAGAAGAACTGTAACTTGAAACTTAGTTTAACAAATTTTAACCAACCTTGAAAATAAATAACCAATCATGCCCACAAATATGCACGTGTGCACTGTATGCTTGATACTAGATTGATGTTCACATGACCTAACGTCAGTTACATAGACATTCACGTAAAGTTACAGTATTGCCTTTTGTTTTAAAAGAATAAATATATATGGTAAAATAGCAACATAATATTCATCATGTATATGAATACAGTGATCATCTGTGAAATCAGTAATGTTTGTTTGAGAGCATTAAGACGAATGTAATATCATGTAATCAATCACATATTCAGTATCTGAAGACTTCAATTATACACTGTAAATTATACACTGTCAGTATACGAGTGAACGTAAGTGTTGTCACAAGTGGTATTCATTTCAAACAATTCATTTGGCTTTGTGATAATATAACCATGAGTATATATGCAATATGAATGCAAGGAAAAAGACATTGACCATTATTAAGATGTTTGATAATTCGTTTAACCATGTCTGAATCAGATATGCAGACACACTGTCAAGAAAGCATAGCCGCATATGGACGTGACAAAATTATTCTTGATAACTTACTGTTGTCACTCTCATGTCGAATATCTTCAATCTCTACACGCGCTCCTAAACTCGTTAAACGCGTATTTGGTTCATCCGTAGGTTCATCCGTAGGGTCTGAGAAATGAATATACGACAATATGAACAGTTATAAGAGCACATCATGTAAAATAGAGAAATATACAAACCGACATATACTCGCACAAGTACATAATTAAATTGATTTTAACGTCAAAATGACTTGTTAATAATACCTTAAACTAAGGTGATATAGATGCAACAAACAACATATATCATGGATTAACAATAGAAATTACGAGCGAACGATTGTGGATCCTAGAACCAAACACTCATTCAGTTTCTGAGTCTTATGATACCCTAAGATATAACCCCACAAATGTGTAGATTCTAGTTATTTTTCGAGCTTCTAAATTTAATTAGATTAAGATGTACATTAAATCCAATTGTATAAAATATTTGAATACTACGTAGTGCAATGGATGATAGAGGTCACGAAACACATTTTAATTACAAGTTTACAAAAACAGTAAATTAATAAATGTTCCACTGTAAACCATTTACTTTCGAGCAAAGCAGTGGATATACTAGCTCAAATTATGATGTATGAAAGTAATCTAAATAATGATTCTGAACATTTTGTATGCATAGCACATACTAATGATCAGTCATAACTCAATCACACGAAACAACAATTTTCTGTGTGTATGAGTAATGGTCACTTAACTTTAGAAACATCTTTTCGGAACTGTACCTCTCGTTGTTTTGTACATAATCCTGATGGTGTATAAGAATTTAATGAATATATTTGTGTTGCTAAACCGCACTCCATTGTTTGAAATTATGTAATAGCATATAAATCGATTTACTGGAATAGACATGGAAACATATCTTAGCCTAAATCAAGTATTCTGATGTTACCAAGCAAGCATTGTTGTAATATTGGTGGCTGATGTGATACGTGATCAGTTCTTGTCGAAGGCTTGTCTGTTTTATGTATAGTATTTGTCCTGAATAACCTTAAGGGTTCTGCATCGTCACCATTTAAGAGAGTGTTGCCAAACGATGATGTGGACAATGAAACCAGTGCCAAATAGCCTAATGCATCACGTATGAAGTGTTACTGTCCATCACTAGTTGTGACGCGTTCTTTATTAACGGTACACAACTACCTGTTGGAAGATGTATTTTTAAAAATGACTTTCTGCAATAGTTTATTTTTTCCAGGATATATTCTCTACGTGATTGATTTAGCTAACTGTTTGTGTATATAATCATTTGGAGCGCACAGAGAGTTGTTTATCGCACTGTAAAGCAACCGATGATAATTAGCACTGAACCTTGCTGTTGTATGTCAGTTTGAATGTGTTAATACCTGTACAATACACACATTTTACTTCATCATGATGAATGGTTACATCAACTATTCCAATGTAATGACATTGAATCGTCTCACCCAACTGTTGTGTGTTAGGGGTCAGTGGCCATTCCCGAGGAAATCTTATTATAATCAACGAATCCAGCGAAAGCAATTCACTGATTTATAACATTATGCAAAATAGAGACAGATACAAACCGATATATGTACACACGAGGACACATATAATGCATGAGTAGTATATGTTGCATCAGCGAGAGACACAAGACAGATAGGTGGACATATAGACATATACGGATAGGAAGCCAGACGATAAACGCCGATAAACGCCGAGATCGAGCCGCTAACAACACCAATCTTCACACAGAACAAGTACTACGTATAACTGTAACTATTTATCAAATTAATTTTATCTAACGCCACGATAACTACATCAATAATATATGTAAATAACTAGGGTGATACAGATTACATAATGAACACATCTCATTGATTAACGATCGAAATCACAACCGAACGATTGTGGATCCGATGTGTCTGCCTGCAAACGCTACTGTCTATGTTTACATACATACATTTTTTAGATGGACATTTAAACAATATCACAATGTGTGTGTACGCCTTGTAGTATGAAAAAAAATATTGCCGTGATAATTTGCAATCACCAGTTTTGATGCGTTTTTATTAACGGCACAAAACTTCCTGCTGGAATTCGTATTTTAAAAATAACTTTCTGCAACAGTTTCTGATTTCCAGGAAATACTCTTAAAGCAATTGATTTAGCTTACTCTATGGGTACACAATCATTTGGAGCGCACATAGATGTTAAGTTAATGATAAGCACTGAAGCGTGCTGTTGTATGGCAATTTGGCAGTTTGAATATGTTAATACCTGCACAATACACACATTTTTGCTTCATCATGGTAAATGGTTACATCAACTATTCCATTGTTATAATGTTGAATCGTCTCACCCAACTCGTGTGTGTTTTGAGTCAGTAGCCATTCCTGAGGAAGTCTTATTATGATAAGTGACTCCAGTGAAAGCAAAAAGCTGTTTTATAATAAATACAAAAATGGCTACTGAACAAATTGATCCTCAACTATATTATTAAAAAAATATATTTATTATGTAATATATGCACCTTCTTTAGTAAACGAATCAATATGACATCGACTCAGACAATGCCAGCCAAAAGGTCAGTTCTAAACATAAAAAAGACATTCAAACATCTAATGACATTTGTAATGATCAACATTCATCGACACTTTTCTTTTATATGCTAAGTCAATAGTAATGCTATATACATTTTTGAGACATACTTCTAAATGTAGAAAAATAGACATGGACCATTATTCAGATATCTGATAATGTGTTTATCTATATCTGAATCAGATATACAGATACACAGTCAAACATGCAGATGGGCGTGACAATCAGACATAGTAATTTTAATAACTTACTTAGTAACAAGTACAGAACAATATAAACATTTATAAGACGACATCATGTATAATACAGACAGATATGCACCGACATATGTTCGCACAAAGAAACAGAGAATGCATGGTGCGTATTATGTGTGGCATCAGGAAGAGATACAAGACAGACAGTTAGACATATAGACATGTGCAGATAGGTAGCCAGATATGGAACGCCGATAGTCGTTAACAACTGTTTATAACTGTAACTATTCATCAAATTAATTCTATTTCAACGCTATGATAACTGTATCATGTATATAACTAAGGTTATATTGATTGAACAAACAACACATATCATTGATTAACGATCCAATTACGACCAAACGATTGTGGATCCGATGTGTCTGCCTGAAAACACTACCGTCTATATATACAAGCTTAAAGATTTTAGAAGGAATTTTTTACAATATAACAATGCGTGTACAATAAGAAATATAACTTTTAATAAACAAATGCAACGTTATGTGAATAAATTAACTAGATTATATACATATTACGTATACATGTAGTTTATGTGTTCAAGAAAAGAGTAAACCAGCATTACTAATTTCCTCTTTGTATTTTATGACAGAATCTGAGCAAAATCTGAGAAAAATACATTAATAGTTATTTATACTACGACTAAATATATTCAAATTGAAAATATTTATTTATTGATTTATGTGTTATGAATTTTCTTAATTTCAACCACCAAAAGGTGATCCATTTAATCACCCCGTAATAGATGTATTAGGGTTTGGGTAGGCAACCCCTCTATACACCTTACAAAATTACATCATATGGCATAGATATAAATTTTGAAGTAATAATGTATAATAACATTTGTTCTTTTTATTTAACAATTCATTACTAATTAGTGTTTTTTTTCTACTCTCATTATGCTGCATGTATGTTTTCCTTTGGAAACAATATTTCTAAAAATTCTTTCTGTCTCCATGCAAAATTTAGAGAGACGATCTTTTTATATACATTATCTCTACAGATGATATTTGTAACAAAGAAAAGAAACAAATAAACAAGGTTTTGCGAAAAATTAAAACACATTTTCATACCCTCATGATGATTTAAAATGTGTTTGTTTCAGGTGTAGGCAGAAAAATTGACATGTTATTTACAGTATATTGTTAAAAGCACCAAAAAACCCATTGTTTTACATAGGCAACAGAAGAAAAAATGAAGGGCATCACAGACACTCGTATCAAAATATATACTAATAATATGTATATATATCTACAAATGTACATACTTACTCAAACAATTCATTGTAACAATAGTACACATAATATTTTTTGTCAATATAGTAGAATATTGGTACAACAAGAGGGTTTCAGAAATTATGCTGATGTAATGATTCCAAATTGTGTTCAAGTGCAAATCTTTTAGTTAAGTTTAAAGGCTACATATTTTTCAATGTTGTACTCATTTTATGTTATCTTTACATTTGGCACAATATTGTTCTACCTTTATTGGTTTTGATAGAATATGTGGTATTATCCCAGTATCAAAATTGTATTTAGTATTAAATCATAATTATTATTCCCTATTATTATATCTGAAACTGACCAATTAGTTATTACATTAGTACTTTTATTTTTGATGAAAATTGATAGGTTTGGCCAAAAAGTCTGTGATATTTCACAATCATAGAAAATATGTTTAATGGTTTCTACATATTTATCACAAAAACTACAATTTTGGAAATGTTCATTTCTTTAATTGAATAATTTGTTCCTAAAATTCTGTGGTTAAATCTATACTGGAATCATTGTAAGTATGTATCTTGGCTGAAAATAGTTATTGATTTCTTTCAACGATATTCACTGAAACGAAAATGGCTCACATGTCTATCTTCATTGGTATTCTACTTACTTGATTTTCAAATCGAAAGAAACAAGAATATGCATTCGGTTATATCCCTATCCATTCTGTAATCTACTCTGATGTTCTGAATTCAGAGTTTCACCGTTTAAGCGCCGTCTCAAGAAAACTTATCGCTCCACCCACTGGCCACGTGACGGTGTTTTATAATATATACCACGATCAAGTCAATAAAATGTGTTGTTTACTTAAATATCGTCAATTTATCAACACATATTCAGAAACACATATCAGTCTCGGGTGATATCTTACGCCTTTAATTGTACACTGTCAGTATACGAGAGTATATGGCTGTAATATTACAAACATGTATATATTTAAGTATTGTCGCAGGTGATAACATTCACTCCAACAATTCATTCGGCGTTGCGATCATGTAGCCATGAATATATATGTTATATGAATGAAGGTTAAACAGACATTGGCCATTATTCAGATATCTGATGATTCGTTTAACTATGCCTGTATGAGATATGCAGACACACCGCCAGAAATCATAGGCACAGGTGGGCGTGATTATCTGACAAAATAATTTTTAATTACGTACTGCTGCAACTCTCTTCCGGAGATCGTATGATATATTTTATAGACGGGAAACTCAGTGATTGGTCCACAGGCTCTGAGCAATAAAAATACGACAATGTAAAAGGTTATAAGAGCAACATCATGTAAAATAGACATAGATACGAACCGACATATACTCGCGCAAGCACATAATTCAGTTTGATTTAACGCCAAAAAGACAAAGATATTTAAATTGATTTTAACGCCACAATGACAATAATGCCTTTAACTAATGTGATATAGTTGCGAATACAACACATATCAATGATTAACGATCAAAATTACGACCAAAACATTGTTGATCCTAGAATTAAACACTCATTCAGTATCATATGATACCTTATGACTTCATTAATGCACTATTATTATAGTATCAAGGATTGTATTATATATGTATGCGTTGGTGCATGTGATATCAATGATGTTTTCCCCAATACAGTCTGCTTTGCAACAGTATCCCCATAGTTATGTATGAAGCATAAACAGTTATGTATGTAGTATTAATAGTAATGTATGTAGTATGAATAGTTCCGTTTTCAGTCGAATGGTGACGTGTTAAAATCGCGGTGTCTCGTCTTTTTTTACATATTAGGGTGAACAATTCCAAAAACAGCAACACATCGCTAGACTAAACAAAGCTGGACTACTTTTACTGCATACATGTTTCTATCGATGTACAACTTAGATATGATTCCCATTTAATCAGGATTTTGCTGATGCCATAACAAAGCAAGTGCAAATAATGATAGAGGTCATAGTACCGAATGAATCGAAAGCACAGTTGCGGCAAACAAACAGTGAATATGACACAATTATTATGAACTTCATGTAATGGAAGAATAATCTGCATTGAAGAATGTTTTTGATCGATTTAAAAATATGAATTGAAAATATATTTTGTTTAGACACAGTCAGATATTTATTCCGATGGTTGAACTACTGTGATGTTTCGAATACCCTGATTAATGGTTACACTATGTTGACTAGGGGTGTAATTGTGGCATGTTTTTATGCTATAAATAACTTCAGGTGATTACCAATGCTAATCGCAACGCTATTATGTTTCCAAAAGCACATTCACAAGTTTACAAAGAATATCAATAAAAAATTGTTCCACTCTAAACCAGTCGCACTTGAACAAAGAAGTGGGATAGCTAACTTAAATCATGATATACGAAGGCAGACTTAATAATGATTCTGAACACTTTGCATGCATAGTACAAACTAGTAATGAGAAATAACTCAATCACATGAAACAACATTTGTTCCGTGTGTATCAGTTTCGGTCATCGAACTACTCGGAATCATGTTTACGGAATGGTACCTCTTTGCACTTGTACCTGTACTTGATGTTGTATATGAATTTCATGAATATATTTGTGTTGCTTTACCTGCTCTCCAATGTATTAAATTATGAAAAAGCACTTACACGAGTGCCTTTACTGAAATAGGCAAGGAAATATAGCTTAGTCTAAATTATGTACTATGATGTTACCAAGCAATCATTGTTGCAGTAATGGTTGTTTAATCTGATGTGAGTTCAGTTCGTGTCAGAAGCTTGTCTGTTTTATGTTATGTAATTGTCCAAGAACCCTTAATGTACTGAATCGTCACCATATAAGAGAGTTTTGACAAACGATACTATGGACAATAAAACCAGTGTCATATAGCCTAATGCATTACTTGTGAAATGTTATTTTCCAATCACTAGTTTTGACACGGTCTATATTAACGGTACAAAACTTCCTGTTAGAATATATATTTTAAAAACTGACTTTCTGATATAGTTTCTGATTTCCAGGAAGTATTCTCAAAGCGATTGGATTAGCTAACTTTGTGTATATAATTATTTGGAGCGCAAAAGGATTTGTATATTGCACTGTTAAGCAACCGATATTTAAATAATTAGCACTGAATCTTGCTGCTGTATGGCAGTTGGAATGTTGTGTGTTTTTTTTGTGTTTTTTTTCAGCTTCCAAATGGTAACTCATTTATTCATCTCGTCAATGAGTGTGTTGTGGGTCGGGGAGGAACATCACACCGCACGCTTTACTACAATATCAACATATTAATCAATGGTGACTCGCACACAACACTCTCATTCTCAATCAATTTAGTATATTTCGACTATATAATAAATATCGTACATATGTATTTGTATTGTCTGTGTTTATGTATTACTGAATGTCATTAACACAATAATAAAAAGAAAGGAGGAAAAGTAAATTTGTTTTCTGGTAAACTTGGGAGAGAGGGGGTGAATTTGGAAGGCGCATATGAGGCTAATGCATTTGTAACATCACTAATTCAAGGAATAGGAATCGATGTATCGGTTGTAATAAACATAGCATAGTACAAGTCTACCAAAATTCATTAAATATTAATTGTAAGTTTTGCAAGTGACCAATGTTGGTCAAATGTTTCTATAGTCATATTTTTAGTGCAATTTTATTATTTATTGTGTATAAATTTGATATACTTTTTTTGAAATCTTGTATCCTTAAGTTCCTATTTAGATTCTTACATGAGTATATATATCTTTTCATTTCAAGAATCAAGATATTTTTGGCCTGCGATTTACTTCCAGTGAAACCAAAAATGAAATCCTTTTCATTGAACTCCATATACATGTTCTCTGATAGTAGTAATGTATTTATTTCAGTTATCAATTATTGTGGTTTGTAACATTCCCAAAAGATATGTTGAAGAGTTTCTAATGTTAATCCACAAAAGGTGCACAAAGCATTATATTTTATTTTTATTCGTGTAAGATAAGAATTTGTTGGCAAAATTCTATGTATTAGTCCTGCTTGTTAACACTGTAGGTATGAATCTTTTGTTGTTTTAAAGGGCATTTCATGAATTGCTTACCATTCATTATCTGTTAAGTTACATATTTCATTCCATTTTCTCTGACTCGTTGGTGTATAATTATTACAATTAAATATGTTGTATAATTGTTTTGATCCTTTCTCATTTTTTTTACAATAATGTTCATGTATGTTGGTATATATGGTTGGAATGTGTTAATACCTGTACAATACGCATAATTTTACTTCACCATGGTGAATGGTTACATCAACTATTCCAATGTAATGACTTTGAAACGTCTTGCCCAACTGTTGTATTATTTTGGGACAACAGCCATTCCCGAGGAAGTCTTATTAAAATCTATGACTCCAGTAAAAGCAAATACATGTAGCTATTTTATAATATATACAAGAAAGGCTGCTTAACATAACCGTTTTTCCGTTTAACGTAAAACACCAATACTAAACTATATTATTGAAAATAATATTTACCTGTCAATTGATTATATATTCATTTTGTAATACAGGCACTGTCTTTAGTAAACGAATCAATAGGACAATGCTAGTCAATGGGTCAGTTCTAAACATAACATAGCCATTCAAACATCTTGTAGCATTAGTAAAGATGAATATCTGTCTATACTTTTCTTAAATATTCTTAATCAATATAAATACTATATATGTACATAATTTTGCATTTGAAATATATATGCACCATAACTTTAAGACGTACTCTTAAATGTAGGGAAATATACATAGACCATTATTCAGATGTCTTATATTTGTTTAAAGACGATTGCTATAGTTGTTGTCATATTTTTCCTATGGATAGAAGTTAAAGAAACTTTCGAGTATTTAAGTTTAATGTATGTTAAATATCAGAAATAATAAAACACATGTTACCGTAACTACCTTTTGGTATCACCTCCTCATATACATATCCGTTCTCGACATTTGGCGAACACAATTAATGTAGATTTAACAAGCAATGCAAAAACAATATTCAAAATAGTTTAAATCTAGTATTTTATTAAAACTAATACACAGATGCATTCATATAATAAAAATTGTCATGGAAATGGTAATTATAAGCTTAAATAAAACTGTATAGGGTTTTTAAAAACAAAATCATTTCGGCAGTGTCAATTGTTTTTCAATTTTGCAATAAAATATAGCGTTTTTTTAATATTTTGATATAGTGTATAGAAAAAATGTCCTTAAAACCTCACAAAATACCCTCTAATACCTATTCTATTGGCAATCAATATAAAAAAATACATGTTACCGCGAAATTTGAGACAAAATAACTCCCAAAGTATGCCATCATTAAATAAACTGCATTTGCAAAATTAACGCTTTTATACTAAATGTGCATATTTGTATATACAGTACGGGAACCGTTTTATTACCTAGATTTTACGTTTCAACACCGTTTCAACCACGTTTGTGATGCGTTAGTTCGTTGGTTTGTTTGGAAATTAACGGTTTAGGGTGCTTATGCACATGCGCACCGTTTACCATTTCTATTCTGCGCATGCGCAGCGTTTTAGCAGCTAGTGTGTACAAATTTAAAACCAAACATGAAACTTTGAAAGAACATGTGTTTTAATTAATGACATCAACTTGCAATCACGCGACTACCGATGCGTATCGCAACATGAGGTAATTTCGGATAGATATGTCAACATAGTTTGTGTTGCGAGTTTTCGTTATAATGCTGTGTAAACATCACAGGATTGGAGAGGCGTGTCGAAAGCATCAGGATGAAAGGTGTAAATACGTTGATATCGCAAATTCACTTGATTAAAATACAAATTATAAGTAGTTATATATCTATTAGAAAACTGAAATATTGATTTTATAACCGTATTTTTAATATACTTGAAATGTTGCGCTTTCCCATTACATGTCAGGAATATTGTCATCTAACACAAAAATGAATATTAAACTATGCTCAACGAACGTCCGAGGAATTGGGAACGAAATAAAACGGGAACAAGTGTTTACTTGGCTCAAATTCCATTCATTTAGTATGTGTCTTTTACAACAAACCCATGCAACACCTAAACATGTCGATAGCTGGGAAAAAAGAATGGGGTGGTGATATATATGTAAGTGGAAATATCAGTAATAAAGAGGGTGTATCTATTCTTATTAATCCAAACTTCACTTTTGAATTAATTTCGTATACTAATATAGTTGTTGGCCGTTTACAAGCAGTACACATACAAGTTGACGAAATAAATATCATAATATTAAATATTTATTGTTCAAATGTCGATGATCCATCGGTGATAAAAAATAGACAATTTCATATTAGAAAACGAAGAACACGATTTTATTATAGGTGGTGATTTTAATATTATACTAGATGTTGAGTTAGATAAAAAGAATGATCGTGCCAATACTCATTACAAATGTAGAAGTAAGTTAACGTCTTTAATTGACACATATTTTCTATCTGATATTTGGAGACAGCAGCATCCATCAAAGCGTCAATATACATGGCATTTAAATACTTCACCACCGATCTTTTGTCGATTAGATTATTTTCTTATTTCGAATAATATTTCAAATTGCATAACATCTAGTGGCATAAAAACTAGTTATAAATCAGATCATTCCATTGTTACAGTTTATATTGACCTAGTACGTAAACCTAGATGACCTGGATACTTTAAATTAAACAATAGCCTTTTATTACAAACAGATTACCAAGAAATAATTTGAAAAAACATTACTGAGATAGCTACAATAAATAATGAAGCAACCCAAAATGTTCTTTGGGATATCTTTAAAGGTGTTATTAGAAATGAAACCATTAAATATGCTTCCAAAAAAAAAAAAGCAGAATTTAAAAATGAAAAACAATTATATTCAGACATTGAAAAAAATGAATCAAAAATTGGAAATAATTCTAATCAAAACGAAAATTAATTAAAATAAGAATTGGATCAAAAGAAAAAATAGCTTAACTATATACAGGAAACAAAACTAAACGGAATTATCTTAAGATCAAAGTCAGAAAAAGTTGAATATGATGAAAAAAAATCAAAATACTTTTCAAGTCTTGAAAAAAAGAAAGATCAGAAGCTAAAATCATATCTAGGTTAAATGTAAATGGACAAAGTATTATGAATACAAATGCTATTTTAAATGCTCAGAAATTATTTTATACAAAATTATACACTGAAAAGGATACAACCTACTCTTATATTAACTTTTTTAACCAATCCATGCCAAAGAGGAATGAAATTGAAAGCAAAATTGTGAAGGTTCTTTAACAGAATATAAATGTGCATGTGCCTTGAAAGAAATGAAAAATTGTAAAAGTCCTGGTTCAGATGGTATTACAACTGAATTTTATAAACTATTTTGGAATGATATAAAACCTTTTCTTATCAACTCTTTGAATTATTCTTTTAACCACGGTCAGTTAAATGAAATGCAAAAAAAAAGTTATATTACATTATTACCTAAAACAGGAAAAGATACAGCACATCTAGATAATTGAAGACCAATTAGTCTCCTTAATACAGATTATAAAATTGCAAACAAAGCCATTGCAAACAGAGTCAATTTAATTTTAAATTCTATAATAAGTAATAGTCAAACTGGATGTATTAAAGGAAGGTATATTGGTGAAAATGTAAGGCTCTTATTTGAAATTTTGGATTATGTAGAGGAGAAAATATACCAGCACTATTTTTCTCTGATTTTGAAAAAGTTTTCGGTAGCCTAAACAATACCTTTTTAATCGACGTTTTAAAACACCTTAACTTTGGCAACACTTTGATTAGAAGGGTAGAATTATTTTATAAAGAAGCCAAAAGTAGTGTCATAAATAATGGTCATGCAACTGATTTTTTCCCTATACAAAGAGGTGTTTGACAAGGCTGTCCACTATCACCTTATCTCTTTATTATATGCATTATTGAGTTGTTGTCGTTTGAAATTGTAAATACCAAAAATATTAAAGGCATACACATGGAAGGTTTAGATATAAAAATACATTTTTTGCAGATGATGCAACTTTCGTCACCGATGGATCAAAACAATCATTTGAAAACTTAATTAATATACTTGATTCGTTTAGTTATGTATCTGGGTTAAAACTCAACCCCTCAAAATATAACATATTAAAAGCCAGTTCATTGAAAAATACACGTATTAAATACTCCATAGAAAAGAAATTATGTTTGTCATCAGATAAGGCAAAACCATTGGGAATGTTTTAGTACACAAAAACAAGATATTTTTAAACTTAATTTGGCTCCTAAAATAGAAGAATTCAAAAAACTGTATTAAACGCTGGCAGCATAGAAAAAATAACACTACTTGGTAAAATTACAGTGCTAAACACGTTTGCTCTCCCAAAACTAATTTACCTATTAACAGTTTTACCAAACCCTTCAAAAGACACAATAAAACAGCTAATCGAATATATGTATAAATGTATATGGAACAATAAACCGAGTAAAATAAAACGATCTACACTTATACGACAATTTGAGGAGGGGGGGACTAAAAATGCTAGACTTGGAAAAATTCATATTTTCTCTTAAAGCAAGTTGGATCAAGCGAATTACGAACAATAGCACTGGCTTATGGAAAAACATATATCTAAATAAATTAAAACATTATGGTGGTAACCTAATTTTTAAATGTGATATAAAATGTACTGATATAAATAACTTATTTCCAAAAAACGCTTTTTTTCAAAATATTTTAACTGTATGGAGGACAATATGTAAAGATGATAAGTCTGAAAATATAAGTAAATGTGTTATAAGGAATAATTCGAATTTGAAAATAAGCAACAAAACAGTTTTTTTTACAAAGGATGGTTTGACAAAGGGGTAAAATATATTGAACATATATATGATTATAGATTGAAAAAGTTTTACACTTTTGACTACTTTTCATACTTATATGATATACCAAGAACAGATTATCTTAAGTATTTATCACTGATATCGTGTATTCCAAAACACTTTAAAGCTAAACTAAAAGACGAACAAACAAATAACCAAATTGTTATACAATCTCTTCTATATAGAATGAAACAGTCTAAACATGTTAATAAAATGTTATACAATTATCAAATTCATAAGGAACCTACCAACATAAACACACAACAACAATAATCGAGAAAAGAATTTCAAAATGCAATTATTGACTGGAAACATATGTATAGTATACCATCAAAATGTGTTATTTCCACTAAAATTCGCAATTTTCAATTAAATATATAATGAGAATAGTTGCAACAAATAAAAAGTTATTGAAATTCAAATAGTTCATTCAGAACTATGTGATTGTTATGCTATGGGCACAGAAACCGTTAACCATTTATGTTGGGAATGTGTTCATACACAAACTTTCTGGTTAAGTTTACAAACTCTTTTGCGTAAATTTCTCATTGATGTGACATTTAATTTATTTAACATAACTTTAGGATACTCAGCCAATAATACAAATAAAGCTGTGATCAATTTTATAATAATATCAGTAAAACATTATATTTTCTTAAACACATGTAGAAACAACATTCCTAATGCCATTGGATACAAGTTATCCGTATTTAAATGTATTGAAATTGAAAAAAAGTATTGCCTTTAAAAATGACAAATTGCATTTACATAATGAAAAATGGAGATATTTTATCGATTTACATTTTATTAAAATCATTTTGATATATTAATGTTGTTAATGGGATGAAGCAAACATTCTTTTATTTATAATATTGTATTGCATTGCACTTCTTTACATGCATGGCTGCTGGCTGTCCCCATTTCTCTCTGTGTCTGTCCACCTCCGTTTCTCTCTCTCTCTTTATATCTCTATCTTTCTCTATCTTTATCTATATCTACTCTCTATCTTTATTTTTTTCACAATACAAAGACATTTTATTTTGGTTCATTAAAAAATCTATCTATATGCAGTATGTGAAAATGTTAATAAATGGGTTACAATAATAATGGTAACTGAAAATTAAAAAGAAAGAAAGAATTGAATGCACTGTTATAATATGTTGATAAATCTACCATGAAACTGTTAGATGGTAAGAATTGAATGCACTGTTATCATATATTGGCAAAAAATACCATGCAATTGATAGAAGGTAAGTAATAGACGCCACGTCATTACACATGTGTCCGCTACGTTAACGACGTGTACACGTGACAGGAAGTCAGCTGGTGGTAGTACAGTCATAAGGACAGCAACCCACATATTCGTCATATGGGCGACGTGACGGTCCTGACGTCGGAATACGGTCGACAGTCGGTACGAGGCGACGAACGCCGAAAGACGCAACGATCGAGTTGCTAGCAACTATTTATAACTGTAACTTTTCATCAAATTAATGTTATTTCAACGCCACGATAACTATATGATGTATATTACTAAGGTGATATAGATTGAACAAATAACACTTATCATTGATTAATTATCCAAATAACGACCAAAGATTTTAGATGAAAATTTATACAATATAACAATGTGTGTACACTTTGAAATATAACTTTTAATAAAATAATGCAACGTTACGTGAATAAATGAACTCGTTAATACACATATTACGTATAGTCTATGTGTAGAAAAAAGAGTAAACCATCATTAACATTTTCCTCTTTGTATTTTATGGCAGAATCTGAGCAAAATCTGAGCAAAATGGTTATTAATGGTTATTTATGCTACGGCTAAATATATTCGAATTGAAAATATTTATTTATATATATATATATATATATTTGTTTTTAATTTCAACCACAAACAGGTGGTCCATTAATCACCCCGTAATAGGTGTATTAGGGTTGAGGTGGGCCATCCATCTATACACCTTACAAAATTACATTTCAAGGCGTAGAAATAATTTTTACAGTAATAATGTTTTATAACATTTTTTTCTTTTTTTTAACAATTCATAACTAAATAGTTTTTTTCAGCCAATTCATTGTAACAATAGTCCACATAATAATTTTTGTCAATAAAGTAAAATTTTGGTACAACTAGAGAGTTTCAGAAATTATGCTTTTGTAATGTTTCCAAATTTTTGTTCAAGTGCAAATCTTTCAGTTTAGTTTAAAGGCTGCATATTTTTCAATTTTGTAAACTGATTTCAAGTTATTTATAAAATTGGCACTAGATTGTTCTACCTTTTAAGTTTCTGATTGAATATGTGGCATTATCCCAGTATAATTTTTTTTATTTAGTATCAAATCTTAATTATTATTCCCTATAATTATATCTGAAACCGACCTATTAGTTATTACATTAGTACATATATGTTTGATGGAAATTGATAGGTTTGTTCAAAAAGACTCTGATATTTCACAATCATAGAAAATATGTTTAATGGTTTCTAAATTTATCACAAAAACTACAATCTTCAGAGTTGGAAATGTTCATTTCTTTAAGTAAATAATTTGTTCCTAACATTTTGTGGTTAATATTGTACTGGAACCATTGTAATTATGTATCTTGGTTGAAAATAGCTATGGATTTCTATCAACAATATTCACTGAAACGAAAATGGCTCACATGTCTATCTTTAGTGGTATTCTACTTACATGATTTTCGAATCGAAAGGAACAAGAATATTCATTCGGGTATATACCTATCCATTCTGTAATCTACTCAGATGTTCTGAATTCAGAGTGTTCTCCGTGGCCGAGTGGTATAGGGCGCCGTCTCAAGATCACTTATCTCTCACCGTTAAAGTTCGAGAACCGCTCGCTTCCAAAACTTTAAGTGAGAAAGTGTTCCAGTTACTTACGGAAGGACCGTGTTCCTACCCATATTAACTCTGAAGTCTTTATCCACTAATAAAACTGGATATGCCATATATAAACGCAAAGTTCTCCATACGATTAGGTCACATGGGTTTGACATCGTTAATATATATTCCAATTAGTCTGTATGAGTAAGGTGATAGTTAGTGGATGTTTAAAAATCTAAACAATTGTGTAAATTGACCTGACACGAAAACAACTATCGCTCCACCCACTGACCACGTGACGATGTCTTTTAATATAAACCATAAATTAAGTCAATAAAATGTATTGTTTACTTAGATATGTCAGTTTATCAACACATATTCAGAAACACATATCTCAGTCTCGAGTGATATATTACGCCTTTAATTGTACACTGTCAGTATACGAGAGTTTATGGCTGTAATATTAAAAACATGTATTATACTTAAGTGTTGTCGCAGGTGATAACATTCATTTCCCCACAATTCATTCAGCTTTGCGATCATGTAACCATAAATATATATGTAATATGAATGTAGGGAATCAGACATTGGCCATTATTCAGATATCTGATGATTCGTTTAACTATGCCTGTATGAGATATGCAGACACACTACCAAGAAAGCATAGCGGTAGATGGGCGTGATAATCTGAAAAAATAATTCTAAATAACTTAATGTTGTCACTCTCTCGTCGAAAAAGTTGATGTCGAAATTTTTTTTTCGATCCTTTACGTATGAAACGCCAATATGATTTATCCGGATGCTCTGAGAAATAAATATACGACAATATAAACGGTTTTAAGAGCAACATCATGTAAAATAGAGACAGGTACGCACCGACATATACTCGCACAAGGACACATATATTTATATTTATTTTAACGTTACAATAACTAATTAATTATACCTTTAACTAAGGTGATATAGATGCAACATACAACACATATCATTGATTAACGATATAAATTACGACCGAACGATTGTGGATCCTATAAAAAAACACTCATTCAGTCTCTGAGTCATATGATACCTGATGATGTAACCATGTAGTTTTTTTTAAGCTTCTAAATTTAATTAGATAAAGTTGTCCACTAAGTCCAATTGTAAAAAATATGTGAATATTACGTAGTGCAAAGATTGTTACAATATTGGTGGTTTATCTGATGTATGTTCAGTTCGTGTCGGAATATTGCCAGTTTTATGTTAAGTAATTATCAAAGAACCCTAAATGTACTGCATCCTCACCAAATAAGAGAGTTTTGACGAACGATACTGTGGACAATGAAACCAGTGTCAAATAGCCTAAAGCATCACTTATGAAGTGTTATTTTCCAACACTAGTTTTGACATATTCTTTATTTACGGTACAAATCTTCCTGTTGGAAGATATATTTTAAATATGACTTTCTGCAATAGTTTCTGATTTCCAGGAAATATTCTCTAAGCGATTGATTTAGCAAACTTAATGTGTATATAAATTTGGAGCACAGACAGAGTTGTTTATCGCACTGTAAATCAACCGATATTTACATATAATAGTTTCTGACGTCCATTAAATATTCTCTGAGCGATTGATTCAGCTAACTTGATGTGTATATAATCATTTGAAGCGCATACATATTTGTTTATCGCGCTGTAAAGCAACCGATATTTAATAATAAGCACTAAATCTTGCTGTTGTATGGCAGTTACAATTTGTTAATACCTGTACAATACACTTATTTTTACTTCGTCATGGTAAATGGTTACATCAACTATTCCAGTGTAATGACCTTGTTTAATTATATCTGAATTTTATATGCCAAAACACGGTCAAGCATGCATGCCTGCAGATAGGTTTAACAATCAGAAACAATAATGTTTGATAACTTACCTGGCTTAGGAAGATTCAATGTATTTGTACGAGGAATACTTTCTTCTTTCAACGGATCTGAGTAATAAATATAAAACAATATCAACGGGTATAAGAGCAACATCATGTAAAATAGAGACAGATAGCAACTGGCATGTGTTCACACAAGGACACAGATGATACATGGTGAGTATTATGTTGAGCATCAGGAAGAGATTCAAGGGACACAGTTACACATATAGACATGTGCGGACTGGCAGCCATACGATAAACGCCGATAGACCCGACAATTGAGCCGCTAGCAACACACATACAGAAACATGTTCTATGTATAACTGTAACTATTCATCAAATTAATTATATTTCAAAGTCAGATTACACATAAAACATATAATTGATTAACGATATAAATAACGACAGGACGATTGTGTATCCGATGTGTCTGCCTGCAAACATTACCGTCTATATATACATACTTAAATGTTTTTAGATGGAAATTGATACAGCATAACAATGTGTGTTCGCCTGGAATATTTATTTTAATAAACTAATACAGCGTTACGTGAAAAAATGATCTCGTTTATAAACATATTACGTATATTCTGTGTGTAGAAAATAGAGTAAACAATCATAACTATTTTCCTCGTTGTATTTTATGACAGATTCTGTGCAATATAAAGTATGGTTTTTTGTCCTACGAATAAATATATTAGAATTGAAAATATCTATTGATTCCTTCCAACAGTATTTATTGAAACGAAAACGACATATAGGTCTATCTTCATATGGTATTTTTACTAACATAAATTTCAGATAGAAAGGAACAAGATCATGTAGTTGGCACTATCCCTAGCCATTCCGTAACTTACTCAGATGTTCTGAGTTCAATGTGTCCACCGTGGCCGAGTGGTATAAGGCGCCGTCTCAAGAGCACTTACCCCTCACCGCTAAGGTTCGATAAACGCTCACTCTGAAAACTTTTAGTCAGAAAATGTGCCAGTTACATACAAAAGGACGGTGCTCCTACTCAGATTCATTCTGAAGTCTTCATCCACTTATAAAACTGGATATGCCATAAACAACCTAAAATCTATTGAAAACGCCGTTCAATCCCATTAAAAAAATAGGTTCAAATACTTGAAAATGAAAACTATGCTCAGAAAAAGGCAAGCTTTTATCAATAAGGTTTATCGATGTGCATCGGAAAAAAAAGTATTCGTCATTGCGTTAATTATTTCTGTAGTAACAGATTATATACTGATGATGAAAACTCCTAAGTATAGACACTATCACAACACTAGGTTGATTTTTTTATACAGACATATATGTAATTGAAAACTCCTATATACCTAAGATTCTATGGATCTATTGAACATTCGAAATATTTCCCAAAAAAACGAGTATTACATTGTAACTTGATAGCACCGAAGATTCATCTCTATACAAAAGCAGCGTTCGTCTTCATTTCGTGAATTTAAATGCAATATTAAGAAAGTTATCAGGTAAAAAGTATCTAAATGGACACTTTTCTTCCGTTTTTACACCGCTCCATACGATTAGGTCACGTGTGTTTGCCATCGTGATTATATATTCAAATTAGTCTGTATGGGTTAGGTGATAGATAGTGCATTGTTTAAAATGTAAATCATTGTGAAAATTGACTTAACTCGACACCGACTTTCGCTCCGCGCACTGGCCCGTGATGGTGTTTTATAACATACGCAATAAATCATGTCAATAAAATGTATTGTTTACTTAGATATCGTCAGTTTATCTTAAAAAAAAAAATCTAAAGACAATTTCGTCGCTGGAACCAATTTCGGTAAGATTATCTGCGTATTTAATTGGCAGGTCGTCTCAGATCAAATGGCACGTAGGTAACAATGCCCGACGAAATCGCATGTTCGTGCTTTGCGTGGTATTGCATCAATATCACCAGCAGACTGTTACTCTAATACTTGATAATGTCGGCCAGACACTCATTAGGTAAACATCAGAAAGTGTGTGTTTAATACAATCCATTATATATATTACACAAAAAAACTGTACTTTATATTTTATTATTGTAAAAATTCTCGTTTTCGATATAACGTAAATGAAATTCATATAACTAATATTAGTTTGGTTTAAATTGACATTTCATTGTTATCAAACATTCGGAACTAATCAAATTCTATAAATAGCGTGTTGAATTTGTAATTTCTATACCAGATCGATGACATAGAAAATAAGTTTCAAATATCTCAACTTTGCATTAATGCCGACACGGACGTAAAATATCTACAATACATTCCAAATAAAGAACATCCGTTAACAGTTACTTATGTCTTTGATAAACAGCAGAACATAATTATATTTCATTAAACATTTTCTACACAGTTTATAATATTGCCACGTGTGAACTCAATTTTAGGTTATACAAGATGATAATGCAACTGAACTAAATTGCATGTTTGCGATCACTGTTTATATAAGTTTATATTCGTTTAATGCATCATATATTCACAATAGAAACGTTCACTGACATTATATTTACTTAAGACAAAATCTCTTAGGCTGAATCCTGTGCCACATGCATGCAAAACATGACAACGCATATTTATATCAACATTTTGTAGAACTGGAGCTCTACAAAAATACTGAGAACGAAATTGGTCATTTGAAGTTATTATGAGACTATCCTTATATAAACATGAGCGTGAAGTAAACATTCTTTTGTAGAATCGTTTTGTCTGTTTGACAACACTTTTTCATTGAAGCCTCGGAAACTTTATATCAGATGACACTTTTCTACAAATGTTGCTGAACAAAAACAAAAACAATCAGTTCTATACGAGTATAGCGATTATTTCCCCTGTGACATACATTTTTAGGTTTCTTCAGAATTGAGATACTGATAATCGTTTTAATCGCATTGTTGTGTCTACTCAAACTATTACATCGTGTACCAAAATGAATGAAAACTGATGCCGTGTATTTAACTTATTTACACATTCAAATAAGTCATATATAATTTTATAATAATAACTTTTTGTGAATAACCAAGATATAAATGTACAGACTACGGCGAATGCGCCTAGCTACAATGCAAACCATAGATACACTATCCATGCAACACATCTGGACAAGGTGGACAAATTTACATACATGAACTGATAGCTGTATACCTATTCCTGAAGATGAATATGCATTTAATGAATATATTTGTATTGCTGTAGGTGCACTCCGATGTTTAACTGTATGTAGCACTTACACTAGTGCACTTACTGGATTAGGCAAGAAAATCATTGTTGCAGTAATAGTGGTTTATCTGATGTGTGTTGGTGTCAGAAGCCTGTCTGTTTTATGTTCAAATATTGTCCAAAAACCCTAGGTACTGCAGCGTCACCTTATAAGAGAGTTTTTTACGAACGAAACTATGTACTTATATAGTCTAATGCATCACTTATGAAGTGTTATTTTCCAAACACTAGTCTTGACACATTCTTTATTAACGGTACAAAACTACCTGTTGGAAATATATTTTTAAATATGACTGTCTGCAATAGTTTCTGATTTCAAGGAACTATTCTCAAAACGACTGCTTTAGCTGACTTTATGTGTATATAATTATTTGGAGTTCCAAAATATTTGATTATTGCACTGTAAAGCAACCGATGTTTGATAATTAGCACTGAATCTTGCTGTTGTATGGCAGTTAGAATTTGTTAAAACCTGTACAATACGCACATTTTTACTTCACCATGGTTAATGGTTACATCAACTATTCCAGTGTAATGACTTTGAAACGTCTTACCAAATTGTTATGTTTTTAGGGTCAAAGACATTCCCTAGGAAGCCTTATTAAAATTTATGATTCCAGTAAAAGAAAATACATGTAGCTGTATACTCAATTTTGTTATTAAATGGTCAATAGGTCAGTTCTGAACATAAAATGTACATTCAAATATCTTGTAGTATTTATAAACATAAATATCCGTCGATACTTTTCTTTAATATGCTTAATCATTCTATATACTATATTAATGTACAGAATATTGCATTTGAAAAACATATGCACCGTAATTTTTAGACGTACTCTTTAATGTAAGGAAATAGATATTGACAATTACTCAGGTGTCTGATAATTTGTTTATCTATATCTGAATAAGATATGCAAATACACAGTCAATCATGCATGCCCGCATATTGGTGTGACAATCAGACACAAACATTTTTAATATTTTAATAACTTACTGATTTCATTTTTTTGTTGAATGTCTTCATTCGCTTCATTTGTTAAACGACGACGTTCTTCAGGCAAACCATCTGAGTAATAAATACAAAATAATATCAACGGTTATAAGATCAACATCATGTAAAGTAGAGACAGATGCACACCGACACAAGGACACAGATAATTAATGGAGAGCATAACGTTCGGCATCAGGAAGATATGTAAGACAGAGAGGGAAATAGACAGAAAGACATGTGCGGATTGGCAGCAGGACATAAAACGCCGATAGACGCCGAGCTCGAACCGCTGACAACACACACATATACATACAAAGACTAATTAATAATGCCTTTAACTAAGGTAATATAGTTGCAAATACAACACATATCATTGATTAATGATCAAAATTACGACCAAAACATTGTTGATCCTAGAACCAAACACTCTTTCAGTCTAATATGATACATTATGACTTCATTAATGCACTGCTATTATAGACTCAAAGACTGTATTATGTATAATGTATGTATGCGTTGGTGCATGTGATATCATTGAAATTCCCCCAATAAATTCTGCTTTGCAACAGTATCCCCATAATTATATATGTAGTATAAACAGTTATGTATGAGTATTAATAGTTATGTATGTAGTATAAATACTTCCGTTTTCAGTCGACTGGTGACGAGTTAATATCGCTGTGATCCGTCGTTTTTTACATAAGTATACGTTGGTGCATGTGATATCATTGATTTATTTTCAATTAATTCTGCAACAATATCCCCATAGTTATGTATTTGGTATATTAAATAGTTCCGGTGTTTAGTAGACTGGTGTCGTTTTATTGTCTCTGTAACCCGTCTATATTACATATCGGGTGAAACATTCCAAAAACAGCAATAAATCGCCAGTTTCCGGAACAAATGGTATAAATACAATTATATATATTATAGTTCTGTACTACTCTAGTTATTGTTATATTTGGACTAGTGTGTCCATAATACACCACGGAATATGTAGTTTGTACAAGTGTTTCGTTGTTAACCAATAAATGTGTAGTTATTCTTTAGCTTCTAAATTGAATTATAATAAGTTGGACACTAAGTACAATTGTATAAAATATGTGAATATAACGCAGGTCAAAAACAATTTTTGAAAGATAACGGAAAGGCAATAATTACACCATATGATCAATTGAAATCCGCTTCAATATAAAATAAAAAATATACCAATTGAATATCACATATATATATATATCGGTACTAAATTTCCGTTGTCCAACGTTGACCTTTATTCGAATGTTTCCATTAAAATTATTTGGTATTTAACAATGGATAATTTAGCAGACTAAACAAAGCTGGACTACTTTTACTGTATACATGTTTCTATCGATGTACAACTCAGATATAAGTCCCATTTAATCAGGATCTTGCTGATGCCATTACAAAGCAAGTGCAAAGAATGATATAGGTCTTAGTACTTAATGAATCTAACATGTTTAGCTCTATTATAACTAAAGGCAAATGTACAGAGAAAAACGGCAAAGTAAAACAATCAGATTTCAATATACATAGTCGTAATTAACATAATTGTACATATTGTTATATTAACATAATCGCAGTCAACTTTTTAGAAGAAGTCATTTTCAAAAGCACAGTTGCAGCAAACAAACAGTGAATATGAAACAAATATCATGAACTTCATATAATTGATGAATAATCTTCATTGTTCACGGAAGAATGTCTTTGATTGATTTAAAAATATAAATTGAAAATATATTTTGTTTAGACACAGTCAGATATTTATTCCGATGGTTGAACGACCGTGATATTTTCAATACCAAGATTAACGGTATCACTATGTCGACAAGGGGTATAATTGTGGCATGTTTTTATGCTATAGATAACTTCAGATGATTACCCATGCTACTTGCCACGCTATTATGCTTCCAAAAGCACATTCACAAGTTTTTACAAAGAATATAAATTTAAAATTGTTCCACTCTAAACCAGTCACACTTGGTTTAAACATATTTATTCATTCAAATGTACATATAAACATATAAGTTTAGGTATAAATATGGATTAGAACGCAAGATAAAATCTTATAAAGTTCTTTTCCATGACATATATCAATTGTTAACAAATTTGGCAGATTATCAACAATTTGATTTATGCTCTTACCATTACGAATATAACATAGTTCAAAGTATATTTAATAAAAATGTTTAACATACTTTTAGGAATATTGTTTCTGATATATTTAAGAAACTGAGAAAATGAAGTGAGTAATTAGAAAAAAAAAGAAAGGTGATTTAAATGATTAAAGTAATGGATAATTATTTGAATTCACATAATAATAACGGTTAACATTTTTGGACAAGTTCTGAACGGCATGGACGAAATTGGGAGACGTGCTGACCTCACCACGTAAATAGAAATAGCCCTGTTATTTCTTCAGACTTACTTACATGTTCAGGAGAAACGATTAATGGATAAAATGTATTTGAGAACTGCTTCAAATATTTGAACATTATTGTCATAAGAGAGTTGTGGTTCACCAAAAAGAAGTATATTTAAAGAAACTGTACATAACTCACTGACAGATGTCAGGAGTGGTATGCGTTGATGCTAGTAAAGGTGACAATTGAGAAAAAAGTGGACTGTACTTTCTTTTTATCCACATGAACACAGGGGGGAGTCTTCAATGTGTTTAAGAAATAGATGATGTTTAAGTGCACTACAATTCGTTCGGAGGCGGGCATGCACTAATTGGCATTTCCTTGTACCTATGTAAAAGAATTTAGGTACTTTTGGTTCGTTATTTTCGAGTTTATGTTTAAAAGCATTCAGAGACGAGGCTTGTCTTGTTTCAAGTGGGAGAGTGTTCCAGTCACGGACAACGGAAGGAATAATGGAATTTTAGTACAGAGCTGTTCTTGAAGAAGGAATATTAATAATATTATTATTATTTCTGAGGTTGTACGTGGAACTTGCATTTGTAAGAGAAGGAACCAATGAACATAGATATGATGGGACCATTCCGTGGATCATTTTATACAAAGGGGGGGGGGGGGGGGGGGCGGTGAATGGGTTGAGTGCGTTTGCGAGTTACATGCATTGATTCTGTGTTGGATGGATTAGAAGTAACCAGCCATTTATTTGACCATTCATATATTTTATTTATGTCAGAATTTAATGTTTGTGCAGCATTAACAATATCATTATTATGATTAATTATAAAGTAAAGGCTTGTATCATCGGCAAAAAGTCGTATGTTGGAGTGAATATCAGATACTATGTCATTTATATCAACTAAAAACAGAAGAGGACCTAATATAGATCCCTGGGGAACACTGGCTTTAATTGGTCTTCAATTAGACCTCGCGCCTGGAATGACAACACATCGGTGTCTATCTTTAAGGTAGTCAGTTAAAAGATTAAAAAGTTGACAAGATATACCAACTGCTTTCAATTTAGCCAACAACCCTTTGTGCCAAACTCTATCAAAGACTTTACTTATATAAAGAAAATACAACTCTGACCTCTTTGCCATCGTCAAAGAAGTGGGATGAATTACTTAAATTTTGATATATGAAAGCAAACTTAATAATGATTCTGAACACTTTGCATGCCCAGTTCAAACTAGTAATTAGAAATAACTCAATCACAAGAAACTGTATTTGTTCCGTGTGTATCAGTTTCGGTCATGAAACTCCTCGGACTCATGTTTACGGAATGGTACCTCCTTGCGCTTTGTACCTGTACATGATGTTGTATATGGATTAAATGAATATATTTGTGTTGCTTTACATGCACTCCAATGTTTTTAATTATGTAAAAGCACTTTCACAAGTGCATTTACTGGAATAGGCAAGGAAATATAGCTTAGCCTAAATTATGTATTCTGGTGTTACCAAGCAAGCATTGTTGCAGTAATGGTTGTTTATCTGATGTGTGTTCAGTTTGTGTTAGAAGCTTGTCTGTATTTAGTTAAGTAATTGTCCAAGAACCCTAAAGGTACTGCATCGTCACCATATAAGATTTTGAAAAACGATAATGTGGACAATGAAACCAGTGTCAAATAGCCTAATGCATCACTTATGAAGTTTTATTTTCCAATTACTAGTTTTGACACGTTCTATATTAATGGTACAAAACTTCCTGTTGGAAGATATATTTTAAATATGACTTTCTGCAATAGTTTCAGATTTCCAGGAAATATTCTCTAAGCGATTGATTTAGCAAACTTAATGTGTATATAAATTTGGAGCAAAGACAGAGTTGTTTATCGCACTGTAAATCAACCGATATTTACATATAATAGTTTCTGACGTCCATTAAATATTTTCTGAGCGATTGATTCAGCTAACTTGATGTGTATATAATCATTTGAAGCGCATACATATTTGTTTATCGCGCTGTAAAGCAACCGATATTTAATAATAAGCACTAAATCTTGCTGTTGTATGGCAGTTAAAATTTGTTAATACCTGTACAATACACTTATTTTTACTTCGTCATGGTAAATGGTTACATCAACTATTCCAATGTAATAACCTTATTTTATTATGTCTGAATTTTATATGCCAATACACGGTCAAGCATGCATGCCTGCAGATAGGTTTAACAATCAGAAACAATAATTTTTGATAACTTACCTGGCTTAGGAAGATTCAATGTATTTGTACGAGGAATACTTTCTTCATTCAACGGATCTGAGTAATAAATATAAAACAATATCAACGGGTATAAGAGCAACATCATGTAAAATATAGACAGATAGCAACTGGCATGTGTTCACACAAGGACACAGATGATACAAGGTGAGTATTATGTTGAGCATCAGGAAGAGATTCAAGGGAGACAGTTACACATATAGACATGTGCGGACTGGCAGCCATACGATAAACGCCGATAGACGCGACAATCGAGCCGCTAGCAACACACATACAGAAACATGTTCTATGTATAACTGTAACTATTCATCAAATTAATTATATTTCAAAGTCAGATTACACATAAAACATATAATTGATTAACGATATAAATAACGACAGGACGATTGTGTATCCGATGTGTCTGCCTGCAAACATAACCGTCTATATATACATACTTAAATGTTTTTAGATGGAAATTGATACAGCATAACAATGTGTGTTCGCCTGAAATATTTATTTTAATAAACTAATACAGCGTTACGTGAAAAAATGATCTCGTTTATAAACATATTACGTATATTCTGTGTGTAGAAAATAGAGTAAACAATCATAACTATTTTCTTCGTTGTATTTTATGACAGATTCTGTGCAATATAAAGTATGTTTTTTTGTCCTACGAATAAATATATTAGAATTGAAAATATCTATTGATTCCTTCCAACAGTATTTATTGAAACGAAAACGACATATAGGTCTATCTTCATATGGTATTTTTACTAACATAAATTTCAGATAGAAAGGAAGAAGATCATGTAGTCGGCACTATCCCTAGCCATTCCGTGACTTACTCAGATGTTCTGAGTTCAATGTGTCCACCGTGGTCAAGTGGTATAAGGCGCCGTCTCAAGAGCACTTACCCCTCACCGCTAAGGTTCGATAAACGCTCACTCCGAAAACTTTTAGTCAGAAAATGTGCCAGTTATATACAAAAGGACGGTGCTCCTACTCAGATTCATTCTGAAGTCTTCATCCACTTATAAAACTGGATATGCCATAAACAACCTAAAATCTATTGAAAACGCCGTTAAATCCCATTAAAAAAATAGGTTCAGATACTTGAAAATGAAAACTATGCTCAGAAAAAGGCAAGCTTTTATCAATAAGGTTTATCGATGTGCATCGGAAAAAAAAGTATTCGTCATTGCGTTAATTATTTCTGTAGTAACAGATTATATACTGAAGATGAAAACTCCTAAGTATAGACACTATCACAACACTAGGTTGATTTTTTTATACAGACATATATGTAATTGAAAACTCCTATATACCTAAGATTCTATGGATCTATTGAACATTCGAAATATTTCCCAAAAAAAACGAGTATTACATTGTAACTTGATAGCACCGAAGATTCATCTCTATACAAAAGCAGCGTTCGTCTTCATTTCGTGAATTTAAATGCAATATTAAGAAAGTTATCAGGTAAAAAGTATCTAAATGGACACTTTTCCTCCGTTTTTACACCGCTCCATACGATTAGGTCACGTGTGTTTGCCATCGTGATTATATATTCAAATTAGTCTGTATGGGTTAGGTGATAGATAGTGCATTGTTTAAAATGTAAATCATTGTGAAAATTGACTTAACTCGACACCGACTTTCGCTCCGCGCACTGGCCCGTGATGGTGTTTTATAACATACGCAATAAATCATGTCAATAAAATGTATTGTTTACTTAGATATCGTCAGTTTATCTTAAAAAAAAAATCTAAGGACAATTGCGTCGCTGGAACCAATTTCGGTAAGATTATCTGCGTATTTAATTGGCAGGTCGTCTCAGATCAAATGGCACGTAGGTAAGAATGCCCGACGAAAGCGCATGTTCGTGCTTTGCGTGGTATTGCATCAATATCACCAGCAGACTGTGACTCTAATACTTGATAATGTCGGCCAAACACTCATTAGGTAAACAGCAGAAAGTGTGTGTTTAATACAATCCATTATATATATTACACAAAAAAACTGTACTTTATATTTTATTATTGTAAAAATTCTCGTTTTCGATATAACGTAAATGAAATTCATATAACTAATATTAGTTTGGTTTAAATTGACTTTTAATTTTTATCAAACATTCGGAACCAATCAAATTCTATAAATAGCGTGTTGAATTTGTAATTTCTATACCAGATCGATGACATAGAAAATAAGTTTCAAATATCTCAACTTTGCATTAATGCCAACATGGACGTAAAATATCTACAATACATTCCAAATAAAGAACATCCGTTAACAGTTACTTATGTTTTTGATAAACAGCAGAACATAATTATATTTCATTAAACATTTTCTACACAGTTTATAATATTGCCACGTGTGAACTCAATATTAGGTCATACAAGATGATAATGCAACTGAACTAAATTGCATGTTTGCGATCACTGTTTATATAAGTTTATATTCGTTTAATGCATCATATATTCACAATAGAAACGTTCACTGACATTATATTTACTTAAGACAAAATCTCTTAGGCTGAATCCTGTGCCACATGCATGCAAAACATGACAACGCATATTTATATCAACATTTTGTAGAACTGGAGCTCTACAAAAATACTGAGAACGAAATTGGTCATTTGAAGTTATTATGAGACTATCTTAATATAAACATGAGCGTGAAGTAAACATTCTTTTGTAGAATCGTTTTGTCTGTTTGACAACACTTTTTCATTGAAGCCTCGGAAACTTTATATCAGATGACACTTTTCTACAAATGTTGCTGAACAAAAACAAAAACAATCAGTTCTATACGAGTATAGCGATTATTTCCCCTGTGACATACATTTTTAGGTTTCTTCAGAATTGAGATACTGATAATCGTTTTAATCGCATTGTTGTGTCTACTCAAACTATTACATCGTGTACCAAAATGAATGAAAAATGATGCCGTGTATTTAACTTATTTACACATTCAAATAAGTCATATATAATTGTATATATATATGGAAATAACTTTTTGTGAATAACCAAGATATAAATGTACAGACTACGGCGAATGCGCCTTGCTACAATGCAAACCATAGATACACTATCCATGCAACACATCTGGACAAGGTGGACAAATTTACATACATGAACTGATAGCTGTATATGAGTGAAAAATGATAGGGAATTTCATATATTTCTAAACGTTTGGCTAATCTATGAAAGTAATTTATCATCTCAGTTATCCTCCAAAGCACAATTACGGCATGTAGAAACGGTGAAAGTGACACTAGAATAATGAACTTCATATAATTGACGAATGATCTTTATTGTTTGCTTGAGAATGTATTTTATTTATTATCTAAGACACATTCATGCATTTATTCCGATGGTTGAACTATTGCAATAGTGTCTAATACCAAGATTAGCGGCAACATGATGTCGACTATGGTTAGAATGGTGGCATGTTTGTATGCTAAAGATAACTTCAGATGATTACCCATGCAGCTGGCAACGAGAACATGCTTCTAAAAGTACATTCACAAGTTTTTACAAAGAATGTAAATTAAAAATTGTTCAATTCTAAACAAGTCACACTTAAGCAAAGACATCGGATGACTTACTCAAATTATGATACATGGAAGCAGACTAAATAATGATTCTGAACACTTTGCATGCATAGTACATACAAGTGGTAAGTTAAAACTCAACAACATTTGTTTTTTGTGTGTATGAGTTTCGGTCATCGAACTACTTGGAATCATATTTACGGAATGGTACCTCTTTGCGATTTGTACCTATTCCTGAAGATGAATATGCATTTAATGAATATATTTGTATTGCTGTAGGTGCACTCCGATGTTTAACTGTATGTAGCACTTACACTAGTGCACTTACTGGATTAGGCAAGGAAATCATTGTTGCAGTAACGGTGGTTTATCTGATGTGTGTTGGTGTCAGAAGCCTGTCTGTTTTATGTTCAAATATTGTCCAAAAACCCTAGGTACTGCAGCGTCACCTTATAAGAGAGTTTTTTACGAACGAAACTATGTACTTATATAGTCTAATGCATCACTTATGAAGTGTTATTTTCCAAACACTAGTCTTGACACATTCTTTATTAACGGTACAAAACTACCTGTTGGAAATATATTTTTAAATATGACTGTCTGCAATAGTTTCTGATTTCAAGGAACTATTCTCAAAACGACTGCTTTAGCTGACTTTATGTGTATATAATTATTTGGAGTTCCAAAATATTTCATTATCGCACTGTAAAGCAACCGATGTTTGATAATTAGCACTGAATCTTGCTGTTGTATGGCAGTTAGAATTTGTTAAAACCTGTACAATACGCACATTTTTACTTCACCATGGTTAATGGTTACATCAACTATTCCAGTGTAATGACTTTGAAACGTCTTACCAAATTGTTATGTTTTTAGGGTCAAAGACATTCCCTAGGAAGCCTTATTAAAATTTATGATTCCAGTAAAAGAAAATACATGTAGCTGTATACTCAATTTTGTTATTAAATGGTCAATAGGTCAGTTCTGAACATAAAATGTACATTCAAATATCTTGTAGTATTTATAAACATAAATATCCGTCGATACTTTTCTTTAATATGCTTAATCATTCTATATACTATATTAATGTACAGAATATTGCATTTGAAAAACATATGCACCGTAATTTTTAGACGTACTCTTCAATGTAAGGAAATAGATATTGACAATTACTCAGGTGTCTGATAATTTGTTTATCTATATCTGAATAAGATATGCAAATACACAGTCAATCATGCATGCCCGCATATTGGTGTGACAATCAGACACAAACATTTTTAATATTTTAATAACTTACTGATTTCATTCTTTTGTTGAATGTCTTCATTTGCTTCATTTGTTAAACGACGACGTTCTTCAGGCAAACAATCTGAGTAATAAATACAAAATAATATCAACGTTGATAAGATCAACATCATGTAAAGTAGAGACAGATGCACACCGACACAAGGACACAGATAATTAATGGAGAGCATAACGTTCGGCATCAGGAAGATATGCAAGACAGAGAGGGAAATAGACAGAAAGACATGTGCGGATTGGCAGCAGGACATAAAACGCTACAAACAGTGAATATGAAACAAATATCATGAACTTCATATAATTGATGAATAATCTTCATTGTTCACGGAAGAATGTCTTTGATTGATTTAAAAATATAAATTGAAAATATATTTTGTTTAGACACAGTCAGATATTTATTCCGATGGTTGAACGACCGTGATATTTTCAATACCAAGATTAACGGTAACACTATGTCGACAAGGGGTATAATTGTGGCATGTTTTTATGCTATAGATAACTTCAGATGATTACCCATGCTACTTGCCACGCTAGTTTGCTTCCAAAAGCACATTCACAAGTTTACAAAGAATATAAATTTAAAATTGTTTCTACTCTAAACCAGTCACACTTGGTTTAAACATATTTATTCATTCAAATATACATATATACATATAAGTTTAGGTATAAATATGGATTAGAACGCAAGATAAAATCTTATAAAGTTCTTTTCCATGACATATATCAATTGTGAACAATTTTGGCAGATTATCAACAATTTGATTTATGCTCTTACCATTACGAATATAACATAGTTCAAAGTATATTTAATAAAAATGTTGAACATACTTTTAGGAATATTGTTTCTGATTTATTTAAGAAACTGATAAAATGAAGTGAGTAATTAGAAAAAAAGAAAGGTGATTTAAATGATTAAAGTAATGGATAATTATTTGAATTCACATAATAATAACGGTTAACATTTTTGGACAAGTTCTGAACGGCATGGACGAAATTGGGAGACGTGCTGACCTCACCACGTAAATAGAAATAGCCCTGTTATTTCTTCAGACTTACTTACATGTTCAGGAGAAACGATTAGTGGATAAAATGTATTTGAGAACTGCTTCAAATATTTGAACATTATTGTCATAATAGAGTTGTGGTTCACCAAAAAGAAGTATATTGAAAGAAACTGTACATAACTCACTGACAGATGTCAGGAGTGGTATGCGTTGATGCTAGTAAAGGTGACAATTGAGAAAGAAGTGGACTGTACTTTCTATTTATCCACATGTACACAGGGGGGAGTCTTCAATGTGTTTAAGAAATAGATGATGTTTAAGTGCACTACAATTCGTTCGGAGGCGGGCATGCAATAATTGGCATTTCCTTGTACCTATGTAAAAGAATTTAGGTACTTTTGGTTCGTTATTTTCGAGTTTATGTTTAAAAGCATTCAGAGAAGAGGCTTGTCTTGTTTCAAGTGGGAGAGTGTTCCAGTCACGGACAACGGAAGGAATAAAGGAATTTTAGTACAGAGCTGTTCTTGAAGAAGGAATTTGAATATTATTATTATTTCTGAGGTTGTACGTGGAACTTGCATTTGTAAGAGAAGGAACCAATGAACATAGATATGATGGGACCATTCCGTGGATCATTTTATACAAAGGAGTAAGTTTGTGTTTAGTTCGACGAGTTTCAAAACTTTCCCATCCTACTTCAGAATTCAGGTTATTGATAGATATAAGTTTTGTAACTCCAGCTGTTATTCGTGCAGCTTCGAACTGTAATTTATCAAGTTCATATTTTTCATAATTTGTACAATTATCCCAAATAACATTGGCATATTCCAATAAGGGTCTTATAAATTACATGTATATTGTTTCTAGTGATTTTCTATCTAACTGAAATTTTAGTTTTCTCATAATATTTATTCTAGACCAAGTTTTATTCTTAATATAGTCAATATGAGAGTGCCAGCTGCAGTTGTTTGATAAGAATACTCCTAGATGTTTGTCAGATGACACATCTATAATTTGTTGGTTCTGCATAAAAAGGGGTGTGTGTGTGTGTGTGGGGGGGGGGGGGGGGGGAGGTGAATGGGTTGAGTGCGTTTGCGAGCTATATGCATTGATTCTGTGTTGGATGGATTAGAAGTAACCAGCAATTTATTTGACCATTCATATATTTTATTTATGTCAGAATGTAATGTTTGTGCAGCATTAACAATATCATTATTATGATTAATTATAAAGTAAAGGCTTGTATCATCGGCAAAAAGTCGTATGTTGGAGTGAATATCAGATACTATGTCATTTATATCAACTAAAAACAGAAGAGGACCTAATATAGAACCCTGGGGAACACTGGCTTTAATTGGTCTCCAATTAGACCTCGCGCCTGGAATGACAACACATCGGCGTCTATCTTTAAGGTAGTCAGTTTAAAGATTAAAAAGTTGACAAGATATACCAACTGCCTTCAATTTAGCCAACAACCCTTTGTGCCAAACTCTATCAAAGACTTTACTTATATAAAGAAAATACAACTCTGACCTCTTTGCCATCGTCAAAGAAGTGGGATGGATAACTTAAATTTTGATATATGAAAGCAAACTTAATAATGATTCTGAACACTTTGCATGCCCAGTTCAAACTAGTAATTAGAAATAACTCAATCACATGAAACTGTATTTGTTCCGTGTGTATCAGTTTCGGTCATGGAACTCCTCGGACTCATGTTTACGGAATGGTACCTCCTTGCGCTTTGTACCTGTACATGATGTTGTATATGGATTAAATGAATATATTTGTGTTGCTTTACATGCACTCCAATGTTTTTAATTATGTAAAAGCACTTTCACAAGTGCATTTACTGGAATAGGCAAGGAAATATAGCTTAGCCTAAATTATGTATTCTGATGTTACCAAGCAAGCATTGTTGCAGTAATGTGGTTTATCTGATGTGTGTTCAGTTTGTGTTAGAAGCTTGTCTGTATTTAGTTAAGTAATTGTCCAAGAACCCTAAAGGTACTGCATCGTCACCATATAAGATTTTGAAAAACGATAATGTGGACAATGAAACCAGTGTCAAATAGCCTAATGCATCACTTATGAAGTGTTATTTTCCAATTACTAGTTTTGACACGTTCTATATTAATGGTACAAAACTTCCTGTTGGAAGATATATTTCAACAAAATGACTTTCTGCAATAGTTTCTGATTTCTAGGATATATTCTCAAAGCGATTGGTTTCGCTAACTTTATGTGTATACAATTATTTGGAGCGCAAAATAATTTGTTTATTGCACTGTAAAGCAACCGATATTTAATAATTAGCACTGAGTCTTGCTGTTGTATGGCAGTTTTAATTTGTTAATACCTGTACATTACGCATATGTTTACTTCACCGTGATGAATAGTTACATCAACTATTCCAATGTAATGACTTTGAAACGTCTCTCACAACTGTTGTTTTTTTTTAGGTCAAAAGCCATTCCCGAGGAAGTCTTATTAAAATCTACTCCAGTAAAAGCAAATACATGTAGCTATATTGTAATATATACAAGCTGCTTAACGTAACTTTTTTTCCGTTTTACGTAAAGCACCAATACTAAACTATATTATTGAAAGTAATATTTACCTGTCAATTAATTATATATTCATTTTGTAATAAACGCACTTTCTTAAGTAAACGAATAAATAAGACATTTGACTCAGACAATGCCAGTCTTTTTCTTTAATATGCTTAACCAATATAGATACTATATATGTACATAATTTGCATTTGAAATAAAAATGCACAATAACTTTTAGACATACTCTTAAAGGTAGGGAAATATACATTGACTATTATTCAGATGTCTGATAATTTGTTTAAAGACAATTGCTATAGCTTTTGTCATATTTTTTCTAAGGATAGAATCTCACGAAACTTTCCAGTAGTTAAGTTTAATTTATGTTCATTAAAGATCAGAAAAAAAACACATGCTACCGTACATACCTTTTGGTATAACCACCCCATAAACATACCCGATCTCGACATTTGGCGAACAAATGTAGATTTAACAAGCAATGTAAAACCAATACTCAAAATTGTATAAATCTATGTTTTATTAACACATATACACAGATGCATACATGTAATAATGATTGTCATGTAAATGGTAAATGGTAAAGATTGAATTGAACCGTTTAGGTTTTTTTAAAACAAAATCATTTCGGCAGAGTGTCACTTGTTTTTCAATTTTGCAGTAAAATAAAGAGTTGTTTTAATATTTTGATATACATTTCCTTAAAACCTCACAAAATATCCTCTGATACGTATTCTAATGACAATCAATATAAAAAAAAATGTTACCGCGTTATTTGAGACAAAAAAGATCCCAAAGTATGCCATCATTAAATAAACTGCAGTTGCAAAATTTACGCTTTTATACTAAATGAGCATATTTGTATAAATATTAAGATTTCTATTATATCTTATATTTAGGTTAAATTTCTATAAAGAATTATTTCATACCATAATGCATATTTAATATATTGAACATAATTTAAGAGACCAATTTTAGATGTATCCGTAATGAGAGTGTCATCCGAAATAGGGTCAGTTGTAGTATAATACCATGTAGTGACACTGTCTGATCTCGGCAACATTGCTTCCCTTTGTGCGCGGAACTGGAGAGCATAAAAAAAACTATAGCAATTGCCTTAACTATATCTGAATCAGATATGCAAATACACCATCAAGCATGCATGCCCGCAGATGGATGTGACAATCAGACACAATAATTTTAAATAACTTACAGATTTCATATATGTGTTGATTGTTTTCATTCGCTTCATTTGTTAAACGACAACGTTCTTTATTCAACAAATCTGAGAAACAAATATAAAACAGTATAAACGGTCATAAGAGCATCATCATGTCAAATAGAGACAGATACGTACCGGCATGTGTTTACACAAGGACACAGATAATACATGGTGAACATTATGTGGGGCATCAGGAAGAGATAAAAGACAGACAGATAGACATATAGACATGTACGGATAGACAGCCAGACATGAAACGCCGATAGACACAACGATCGAGCCGCTAACAGCATACATATACATACAGAACCAAGTACTATGTGTAATAGTATCTATTTATCAAATTATTTTTATTTCAACGCCACAATAACTACTTCAATACTTAATGCATATAACTAAGGCGATACAGATTAAAGAGGCCTCGCCTATACATTTTATGTCCACAAAATGATCCAAACGTACATAGTTTGAAAAAAAAACTATGTAAATTGAAGAAATCGATGCGATTTTCGACAACACGTATTACTTTATAGACATAAGTGTTTAAAAGGGTCGTCTATAAACAATTGAATTGGTGATTGATTTTAGAAATCCGAAGATTTATAATTGTCAAGTGACATGAAAAATGAAGTGTCTATCGGCCCGACGGTCGTGCCCATTATCGTCATAATTCGCACGACAGTCGTATCCATTTTTTGCCCTTATCCGCACGACGGTTATACCGATATAGTTTCTTATTGGCAGGACAGGTGCTCGACAAGGGAAGTAAGTCACGAGAGATATCAAGGAGTGTAAGCATATATCCGGGCCTTTTCAAGCATATTAAAAATTAGGTTGAGATTGATAGGATCTGACACTCGTCATTGTGAGAATTTCGTAGTTTACAACAGTTTATTGTATGAATTACAGTCAGTTTATAGGAAATGATATTCTACTGATACTTACCTTGTCCACTTAATGGATCATATTAGAAAAAATAGTGCCAAAGGACTTTATACAGTCATGATTATGTTGGATTTACAAAAAGGCTTTATTACAGTTGATCATCATATTTAATGTGGTAAACTAAAGTTAATGGGTATTAAAAATAATGATTGGTTCATGTCTTATTTAACAGGAAGAAAACAAACAGTTAGCGTTAACAATGTAACAATTCAGAGTATAAATCTGTAACATGTGGAGTTCCACAGGATAGCATCATAGGAATACTTCTGTTTTGATGCTATGACTTGATTATTAGCATTGAATGTAAACTAATTCTGTATACTGATGACAGCGCAATTATTATAGCTCATAACGATTATAGTGTCATTTCTTCGAAACTTGGAAGTGTATTAGAGTCTTGCTCATCTTGGCTAGTAGATAATAAGCTGTCCCTATATTTTGGTAAAACTGAGTATGTTATTTTTGACGCAAAACGTAAATTAAAGCAAGTTAAGGATTTTATAATTGTTTGCAATGGACATATTTTTGAGTCCACACAGTCTGTTAAATTACTATATCTTGCTATTGGATATATTTTGTCAGGTGAAACTATTGTAAACAGTATTGTGAGTAAGGTAAATTCACGTCTTAAATTTTTGTATAGATAACCAAGGTTCTTAGATTTTAAAACTAGATATATTTATGTTCTGCTCTGATTCAATGCCATTTAGCTATTAATGTTTGTTTTTGTACCTGAGCTTTAACAAATAGCACGCAATGAAATTTAATTACCCACATGGATTGCTGTTTAACGACACAAACACAATTATTTACAATAAGTATCATTTGAAACAAAAAAAACAATGATATTACACCTATTCTTGAACTATTTATCTTTAAATCGTTTCATTAACGGCATGTTATTTATTTATCACAAGTTAACGGAATGTGAACAAATATACATGTAAGACGAGCAAAGCAAGAACACTTCCCTAGTAACATGTTATTTCATAGTTCATGAGCATTCAATACAAAAATGCATCCGGTTTACACCACAAGGTACTGTTTTATATTTGTCTAACACAAGTATACATGTTACATCCTTTAGTTTAAGTTGATGAAAAGAACGTCAAAGCCTTTTCTTCACGACATCACAATTATGACCGTAAATGTACGTAGTCTTGTATTATCATTACTAATGTTGCTGTATGGTTTTCATTTGCAACTCAGTATTAGGTATATTGTCGTTAAACTATAGAAGTTAGCATTGTTGCTTCCATCAGTCGCCACACCAACAGCAGTGTAACTGTTCAAATATCTTCATAATCAACGGGTATACTGTAATTTTGTGGCAGTATTGTTGTACTGCATTACTCTTACTTGAAAACCTTATTCAACAAAATGTAACCATGACTGATAGCAGATAACCCGCCATGCCCACAAATACGCACGTGTGCAATGTATGAGTTGTGTCCCCTTTAATGGCGGTCGTGTTTTATCGTTGAGGAATTTTGTGTGTAAAAATTGAGAAATGGGAGTTGATATTATGCTTTGTAGGATACGTATTGGGACGTTTAGTATGCCTCATAAATCAAAGAACAAGATGTCGGTTCTCTGTGTATCAAAGAAAACAGTAAGCGTGTGTTTGAGGCTTGTAATTGTCTTATCATTGTTGGTAATCCCATGTGGGGACGTTGAAACAAATCCAGGACCCGGAAATTCACGACCAACTAGACAGAGCACTTTTTCATTTGCGGAAGTGACTAGTGAGGGAGGCCGCACACCACCGCCACCACCGCCAGGTTATAAGGAGCCGACGACATGTAGAAAACAACATCCACAGACAAACGGCGAGCCTAACAAAGAAATTATTTCTTATTTACGAGATATGAAGGCCAAGGTCCGAAATGACCTTGCGTCTATAAATAGCAAAATTGATGACATGAATACTACTGTAAACAATTTGAAAACTGCAAATGAAGAACTGAGATCGGAGAATAAGGAAATGAGAGAAGAGATTAAAGTGATGAGCTCTAAACTAGATAAACTAGAAGGACATTCCAGGCGTAATAACCTACGTTTTAACGGGATACAAAGAGTTATTAATGAGACCTGGAAGGACAGTGAACTAAAAATAAGAACTTTTATAAAGGAAGATCTAGCTTTGCCGAGCCTTGAGAACGTTGGTATAGAGAGAGCACATAGATTAAATAGCAGAGAGAAAGATAAATGCACCATTATGGTGAAATTCTCCAACTACAAGGACAAAGAGGCCATTCTAGATAGTGCAAAACGAAATTTGAATGGGTCACCGTTTTCTGTACACGAAGACTACACGGATCGCGTGAAGCTACACAGACGCGAACTCGGCAAACGACTGGTTGAGGCACGGGCGAATGGACACTACGCATCAATGAGATACGATAAACTTATAGTAAACGATGACGTATTGAAATACGACGAAGGGAACCAAACCATAGTTGGTATTGGATCAGCCAGGGGAAAGCCGGGCACTCGATTTCACGCTAAGAACAACATTGGAACACGTGATACACAGGAAAGGCGCAAAACCGTTCGTGTGGGACAGCGATTGGACAACACAGTGCGCGGAGGTGGAGTCAATAACGGGATAAACAATGCTATTGACTAGGATAACGGTCAAGGCCCATTGGTCACACATTATGTACCTAGTTATGAACAATTGAATATTTTAACCTGGAATATTGGTGGTCTTAGAAAATATGTGGACGATTTGTTATTTAAACAATATTTACAAACATATGATATTGTAGGACCTGTTGAAACGTGGAGTAGCTTTAAAGGCGAATATGATTTGTTTTTACAGCAGTTCACTCATTTTGATTGTATAAGACAGAAACATGGCAATGCAATTCGAAACAGTGGTGGGGTTAGTGTATTTGTAAAAAATACTTTAACTAAATCTGGTTTAATTAGGCAAATATTCCCAGAGTTTTCAAATTGCATTGTTTTATATATTAAATCTAGCGTTTTTCATTTCATGAAGGATATTTTATTATACATTGCTTATGTCTCAACCGAAGGATCATCCACTTATAACGCGAAAGAGAAAAATGGTATAGTTTTGTTAGAAAATAATATTTCAATGTTAAAAAATGTATATCCAGAATGCTATTTATATATTTCTGGGGACATGAACGCCCGAACTTTGAATTTGCTTGATTTCATTCCTGATGATACTTTAGATCATATGTATACATTTTCGGTTGACTATGACACAGACACGTTCGACTTGCCGCGAAGTAATAAGGATACAGATAGGTACAATCTATTCGGTAAATCACTTGTAGAGCTTTGTTGCACTCATAGTGTGCATATTATAAATGGCCGGCTACATGGGGATACATCTGGGAACTTTACGTGTATTGCAAATGATGGCCATAGTGTTGTCGACTACCATATCGCTTCTTCGGAATTATTCCCGATTATTTCAGATTTTAATATTGAAGAACGTGATAATTCCGATCATTTCCCAGTATATGCCCAACTTACGTTAAAGTGCAATCAAGCAGAACAGGTCGAATGCGACGGAGAAAATCGCTCGCAAGAATTCGAATTCTTCGAGCAATATAAATGGAGAGATAGTCTACGTGAAGATTCTATTCGGTCCTTTAGAATACATTTGGAATTAAAGTATAATGAAATTACTGCTTTAATCGGTGTGAATGTAAACGATGCGGTATTAATCATACTTGACCTCTATAAACAGTCGGCCAAAACTATGCGTTCGTTACCGAAAGCATCGTCTGCTACAAATATACAACCTTTATGGTGGGATAGTGAGTGCAACGAAGCAAAACATTATAAATATTCATTGTTAAGACGATTTCGCTGGACAAATAGTGCAACGGATTTTAACAACTATAAAGCTGCTCGTAATACATTTAAGTATATTTGTACGACAAAAAAGTTAAAGCTACGATTTGATCGGCGGCAAAGCCTCATTAATGCACGAAACGATCCGAAAAGTTTCTGGAAATTAATTAAATTACAAAACTTGAATAATACGGCAATAACGGGAACTGGGCGGATACATGTAGAAGATTGGTGAACGTACTTTAAAAGTCTTTTATTTAAAGAACGTCAGCCGCCTGCTTCAGATATAAACTTGCATGATTTTCAAAATAATGATGATATGGATATTTTATTGAATACACCGATTTCAAACAAGGAAATAAACCGAAGCATAGCTAAACTTAAAACAGGGAAATCCTTCGGAAATGATGGGATAGGAACACAGTTTTACAAACACACTTGCGATTTCATAGTGCCCATACTGCACATATTATTCAATAAAATATTAGACTCTGGTGAATTTCCAGCCATATGGTGCGATAGCATTATAGTTCCTATTTTCAAATCGGGTTCGAGGGACGATCCATCAAATTACAGGGGGATATCTTTGATTAATATAATGTATAAGATCTTCTCAAGCATAATTAATGAAGAATTACTAAATGGTCGGAGCAGTTTGAAATTATCGATGAAGCCCAGGCGGGGTTTAGGGCGGGTTACTCGGTTATAGATAACATGTTCAATTTGCAAAGTATGGTCCAGAAATATATTTCGAAACCAGGTGGTAGGTTCTATGTACTATACGTAGATTTTCAGAAAGCATTTGATTCTCTAGTTCACTTTAAACTATTTTCAAGCCTTCTGAATAAAGGCATCAACGGTAAGCTTATGCATGTGTTAATATCTATGTATTCGAACATCCAGTCATATGTTAGAGTTGGAGACAAGTTTACTAAGCCATTTAAATGCAATATTAGAGCGAGACAAGGTGATTTAAATTCGCCGATAATATTTAGTCTTTACATAAATGACCTTTGTACCCACCTCAGAGAGAAATGTCATAATGGAATATGTATTACTAATGATATACCAGATATTCTTTGCTTACTTTTTGCGGACGACGTAGCTAACTGTGCGGACACAGCAAGGAACTTACAAATACAGCTCAACGCAATTTCTGAATTTTGTGATAACACGGGCATGCAGGTTACCATCAAGAAAACTGAAATAATAGTATTTAGAAATAGCGGTCCACTGCGAAATTATGAAAATTGGTCCTTTAATGGAAATAATGTAAACACGACATCTGTATATAAATATATGGGATTACTTTTAACACCTAAACTCTCGTGGACATCTGCTAAGTGTAAATTGGCTGCACAGGCTAGGAAGACAATATTTTCTATTAAAGGATATCAGAGGACATTTGGAAGTTTTATGCATAAAGATATATTTAAATTATTTGATTCGATGGTAGTGCCAATACTCACATTTGGTTCGGAAATCTGGGGATATGAATACGCCGACAAGATAGAACAAATACAAGTACAATTTTGTAAATATTTTCTAGGTATTAATTCTACTGTTATTAATTCTGTAGCTCTTGGAGAGTGCGGGAGACTACTATGTGTAATATATTATACCAAGTGCATAAAATACTGGTGTAAATTGCTTCAAATGTCCAACAATCGATTTCCTAAGAACTGTTACAAAATGTTGAAATCTCTAGACGATATTGGTAGAAAAACTTGGGCCACAAACGTTAAAACATTATTGTATAGGTATGGGTTTGGGTATGTGTGGCTAGCACAAGATGTTGGTGACATTAACCTATTTGTCTTAACATTTAAACGAAGGATCTCAGATTGTATGACTCAAACTTGGCATGATGATATAATCAACTCACCCAGGTGTGATACATATAAACATATTAAATCCTTATTAAATCCTGAAAGATATTTAAACATTGACCTTTCGTTCAATCTCAAACGATCATTTGCACGTTTTAGATGCTCCTCTCACAGACTAAATATTGAAATTGGTCGACATTTTAACATTGAAAGAGAAAATATAATATGTTTATTTTGTTTCTTAAATTCCAATATAATGGTGATAGAAAACGAATACCATGTATTTTTTAATTGTTCTAAGTATACTCATGTTAGAGAAACACATCTGTATAATTGGTATATAGGGCATTCAGAACATGCAGATTTTTATCGATTGCTTCTAAACGAGAATCCAGAGACTATTAGAAAAATTGCTCTTTTTATAACAAAACTGTTTGAAATTATAGATAAAACATAGTTCTACATTATATACTGTACCAGTTTTCAGACACTTCAAATGTATATTTAATATATTGTAACACAACTTTGTAAAACATCAATGATCAACAATTATTGTTGTATTTTGGGCCGGAGGCCTTTATTTACTCAATAAAACATCTTGTATCTTGTATCTTGTAGTGATACTTGATTGACGATAAGTAACTAACGTTAGTTCCAAAGACATTCACCTAAAATTAGTGTATTGCCTACTGTTGTAAAAAGATAACTTGATCACCGGAAGGCACATATGTGCATGCAGCGAGTATTTGTGAAATTCCGTAATGTTTGTATGTGAGCCTTAAAACGAAAGTAATATCCTGAAACCAAACAACTCATTCAGTCTCGTGTGATACGACTTCATTTACATACTATTATTAGAGTATCAAGGGCTATATTATGGACAATGTAAGTATGCGTTGGTGCATGTGATATCATTGATTTATTTTCAATAAATAATGCAATAGTATCCACATAGGTATGTATGAAGTATATTATAAAATTACGTTTTTAGTCGACTGGTACGACTATAATCTCTGTAGCTGTCTTTATTACATATTGGGTGAAACATTCCCAAAACAGCAACAATTCGACATTTTTCGGAAATTTTTTTTAAAAAAAATATATAAAGTTCTATACTACTCTGTACATGTAAGGTATTAAAATGTGAATATTACTTAGTTCGAAAAAAAAGTTTGTTAAAAAAGTTAAAGAGAGTGTAGCAAACCTAAATAAATAGAAGGTCCGTCACTTGGAAAAAATTGGTATATACGTACAGACCATTTCATGACAAACAGTATTAATACATTGTGTTAACACTTTTATGAAATTTCGATTGAAAAGTAAAATACTTGACATTTCTTTAATATTTTAAAAATGACTTTTATTTGTATCAAAGCTTTACACCAACTCTTTATTGTTATGCGAGTACAATTGTGTCGATGTTAAACCAAGAAATATGTACCGATTTGTTTGCTTCTTAATTGGATTAAATTAGAATAGCACACTAAGTCTAAATGTATGAAATATGTGAATGTTACGTACTTCGAATTATTGTTAAATACTGAATTTCCTTTGTTTAGCGTGGACCATTGTTTGATTGTTTCCAATATAAAATCATTTGACAATTTACAAATTTGATAATTTAGCAGACAGAACAAAGCTGGGCTGCTTAAAATGCATATATGTTTCTATCGATGTACAGCTGAGATATCACCAGAGTCCCATTTAATTAGGATCTTGCTAATGTCATTACAATGCAAGTGCAAAGAATGATAAAGGTATTCGTACCACATGAATCTAACATGTTTAGTTGTATAATAGCTGAAGGCAAAGGAAGAGGTAAAACAGAAAAAAATATTTGCTTTTCATATATTTCTAAACTGTTGGCTAATTTATGGAAGTAATTTACCACCTCAGGCTCGACAACCATGCAGAAATAGCCGCATATAGTAAAAACATAATCGCAGACAACTTTGTGGAAGAAGCCATCTTTCAAAGCACAGTTGCGGCAAACAAACGGTGAAAATAACACCAGAATAATAAATCTCATATAATTGAAGAAATTCAATGATCTTCATTGTTTACTTAAAAATATATATTCATTGTGTAATAAAGGCAATTTCTTTAATAAACAAATCAATATGATATTGACTCAGACAATGCCAGTCAAAAGGTCAGTTCTGAACATAAACTAAACATTCAAACATATGTTGGCAATTGTAATGAACATGCGTCGATATTTTCCATTAATATGCTAAATCAAAATATAAATGTACAGAATTTTGCAATTAAAATACATATACACAGTAACCTATGAGGCATGAGAAAAATAGACATTGACTATGATGTCTAATAATCTATTTCAATTTATCTGAATCATATATGCTAATACACAGCATGCATGCCCACAGATGGGCATGACAACCAGACATCATAATTTTAAATAACTTACTTGTTCTAATCTCTTGTTCAATGTCTTTATTCACTTCATTCGTAAATGACTTACGTCCTTCATCCAACTTATCTGAGAAATATATATATAGCACTATCAACGGTTATAAGAGGAACATCATTCAAACAAGAGACATATAACACTAACATATTTATACACAAGGACACAGATAATGCATGGTGAACATTATATGGGGCATTAGGAAGAGATACAAGACAGACGGGCAGACATATACATGTACGTGTAGGCAGCCTGACATGAAACACCGATAGATGTCACGATCGAGCTGCTGACAACACATATACACATGGAGACAAAAGTATGTAAAAGTGTAAATGTTTATCAATTTTTTTTTTACTACATCAATAATATAAGTATAAAAGTAAAGTGATACAGATTTAACAAACAACACATCTCATTGAATAACGATCGAAATTACGACCTGTGTGGATCAGATGTGTGTGCTTGCAAACGCTACCGTCTATATAAATATACTAACAGTTTTTAGATGGAAATGTATACAATATAACAATGTATGTGTACGTCTTTTTATATAAACAAGAAATGTCACAGGTTTGTGTCGCATGCACGTTTAAGGACGGACTTCAAATCTCTAACAGAATCAAAGTGTTGTCATACATACTAAAGATGTGACCGTGACCTTTCAAGTGGGAGTCTGGGTATTAAGTGCAACACTTCGTCATGTTATTTTGATCATTTGTAGCAAGTATTTATAAAATCCATCTTTGCATGACAAAGTCACTGGCCGGACATGAAATCTCACAGACTCAAAGTGTTGTCAAACAAACTCAAACTGTAACCATGATCTTTGAGGTACACATGTGGGTCTTACACGTAACACATCATGAAGTGTTTTAAAAATTGATCCATAGGTGACAATGTAACAGACCGAACACAAAATCTCAATCAGACTTAAAGTGTCACCAGTCATCAAACAAAATTAAATTGTGACCTTGACCTTTGGAGTGGAAATCTGGTTGTAACGGGCGACAAACCCTCATGTTATATTGCTCATTTGTAGTTAGTATTAACAAAAAACATCTATGCATGACAAGGTTACAGGCCAGACACGAAATCTCAAACAGACTGAAAGTGTTATCAAACAAACTCAAAGTGTGACCTTGACCTTTGAGGTAATCAAGTGGGTCTGATCATGCTGATCATTTGCAGCAAGTATTTAAAAAATCCATCTATACATGACAAAGTTACAGGTCCGACACGAAATCTAACACAGACTCAAATTGTTATCAAACAAATTCAAATTGTGACCTTCTCCTTTTATGTACAGGTGTGGGTCTTACTCGCAACACGTCGTCATGTTATGTTGATCATTTGTATCATTTGTACATAGTATCAACAAAATCCCTCTATGCATGAAAAAGTTACATGCCAGACACGAAATCTCAAACAGACTGAAAGTGTTGTTAAACAAACTCAAAGTGTGAAGTTGACCTTTGAGGTAATCAAGTGGGTCTGATCATGCTGATCATTTGCAGCAAGTATTTAAAAAATCCATCTATGTATGACAAAGTTACATGTCGGACACGAAATCTCACACAGACTCAAAGTGTGGTCAATCAAACTCAAATTGTGACCTTAACCTTTTATGTACAGGTGTGGGTCTTACTCGCAACACGTCGATATGTTATGTTGATCATTTGTGGCTAGTATTAACTAAATCCATCTATGCATGACAAAGTTACAGGCAAGACACGAAATCTCAGACAGACATAAAGTTTTGTCATACAAACTCAAAGTGTGACCTTGACCTTTGAGATACGGGTATGGGTCTTACTCGCGACACTTCGTCATGTTATGTTGATCATTTGTAGCAAGCATCTATAAATTCCATATATGCATGACAAAGTTAAAGGTCGGACGAGAAATCTCACACAGACTCAAAGTTTTGTCAAACAAACTAAAATCGTGACCTTGACCTTTTATGTACAGGTGTGGATCTTACTCGCGACACGTCGTCATGTTATGTTGATCACTTGTAGCAAGTAACCAAAGTGTTGAGTTTTTGGTGTCAAAAGTCATTCCCGAGGAAGTCTTATTATAATCAATGACCCCAGTGAAAGTAAATAACTGTTTTATAATGGCTGCTTAACATAAACTTTTTTTCGTTTTAAGTAAAGCAACAATACTAAACTATTGTATTGAACATAATATTTACCTGTCAATGAATTATATATTCATTATGTAATACAGGTAAGATCTTAATAAATAGACAATGCCTCTCAAAAGGCCAGTTCTAAACGTAAAATAGACATTCAAACGTCTAATGGCATTTGTAAAAATGAACATGCATCGATACTTTTTTTTTATATGCTAAATCAATATAAATGATATATACAATTTTGCAATTAAAATACATATGCACCGTACGTTCGAGACATACTCTTAAATGCAGGGAAACAGACATTATTCAGATGTCAGATAATTTGTTTAACTATATTTGAATTAAATATGCAAATACACAGCCTAGCAAGCATGCCAGCAGATGGGGGTGACATCAAGACACAATAAATTTGATGACTAACTGCTTCCTTTCTGTTGCCGAAAATATTTCATAACTTCATTTGCAATAGCCATACGTTCTTCATTCAACGAATCTGAGTAATACATATTAAACAGTATATACAGTTATTAGAGCAACATTATGCAAACTTGAGACACATACACACCGACATATCTACACACAAGGACACGGATAATGCAAAGAGGGCATTATAAGGGGCATCAGGAAGAGATATAAGACAGACAGGTAGACATATATACGTGTACATGTAGGCAACTAGGCATGGAACGCCGATAGATCGAGCCGCTAAAAGTACAAACAGAAACAAATACTATGTATAGCTGCAACTGTTTAATACAAATATTTTTATTTCAACGCAAAGATAACAGCATCATTAATATATGCATATAAAACTAAAGTGATAAAGATTAAACAAACAACACATCTCATTGATAACGAACGAGATTACGACCGAACAATTGTAGATCCGATGCGTCTGCCTGCAAACACTAACGTCTATATAAACATACTTAAAGTTTTTAGATGGAAATTTAAACAATATAACAATGTGTGTGTACGCCTTGTAATATAAAAAACATTGCAGTGTGATTGTCCGATCACTAGTTTTGACACGTTCTTTATTAACGGTACAAAACCTCCAGTTGGAAGATGTATTTTTTGAAAATGACTTTCTGCAATAGTTTCTGTTGTCGTAGAAGTCTTATTATTATCAATGACCCAAGTGAAAGCAAATAGCTGTTTTATACTATATACAAGAAGGGCTGCTTAATATAATATGTTATTCCATTAAACATAAAGCACCAATACTAAACTATAGTATTGAAAATAACAATCAGGGTGAAATACAAGACAGACAGGTACAATTACACTATGTGAACAATTGAACTCTGCTTAAATATACAAATGGAATATCACATATATATCGGTACTGAATTTCCTTTGTCCAGCATGGACAATCGTTCGAATGTTTCCATCAAAATTAATTGATATTAAACAATGGATAATTTAGCACACTTAACAAAGCGGGACAACTTTTAATGCATACATGTTTCTATCGATGTACAACTCAGATATGAATCCCATTTAATTTGGATCTTGCTGATGTTGAGAATATTGAGAAAGGTCTTGGTACCGAATGAACTAACATGTTAAGCTGTCTAATAACTGAAGGCAAAGATACAGACAAAAACGGCAAAGTGAAAACAAATCATATATTTCTAAACTGTTGGCTAACATATGGAGGTAAATCTCATGCATAGACACCTTTCAATAATTAGATATTGTAGAAACATAATCGAGGTCAGATTTTTAGAAGAAGTCCTCATCCAAAGTACAGTTGCGGCAAACAAACAGTGAAAATGGCACCATTATAATGAACTTCATATAATTGAAGTATAGTCTTCATTGTTCAATGAAGAGTGTCTTTGATCGATTTGAAAATATAAATTGAAAATATATTTTGTTAAGACATAGTCAGATTATTATTCAGCTGGTTGAACGACCGTGATATTTTCAATACAAAGATTAATGGTGACATTATGTCGACTAGGGGTGGAATGGTGGCATGTTTTTATGCTATAGATAACTTCAACTGATTACCCATGCAACTCGCCACGCAATTATGCTTCTAAAAACACATTCACCAGTTTACAACGAATGTTAATTAAAAATGGTTCCACTGTAAACCATTTACTCTCGAGTAAATAATGGTCACTTAACTTTAAAAACATCTTTTCGGAACTGTACCTTTCGTTGTTTTGTACATAATCCCGATGTTGTATAAGAATTTAATGAATATATTTGTGTTGCTTTACTACACTCTAATGTTTGAAATTATGTAATAGCAAATAAATGCATTTACTAGAATAGGCAAGGACATATAGCTTAGCCTTAATTAAGTATTCCGATGTTACCAAGCAAACATTGTTGCAATATTGGTGTTTTTTTCTGATGCGTGCACAGTTCATGTCAGAAGCTTGTCAGTTTTTTGTTTAGAATCCTGAAGATATCATCTTCGCCATATAAGAGAGTTTTGTCAAACGATACTGTTGACTATGAAACCAGTGTCAAATGCATCATTTATAAAGTATTATTTTCCATTCACTAGTTTTGACACGTTCTTGATTGACGGTACACCGCTTCTTGTTGGAAGATGTATTTTTAAAAATGAGTTTCTGCAATAGTTTCTGATTTCCAGGAAATATTCATTAAGCAAATGATTTAGCAAACTTTATGTGTATATAAAATTGTAGCGCAGAACGAGTTGTTTATCGCACTGTAAAGCAACATATATTTAATAATTAGCACTGAATCATGCTGTTGTATGACAGGTGGAATGTGTTAATACCTGTACAAAACATATATTTACTTCATCATGGTGAATGGTTACATTAATTATTCCAATGTTATGGCCTTGAATAGTCTCACCGAAATGTTGTGTTTTTGTGGTCAATATCCATTCCCGAGGAAAAAATAATATAATCAAAATAAGTGAAAGCAAATAACTGTTTTATAATTGATACCAGATGGGCTACTTATCAAAATATGTTTTATTTTCGTTTTACGTAAAGCACCAATTCTAATCTATAGTATTTTAAAAATAATATTTACCTTCCAACAATAATATATTCGTTATGTTATACAGGCACTTTCTTTAATAAACAAACCACTAGGACATTGACTCAGACATTGTCAGTCAAAAGGTCAGTTCTAAACATAAAATAGACATTCAAACATCTAATGACATTTGAAAAGATGAATATTCATCGACACTTTTCTTTAATATGCTTAATCAATATAAATGCTATATACCATGTTGCAATTAAAATACATATGCACCGTTACTTTGAGACATACTCTTTAATGTAGAGAAATAGACATTGGCCATTATTCAGATGTCAGATAATTTGTTTAACTATCTTTAAATATATATGAATCAGATATGCAAATACACAGTCCAGCATGCATGCTCGCAGATGGGCGTGACAATCAGACAAATCATTTTAAATAACTTTTTCATTCCTTTGTCGAATGTCTTCATTCGCTTCATTTGTTAAAGTACGACGTTCTTCAGTCAACAAATCTCAGTAATGAATATTAAACAATTTTAACGGTTACAAGAGCAACATCATGTAAATAGAGACAGATACACGTTGACATATGTTCACACAAATACACAGATAATGCATGGTGAACATTATGTGGGACATCTGGAAGAGAAGCAAGACAGACAGGTAGATAGACATAGGGACATGTGCGGATTGGCAGCAAGGCATAAAACGCCGATAGACGCCACAATCGAGCCGCTAACAACACACCTATAAAAACAGAAACAAGTACTATGTATAACTGTTTCTTTGTTATCAAATTGATTTTATTTCAAACCCACGATAACTATACCAATAATATATGTATATAACTAAGGTTATACAGAATAAAAAACACACACATATCATTGATTAACGATCGAAATAACGACCGAACGATTGAGGATCCGATGTGCCTGCAATCGTTTCTGCCTATATATATATACTTAACGTTTTTAGATGGAAATTTATACAATGTATGCGACTATGTGTACGACTTGTATTATAAAACAAATATTGCAGTGTTAATTTCCAATCACTAGTTTTGATGCGTTCTTTATTAACTGTACACAATTTCTGTTGGAAGATGCATTTTAAAAATGACTTTTTGCAATAGTTTCTGATTTCTAGAATATATTCTTTAAGCGAATGTTTAGCTAACTTTATGTGTATACAATCATTAAGTGCGCAAAAAGATTTGTTTACCGCACTGTAAATCAACCGATATCTAAAAGTTAGCACTGAATCTTGCTGTTGTATGGCAGTTAGAATTCGTTAATACCTGTACAATACACGCATTTTTACTTCGTCATGGTGAATGGTTGTATCAACTATTCCAATGGTATGACTTTGAATCGTCTTATCTAAATGTTGTGTTTTTGTGGTTAATAGCCATTCCCGAGGAAGTCTTATTATAATCATCAACTTCAGAGAAAGTTTTATAATATATAAAAGAAGGTCTACTTGGCATAATTATGTTTCCGTTTGACGTAAACCACCAATACTTAATCCATCTAAATGCTATATACATTTTTGAAATTAAAATACATATGCACCGTAACTTTGAAACATACTCTTCAATGTAAAGAAAAAGATTTTGACCATTATTCAAATGTTTGATAATTGGTTTAACTATATCTGAATTATGTATGCAAATTCACAGTCAAGCATGCATGCCCGCAGATGGGTTTAACAATCAGAAACAATAATTTTTAATAACTTACTTGTTACATTCCATTGTCGAATAGTCGCTTGATTTGTACAAGGAATATGTTCTTCATTCAACGAATCTGAGTAATAAATATAAAACATCGTGTAAAATAGAAACAGATACACATCGGCATGTGTTCACACAAGGACATAGATAATGCATGAGTATAATGCGGTGCATCAGTAAGAGATACAAGACAGACAGGTAGTTTTATAGACATGTGCGGAAAGACAGCCAGACGATGAACGCCGATAGACGCCGAGATCGAGCCGCTAACAACACACATACAAAAACAAGTACACTGTACAACTGTACCTATTTATCAAATTAATGTATGTCAACGCCAGGATTTCTACATCAATAATATATGTATGTAACTAAGGTGATACAGATTACACAAAAAAAACACATATCATTGATTAACGAACGAAATTACGACCGAACGATTGTGGATCCAATGTGTCTGCCTGCAAACGCTACCGTCTATATATGCATACTTATAGTTTTTAGATGAAAATTGATACAGTATAAAATTGTATGTACGCGTTGAAATATTTATTTCAATAAACTAATGAAGCGTTAAGTGAATAAATGATCTCGTTTATAAACTTGTTATGTACAGTCTGTGTGTAGAAAATAGAGTAAACACTCATTGCTATTTTCCTCGTTGTATTATATGACAGAATCTGTGGAAAATAACTTGATGGTTAATATCTACTACTAAATATATTAGAATTGAAAATATTTATTGACTTCTTTCAACAGTATTTATTAAAACGAAAAGGACACACACGTCTATCTTTATTTTTATGATGCGACCTCGAACAATTATCTGTAATACACTATTATAGTGTTACGTGAACACCTAAATTCGTAAATAAACATAGTACATGTACGTATAGTGCATGTGTAAAAAAAAAGAGTATACTTACCACCCTTGTTGCATTTAAATTTCTTGACACAGTCTGAAGCAATATAAATAAATGGTAAATTATACTACGACAAAATATATCGGAATTGAAGTTATTTATTGATTGCTTTCAAAAATATTTACTGAAACGAAAAGGACACTACCCATTCTGTATTTTACTAAGATGTTCTGAGTTTAGAATGTCCTCTGTGGCCGAGTGGTTTAAGGCATCGTCTCAAGATCATTTATCTCTAACTGCTAAGGTCCGAGAACCGCTCGCTCCCAAAACTTTAAGTGAGAAAGATTGCCATCTACTTGCTGATACGTCAAATATTGAGATTTTTGAGCTGTTTGTTTCCATGACGAACCGATATGTAATTGGAAATTTCTTTATACCTAAGATTTTATGGATCTATGGAACAATTAAAGTATTTTTCAAAATTACGAGTATTACATATTAACATGATAGCAACGAAGATTCATCTCTATACAAAGGCAGTGTTCGTCTTTATTTCGTGAATTTAAATGCAATATTAAAAAAGTTGTCAGGTAAAAGTTACCTAAATGGACACTTTTCCTCTGTTTTTACACCGCTCCATACGATTAGGTCACGTGGGTTTGCCACCGTGATTATATATTAGTGTGTATGAGTAAGTTGATAGTAAGGGGATATTTTAATATGTAAATTGACCTGACTTGACAACGACTATCGCTCCGTGCACTAGCCACGTGACGGTGTTTTATAATACATGCAATAAATCATGTCAATAAAATTATTGTTTACTTAGATATCGTCAGTTTATATTAGGGAAAATTTCTAAGGACAACTGCGTCGCTGGAACAAATATAGGTAAGATTATCTGCGTATTTAATTGGCAGGATGTCTCAGATCAAATGGCATGTAAGTAACAATAACCGACGAAATCGCATGTTGGTCCTTTGCGTGTTATTGCATCAATATCACCAGCAGACTGTTACTCTAATACTATATAATGTCGGTCAGACACTCATAAGGTTAACAACAGCTAGTGTGTGTTTAATACAATCCATTATATATATTACACAAAAAAACTGTACTTTATATTTTATTATTGTAGAAACTCTCGTTATCGATATAACTTAAATGAAATTCATATCACTTCATATATCTAATATTAGTTTAGTTTAACTTGACATTTCATTTTTATCAAACATTCGGAAACAATCAAATACTATAAATAGCGTGTTTATTTTGCAATTTCCATACCCGATCAATGAAAAGAAAAATAAGTGTCAAATATCTCAACTTTGGATTAATGCCAACACGGACGTAAACTATCTACACTAAATTCCAAATAAAGAACATCCGTTAACAGAACATAGTTATATTTCATGAAACATTTGTACACAATTTATAATATTGCCACGTATGAACTCAATATTAGGTCATATAAGATGATAATGCAACTGAACTAAATTGCATATTTACGATTAATGTTTATATAAGTAGGACTAAATTTGTACTGCTTAATACGTTTTTGATTTAATATTCGTTTAATGCATCATATATTCAAAAGAAAAACGTCATTGCCATCATATTTACTAAAGACAAAACCTCTTGGGCTGAAACTTGTGCCACATGTATGTAAAACATGACAACGCATATTAATATCAACTGGACACTTTGTACAATTGGAACTCTACAAAAAAAATACTGAGAATGAAATTGGTCATTTGAAGTTATCATGAGACTATCCTAATATAAACATGAACGTGAAGTTAACATTCTTTTATAGAATCGTTTTGTCTGTTTGACAACACTTTTTCATTGAAGCCTCTGAAACTTTAGATCAGATGACACTTTTCTACAAATGTTGCTGAACAAAAACAAAAACAATTTATAAATCTGTCCTTTATATAGCATGTGAGTAGTCATGAATCCTTAACTGGATCCTACTCTATCACTTCATGTATGTAAATGTGTCCACCCTGTCCGGATGTGTTGCATGTAATTTCATAGTATATAAGTCATGGTCGACACCAAATTTATTGGTTTGGCAGAGGTCTTGATATTGTAATATAGTTTGCATTGTAGCTAGGCGCACTCGCCATAGTCTGGTATGTACATTTATGTCTTGCTTATTCACAAATAATTATCTCCATATATATATCATGCATTGTGAATGAGCATTTAAATAGATCCCAAAAATCGTAAATTCCGTTGTTGTTAATTTAATTATCTCCCATTATATATATAGATATATATATATCCTTAAATGTATGCAATGTAAGGCTAAAAGTCATACCCATGTCTCCTTTCAAACACTGCTGTTGGCGGTAAACGCCATATATTATCGCAGCAACCACAACAATGACAAGTACTATTAGTACTTTTGCCCACCATGGAAATCCAGTGTTACTTTCGTTAACTGAAAATCAAAAATATTTATTGTAATATATGTATCAGTGTTATACAACTGAAACCAGTATTTGCCACGTGCACCTTTCGTTTTGCTAGCAAATGTATATATGTATTTACATTTTAGAATGTTTACACCTAAAACAGGAATTTAAAATGGAAGAAATATATCGTGTGTCAGTCGGTTGCGTATATTTACATTAAACTTGGTTCCTCCGTCTTCACATCACAAAACGGTGCAGTGTGCATAATAATAACCCCACTATAATTGTCTCATACAATCGGCATAAGTGGTTATATTTAAATGGTTATTATATGACAATATCCTTGACCACTCGGTCAAGGTTGGCCTTTGAATTGACGTAGTGTAATAATATAACTGATACATGTACATAATTTGCAATAAGTTGGTACATTTCATATAACACGCTAAAGAGACGTTCAAACATTACACTTTTAAACCGTCGATACTATGAGGAGAACATAAAGAGTAAATTAGTAATTTTACTAAGTTGTTTTACTACTATTATTTCTGATTCATTTTTTGTAATGGAGGTCGATCAGTGTCATGTGATAATTGAATAACGTTCAAACTGGTGCCAAGAGCATGGTGGTATTGCATGATCTATTATCATTTTATTTCATTCGCTTAATTGTTTTCCGTGCTTGTAAAGTGTCTTTTTATCATATGTCATAGTAGTTATATCATCTTGATATGTGATGACAGCATTGATAACACTCTTGAATGTTCAATCTAGAACAAGCTAACAAATGTATCACGCACATATAAGACCTTATACACTCTCATTTAAAAACGTAAAATATAAATATCGTCGATCGAAATATGTATTTCTTAAACGAGCGGTACGATCGTATATCGTATTTGTTTACAAATATCCAGAACATTTCGCCAATGTTCGAGAGTATACAAATGAATACATGTAGTTTGATGCGCATATTACCCTAATTTTCAGTTTCGGCAATTAAAAATGGAGTAATTAGAGGGAGACGTCACTTCGTAAGTAGATTTTTCTCACGCGGTTGAGGCATAATGTAGTGCTATATATTTAGGTGACGTACAATTATTTAGAATAAGCCAAATGCAATGGTAGTGTAGGAATTAAGACCGTTAAATAACGGCTCCATTAATATGACTAAAAATGTTATTACTTGGGGAGCATAATGCATCGTTATTGAGTTTGTTTTCTTAAAACAATTAAGTGCTGATGTCTGCGATAACAAATGTATCGTTTTTACGAGCGTAGTCAGCACTTTATTATTGATACGCAATGAGAAACAATGATTAAGGAATGTAAGTTTGGTCTGGTAACTCTTGCTGAGGATCCACCCTCACATATATACTTGATGCTATTGCAAGAGCTATCACGTAACTAATCACTTCTCAATATTTAGAGAATACCACGGCCTTTTTATTAACAGTTATTAAAAGAATAATTCTAATTCGTGCAATAAATGTTACTTCCGTGCTCGTGGGTTCAAGTTCATTAATACACTGAGGAGAATAAAAGAGATATTCTTAAAAACTATCTAACTGCATGCGGCTGTTTAAATTCTAAACGGACCCACTTCAGTGATAAAAAACATATGCTGTATAATATGGAAGAATAAAACTTGAAGGCTCATTAAACTTCTGAAACGGTCGTTTTTAGTTTTAATATAAGTCAGTTTTACTCTTCCAGACGATATAATACATGTCCATTTGATCACAGAGTGACTTTGCAAACGAAAAAATAAATATAAAGCACATTATTTTACATAATTAAGAACGGGTTTTGTTTACAAATTAATGTTCGTCTCTTTCCGATAAACATTTTCGGTAGAAAACGGAGAATTACGATGCTTGCTCGGAAACGCGTCGGTCGGTTATATATGATCAATTCACTTCAGAGAGAAACATAGTATGGGGAACTGTAGGGGATACGGTTAAAAATTAAATAACCACTTGCGGTTAGATACTGTTAAGGACATTCCCTTTATTCCCCTCAGTATATTAATGAACTGGAACTCACGAGTGAATTTATTGCACGTTAGCGACGAATCGTTCAAATAAATTTAAAAAAACAACAAAAAAACTTTTTTAATAACTGATCGTAACAAACCACCATTGGTAGCCTCTCAATATTGACTGCGATAAAGTGATTTGTGACGTAATAGTATCACGCGTAAATGCAAAGGTGGATCCTGAGCAAGAGTTACAAGACCAAACTAGTATTCCGTACTCACTGTTTTTCAGTGTGTATAAATGATATAATGCGTACTTCGTTCGATACAGTTTTATTGCAGGTATCAATATATTTAAAAAAAAAGAAAACCCAATAACGATACATAATATTAGTGAAGCCATTACTTTTCTAATCTTGTTAATGAACCCCTTATCTAACGATCTTAATACGCACACTACCACTGCAGTATTCATTTGTGTACTTCCGAACACTAGCGGAGGTACAGTCGGAAAGCAACCGAGTCATTACGGAATTACAAAAACGTAAACAAACGTTAAAAGTTCGTTCCGCTCTTCTAAGAAATACACATTTCGATCGAAGTTATTTATTTATCGCTTTTTTAAAAAAACAGTCGCTAAGGGATCTACAGGAAAGGTTTTATCAATACTATAAACATATTTAATTACAATCATTTCTGTTATTATCAAAAGGTGTGCATTTTGGAAGTTTAATGAGGCTTTAATTACAACTAAAACCAACCTGTTCGGGTGTTTAATGGGCCTTTAATTTGGCCTCTAACAGATATTTTATTCAGAAATTAACATTAATATTTTGGGATTTGATAAGCGCTGTAACCAATAGCAACGTTATACATATTACTATATTCGCCTATATAAGAATCATTAAAAGGTTTAGCCATGTCCATGATATGTATTGTGGGACTATTACTATGAATTGTAAATTGAGATTTATGCAGATACATATTACACTCTTGCTATAAACATATTTAATGTGAAATAAATATCAATGCTTTTCATGAAAATGACAATTGGATGAAGTGTGTTGGAAAATAATGTTTAACAACATCTGCAATATGATATCAAACATTCAATCTCTGGAAACCACTGATTACTTCCCCATATATTTAGAGGTGTGGGATTCACAGCTCCGAAACAAAATTCGTGGTCAATCATCACAGAGATGGGATGTACACTCCCAAACCTTGACATTAAAACGCATACACGACTGAGCTTAACCTGGCAAAAACAGTGAAATGATTATGTTAATAATAAATGGAGACATAACACCATGTTGAAAGAGTGTACGCAATAAGCTCTGCATAGTTCACAAAGTTATGTGAAGTGGATACAACGTTATGTGAAGAGGATACAACGTTATGTGAAGTGAATACAAAGTTAGGTGAAGTGGATACAAAGTCATGTGAAGTGGATACACAGTTATGACATGAAATCATAAACATTCTTTGTGTACCATTTCAGTTTATTTAAGGTATATCTATCTCAACCTTGAAGGTAAAGTATTTGGAATTTGTGCAAAACAAATCATTGAATGATACATTGTAAATGTAGTGCATGGTAATGTGAAATGTTTATATACAGACTGGACACTGAATTGTGAAAGCACATACAAATGGGTTGACATGCAGACAGATGACAATTTCATTGTAAGACTTTATAAGTTAGCTGTAGAATAAACAATGACGAATAGGGAAATTGTCTGCTGATTAAAGAGTGGATATCAATTTGTATAATTTTTTTCTCTCTCCAGAATTGAAACTGAGTTTAGCGCTTACACGAAGTAAATTTTCAGTCATCGATATTCTTACCAGATTCCAATCCTTATCCATAGCCTTAAATGCTTCTCTAGCAGAGGAATTCCATTTTATATATCCTGATATGTGTTTCCCAGTTAAGGAACCAAAGGTCATATCTTACAAATAAGATAGGATTGAAATAGAAGCCCTTAAACCCTATATATCTACTCTGACAGACAGTGAGTCAGACAGACAGCAGGCGTGAAAGCTATATTATATATATATCACCCCTATTTGGCATATTTGGGATTAAGTAAAACTGGCGTTACCGAATGATTATATTAAGTTTATATTTTCACAAAGGATTATGCAATAAGGTGTTAGAAGTCAGTTTGGTAAACTATAAGTTTCAATTGAAAATTATAGGCAAAAGCTGTAAAACATCACATAATAGATGATAGTTATATACTAAACTGCATTTATATTATCATATTACTTTATAACCGATTTATGAATTATTATTCTTATTCCTTACCAGTCATGGACTGTAACAACACCGACAATACATATGTAAAAAATAATATAAATGACATCACAAAATGAAATACTGATTTCATTGATTCAAATTAAAATAGTCATGTTCTTTAAACATAGAATTTTTAAATGTAATTTGTTTGCAAAACTATTATTGTATGAGTTAGACCAGCTTTGCTTTAAAACAAATTACTTTAAATATTTGGAAGAATTGAAAGGTTAATCTAACTCGAGTTAAAATATTTTGAAATATTTGAATGATTTTAAAAATATTTTCAATATATATATTACATTTAAATAACTATGATATTTTTACAGATTGCTTATTAAAAGAATTGTAAAAAAAAAAATAAAATAAAAACGTTTTCTTAAAATATCCAAGTTTGAATAGTCATGCGACGAGCCCTCGATTTACTGTCTACAATATAGTATTACCATCGCATAGCCACATATGTAGATCCTATACTCACTTCGTGCTATATTATATTTTCATCGGTAAGTCACAAATAAAGATCTGTAACATTACTATTTATTTGGGAAGAAATAATAACATCGGTAAGCAAACATAACAAACCAGATGTACTGAAAAATGAAGACATCAGATCGATGTATATATATATATATACTTACCAGGTTCACATTCAGTAACAGTTTGTTGTTGTGTTCCACTTGATGTAGATCCAGTTGACATGGAAAAGTCAACTCCCCAGATATCATTAAGATCTGCTCTTTCTACTGTTTGAACAATTAGACGGTATTTATGTTCAGATGGACAATCACATAACATTCTACCATATGGAAAACCAGAAGGTACTGGAAAGGGGGACCTACAGGTCGTAGCATTTATAATCATACAGGTGGCACCCCCGGTAACAGTCCACATAACATAAGCAACAGTTCCTGATCCTTTGTATTCTGCCTCAAGCGTCAACTCATCATTGACGTTACAACATTCATGTGTGGTTGTAAGAACTACATCTTGTCCTTTGCCTAGTAATAGAAAGGATACATTTGAAATTATGCAACAGGAATTAACTATTAAATAATTCTAATTTGGTAAAAATGTTATATATTAAACTGAAATATTATGACTAAAAATTAAATGTAATACTATGCTACTGGGTTAGTTCAAATAATAACACAATTAAAACAAAAAGTTTCTTATGATAAAGCAGTTCTATAATCACAGTAAAATAGGCTCCTGGCAGTTTTTAATTGTTTGTGCCTATAATAAATATACATTAGCTTCGTATGAGTTCAATATTGCCTTGATTGCTACTGAAGCGGCTTCTCTCTAAATACTAATCACCTAAACATAACTTGATTATACGCATACTGTACCTGTAAAATGAATATAACATGTCACAAAATTACACGACAATAAACTTAAACAAATAATGGATGATTTAATATTTAAATAATTATAGGAGGCATGAAATAACACTAACCAGTCCAAATATATTCTTAAGTACCGATAACACATTAATATGCATGTAGTCTGTAGCAAACATTAACTATCAAACATGAATGATAACTATTTCTGTAACACAATATTAGAACAAACAATATTTAGTTTCCTTTATATCCCACTCTTTTTAACGAATTTGTCCCAAAACATTATCAAAAAAGTATTTTATTCAATATTTAACGATGCATACACATATATTAGTGATAATGATCCTACGCAAAACATGTGTGTAAACATCAAATGCTAAAACAACAATGATGTGTTTAAAGATTGTTGTGTTACAATTGTTTAGTATGTATAAGCTTGTATAACCTGTTATAGGAGTGAGTTCAATCTTTGTGGATATGTTTATAATCCTGTATTTCTCATAGGCGACAGTATTTAAACAACACAATTTACTTGTAAAATATATGCATTTTATATTATTATATAATTATAAGTATATACTGTTGTGGCGAAATTAATATAAGAAACAATTAATTATAAAATAACATATGTTAATAAACATATTTCTTAACCACATCAATCAATATACAATCGTTTCAATGCAAGAGAAATATAAGTGTAACCATAACAACGAATTATTTATCTAAAGTTTGTAGGGGTAGTCTGTAACATTATTATAGTTCAACACAAATAGTGTATGTTCTTTGATAGTTTCACATTGGCAGTCATATGATATTTTCTTTAGTTGATAGTTTAAAATGTATTTCTTCCTAGTTAGGCCCCTCAGTAGTTAGATTCTCATTAACATTATTCAGTTGGTTTAATTGTAGTTAATCCAATAATGAATATATAACATAATTAAACTTTTACACTAGTATTTAAATCCAATTGCTTAATACACTTTTAAATCCAATGAATATACCACTGACAGTAATAAAGTATTAATCTCACAATCTTTTCAGCCTTAATGCTGTCAAATATACCTTTATTTGTACTTTATCTACATTTCCTATATCACACTATACATATTTAAATGAAATGTACTGACAATTATATCAAAATAGTTTTCTCATAATTATGTTTTTATTAAAAACAAAGTTTAAACATGATATATTGATAATTTTCATGTACTATTTCACTGATCAATTTTAGAGATTTATCTACAAACCTGAGCTGGTTAGTACTATATATAGATGTAGTTTCCGATTCGAAACAAAACAAACAATTCCCTTTAACCATTTATTCAGAAGTCGATATGGAGACAAATAAAATGCTGATAATATTTCTAGAATAAAATATGACATATCAATATGCCGCTAGAAGCTCTCCTACCGATATTAATCTGCTCATGATTTTGAATTAAATTGTAAGAGTCATATCATGTTAACCAAATGTGAACTATTTTGTAGCATCAGCACACATTTATTAAGAATTCAATGTGAAACATATATATGTTGATGTCGTTACATTCCTAAACTCTGCATAACATGTTGAATATAATAAATCATTAAACATGTGTTTTAACTGCAATATATATGTCTAATTTGATTCAAAACAGAATGATGTTAATATGGGATGCAAGGTCACAAGAACAAAAATGTAATGCGTATAAAATACATCAAATAAACAGTTCCAATAATGTGATGCTGCTGCATAACGGAACCTATTGTATATTCAGCTTCTGAAATATATGTATAGCAAATAAGCCTACGATGCGCATTTACGTATCATAAGCGTACCAGGATACGCATATGATACGTCATGAGAATAAATTAAAACAAAGGAAATTGACATGTCACACTGCATGAAATTTTGGATTTACTTTGCAATTAAATGTCTTATAAACCATAACTAAATTTCGAATTTAATTGCATGGAAGTGACATTAATGTAAACTCAATTTGATAATTTACTTTGAATATAACAAGCATTTAATTGTTAATGATATTCCCAGATTTCATTGGCATTTAAGTCGCTGTGAAATTTCATGAAATCCTGAAATCAATGAAATCTAAGGACAATAAATCGGATGAAATATATGAGTCTCATTGAATTAAATTTTACAAAATCTCATAATCTACTTATATTTAAATACTGCTAAACTTCTCACGGGGATGAGATTTCCTGGAACTGATATTTTCCCATGAAATGCATTTAATGGGAATGTCATTAGGTAATATTGACGTATTCTGTACACAGATTTACAATTATACCATTAATAAGTACAGGTATTACTGTTTAAATCTCATAGAAGTGAAGAAACACAGTTTTCACTGCAACAGTTTAAACATTTATTAAAAAAAAATCATGGTGATTTATTAGTTCACAATACACTTTACATCATAAAGTAAATGAGTACAAGGTTGACTAGATTAGAAATAGTTGCGAGTCTTAAAATTATTCATAGTTAAAATGGGGTGGAATGCAAAAAGCAACTACAATACTAAAAATGTTCTATAAAGCAAGTTTTAACAAAGAAGTGAAGTCCTCAATCTTTAAAAAATTCATTAGCCAAAATCCGACATATGCAAGGTCAAAAAGGTTCAAAATTATGACATTCCTGTTGACGGTGGCTCTGAACCGTCCATACTCCTCGACCTCTCCAGCAGATGTCCATACAGTCTGTAATATAAATACAAAATTTATTAGACACAATGAGTTAAAATATATATATAAAAAAAATCACAATCGATGTAAAATACAAGTTTAGACATAAAATATTTCAGATAAAATTCAATCATATCATGCAATGGAGCAATATTTGAAAATATATATATATATATTCTCTACCTTGTGGCCAGATCTAGAGGACATGACGTCATAAATACCAATTATGACGTTTGATCCGCTTGGGCTGTGCCTCTACAAATTAATAACTAAAAAAATGGACTTAGGAAAAATATGTGTCGTGCTTAAACCTCTGCCAAGAGCTCATTCCTTGACTGAATTTAATAATTGAAGTACTATTCGGCAGGTATTGATTAGCAGTTGCTTAAGCGATTTTTTTTATTCCTGATATCTGGCCGCTAGGGGTCGCCAGCATGCCTCGATCCTGGGTCATTTTATGGCACGTGCAGGCATGTGTGAGGTAGGTGAATCGGGTCCATATTCATATATGTTGTGAATTTAATGATTCTAAGCTCTTCAACAAATAAGCTATCTATCTCCGTTTTTTGGGAAATACGTCCCGTGCCAACACGTGACGGTCTCTGCTTCCAACTGCTTGAACATCTCCTGAGAGCTCATTCCTTGTCAGAATTTAATTATTTTAGTGCTATTCGTCAGATATTGACTAGATGTTGAGCAAGCGACTTTATTTATTCCCGTTACCTGGCGGCTAAGGATCGTTAGCAGGCCTCGAACCTGGGTCAAGTTGAGGCACGTGCATGACATATTTGAGGCACGTGAATTGGGTTCATGTTCATATATGTTGTGTATTTTTTAATTCCAAGCAAAGTTTCTTCTTCAACAAATAAGCTATCTTTCTCCGTTTTTTTGGAATTGCGTCCCGTACCAACACGTGTAATTCAACAATTTTGGAAAATTTAGGTGTCATGTTCAAACCCCTGCCCAGAGGCGATTTCTTGTCGAAATTTGATGATCTTGGTGTTTTTCGGTATTGAATAGCTCTTAAGGTTGCCGTTTTTAATTGGCCAGAATGCACTGGTTCAAGGTTATTCCTGGGCCTAGAACTAAGGTAGTCTCCCTGGAACGTGCGTCATTCTGACAGCCACGTGCATTGAGTTCAGCTTCATATATGTTGTAGAGAATCTATTTCTGAGCAACTTTTGTCTTAAACTTTATGACTTACTCAAACTGTTTAGCCAGTAGAGCCATAATTCCGACTTACGCATGATCAGCCGGCGGGCCAAAAAGGGCTCGAACCTGAACCAAGAGGCCATTTCCGGTCCAAATGTTTTACTTAGGTATCATTAGAAAGGTATCGACAAGCCTGACAAAGTGACGTCGAGTTTTTATAAAAAATATCAAACCCGTTCACGTGTGCACGTGCAAAACTCGAAATAAAAGACTTAGCAAAACAAGTTTTGTTATTGCCTTGATCTCGTTAAATAAAGGCCATTTTATTTTTACCGTTTCTGAAAATAAATTTCTAGCACGTGCCAGAAAATGAGAGGCATGTGCATTCAGATTAGTTTCGTATATGTTGTAGATCTCGTCATTGTCAACAACTTTTGTTATCTGTCTCCGTTTAGTCAGAAACGCGTCACGTGCCAACACGTGCAATTCAACTAATTTGGGTGCCATATTCAACCCCCCCCCCCCCCCAACCAGAGGCTATTTCTTGTCGGAATTTGATTGTTTTTGTGTTGTTCGACAGGTATTGACAAGATCTCATGGTTGGCGTACTTAATTGGCCCGAATTCGCTGGTTCCATGTCATTCCTGGGCCTAGAACTAAGGTAGTAACCCTGTCACGTGCGTCATTCTGATAAAGATGTGCATTGGGTTCAGCTTCATATATACTGTAGAAAATTTAATTCTGAGCAACTTTTGTTTTTAAACTATATGGCTAATTCAAACCATTACAATCGCTTTTGAATTAGTGTTACCCTCGAATGTTGAGTTAGCGGAATTCATAATTAATTATCCAATTTAAAGCATGTACTATATAGCCATCAAATTAAGGCTTTCAACCTCGCTGAATCTCAAATGCAAAGAGTTATATTAATACAATGCCTTACAAGTAAATTTTAAGTGTGAATATAACGAAATAAAGATGAATTAAAGAATTTCAAAGTAAAATATATTTTAATTTAATGCTAGATCACTTTTAAATTTTATCAAATAAAGCAGACGACTATTTTCTATCAATATTGACTAGCGCACTGACACCTACGTGATGTCCGTGCGAAGCAAGGCGATATTAACATTTTACCTGTCAAAGCATTGGCTTGAGTAAAATTGAATCATGGTCTTCAATTTAAGAAAAGTTTAACTTTTAGTTCTGTTTAAGTGCTGTGAACTTGTAAAATTTGACAGTTGCAAAATTAGAATAAATATGATAAATTACTAATACGTGTACATCGTAATGTGTTTTTATATGAGCTGTTACTAGGATAGTTGATATAGATAGAATAGTCACATTTAATAAAACATACCTCTTTAGTCAAAATACGTTGGAATAGACGTATCTATGCATAAACAAAACATTGAAAAGATTCTAAAATCTTCTCACTACTGACTAATTGATATTGAATGTTAGTAATAAATGCCCAAACCATTATGCATTGTTTACGGAATGCAAACGTTAATGCTAGTAAATTTGGTATACACTAGCATAAAACATATACTTATCATATACAAAATACCTTTTTATACAAAATTACTTTTAAACTATGAAATGAATAGTGACGTTGTCAAACACAAAGAAGTGTATTATGTTTGTATGTCAAAATTTTATTGATTGTTATGGTGTTGTTTTTTTTCTAAAATTTTCATATTCCTATTGTTCATGAACTGATTGCCAAAATATCCTTATTCATGTTTCTTAAACCTAAAGTTATGTTTTAATATCATTTGTCCCTGGAAACGCTGCTCATCATAACATCTATCTTTGTTATGCAGCATTTGTTCAATTGTGTATTGTTTCTTATGTTTCTACCCGACCCGTGCAGGTCAATTCCTTACTTTATCTTGCTAGTATTAATCCTCTTAACATCTAAGTACCTTACCTGTGTGTCCCTTAGTAGCACCTTACCCTGTAGAATGCATGAAATCGGTGTAACATACTGTCAGTTGAAACTGGTAGCTACAGGGTGATATGTAATAGGTCTGTTCACTAGTGTTATCAGTAAATTGAAAGGCAAGAAATACTTCAATCTATTCGAACTATTCTCTTGGGTGGCCATGTGCTATTAAAATATTGGGATATCGAGACAAATCGAGGGCCGCCTTTTGATATCGGAACAAAACTATCTGCGTCTGGTATTCAAAAACACTTGTCCATTGTGCATTATAACGTATAAAGTTTTGTTCACAAAAGAGATATTTTGTTTGCCGAACTCCATGATTTTGATATAATTGCATGCACAGAAACATGGCTATGTAATAATATTAAAACTGATGACATTAGTTTTGACAAATTTTGTAGACCTTTTAGACAGGACAGGGGTAGTGACAATCATGGGGGTATTATTGTCTATGTAAACAGCAATCTATACGCAACACGACGCCATATCCTTGAAGTCCCGAATCTAGAATGCATATGGCTAGAAATCCATTCAAATAATAAAAAAATACTATTTGAAACATTTTATCGGCCACCAAATTCGTCATCTTTTATTTTAAGGCAGATAGATAATTCTATCGGATTAGCACTCGAAACAAACATTTCCAACATTATTATAACTGGTGATTTTAACCTTGTTATAAACAAATAAAATACCTGTCAGAATGTTTTGGACCTATCGCAACAGTATAACTTAACGTAAATGATAAAAGACCCAACACATTTTACGGAGACTTCTAAGTCCTTAATTGATTTGTTTTTGCTTTCGGCACCAGAAAATGCTGTTTTAAATGGTGTTGGGGAACCATTTCTGAATCAAAATAGTAGATATCACTGCCCAATATATTGTTTCCTTAATTTTACAAAACCAAAATCTGAGCCGTATAAGCGTACAATATGGCAATACGGTAAAGGTGATTATGAATCACTTCGTTTAAATGCAACACTGTTGAATTGGGACTCGTTATTTGATCCTGATATTGATGTATATGCTTCCAATATATCCAATACAATAACCAATTTAGCTTCAAAAAATATTTCTACCAAGGAAGTTACAATTCGCCAGTCTGACCCACCATGGTTACTTAAACCCCAAACTTTTCTATAAAAAGAAATGGGAGGAGCCTAATTTCAAATGGTGGCTCTTTTTTGCAACAATGTTGAATTGGGAGATGTTTTTCTGTAAAACATAGTAACAAATATGTCATTATTTTCAAAAAGAAGTGCATTTGTAAGGACATATTTTGTCTTTATAAAAATGCCCTTTATTCACAAAAGCTCCTTGGAACAAAGTAGTAGTAGTCCTTACTAAATTGAAATATCAAGGAAAATTTGCTAAATATTTGAATTTTGAACCCCGTTTAACCCTTGTCACGTGGTGTAAACAGCAACACTTGCTTGGAGATGTGTATAACTTACTTGTGAGGAGCCATGCAGTGTTTGATATCTCAGAGTAGAATAATGTGTTTGACTTTCAGTTTGTGAATTACATGTTTAGGAAGATCAATCTTCATAATATGTCTGCCTTTTTCATATACATGTATAAACAAATGATTATACATTGTAGTTTATGGCTTATCTCAGATACATGCATACTTGCTTTTTTATTTGGATGTAAATAAGTTACAATTCACACTTACCTTGGCTGATCATTGTTTTAAATCTCATAATTCACAATAGCTTCCTTTTGGAAATAACTTTTAGTTTTGTGTTTTAGCAAATGAATGTCATTTTATTGTTTATACAGTTCTTATGTCACAGCCTTCAATTAAAAACACTTAGTGCTGTAAAGGTGGCCTTGGATGTTTGTGTATGAACCATGTACTAGGTTCAAAACACAACTTGGCATAATTTAGATCTTGGTTGGTTTAATATTCTTTGCTTTGTTTTCTTACATAATGAAGTAGGAACCAAACTCCTACATTTGAAAACATATTCCAATATTGTCTGTATCTACGTTTTGGTAAATGACTGTTTCTTTAATGAGGAAATGAAAATTCACCTAGCCAAAACTGATGTTGAAATAAACGGACATGAAAACAATATCCATAACTGTTCTACAGGAATGTATTTATTTTCATAGTCATCATCAACATCATAATCACGTCATCAGTTTCCCCATCTGTGCTTCTCTTTTGTCCTGATTGCCATCAGACAATAAATATTCCTTTATGTTCTGTGTCTAACTATAGTTATTTTCATCAACTTTAATTGACCAGTCTGGTGTAACTAAATGATCCTCAAAATCACACTCATTATAATTAAATAAATGAAACAATATACAAAACTGTTCCCTTGAAACTTTCAAAGTATTTCCACGATTTTCTTCAATTTGTAAGTTTTGCCAGGGAAATTGTGAACCTAAATGGAATGGGTCATTCTATAATGTCTCTTTGTTTTTCAATCTTTGTATGTTTTGTCTCACAAATAATTGTTTGCCCTTTACTTGTGTCCAAGCAATTTATTTACAATTAATTACAACATGTATGCCCGTTTGATATATGTCCATAATAAATAAGATAAACTATTTTTCATAAATAACTTTTATTCTCTCTAGGTAAATAATGTACTAATCCATAAAACTTGACCCAAATAATTTCACTTTATCTCTTTGATCATGACCAGAGATGTGTTATATGTAACCGAGCATGAAACTGTAAATTGGATGTATCTAACTAGCAAATTTGTTTATTATGCATGCAGATAAGATGGCCATTGCAATATATTTGAATGCTGTGTTTGTTGTAGTAAGTCTGGGGAAACCTTAATTGCAATCCATAATACTGAGGAACACGCACATACAATAAACATTGTTGTTTAGAACAACTTACAGCCGGCAATATCTTCTATGGCTATGCTGGTAGTTACAGCTTATGTTGGACATGAGTATTATCAAATGACTGATGTAAAATTGTCGGCTGCTAGTGATAAGCCCCGCCTTAAATGCTGTGTGTAGCATCTACCGGCGATGGGCCTTTAACAAAATTCGCAGGTTAATGAGAAAGCGAAAACGAATTTATGACAAAGCTAAACGTACAAAGACAATTGACATATGGACTGAATATAGACAGATACGTAACGAGACTACAACTGCTATTAGAAATGCAAAAGCTAATAATATAAAAAAGTCTGATACATTTTCACAATCTGATTGGTGGCCAACACTGAAAGCTTGTATTTAATCTAATGATTGACTAAGTAGTATTCCTCCACTCAAAGTGAATGGTGATATATTCAATAATAATAAAGACAAAGCTTATATTCTTAACAATTATTTTCAAACACAAACTCAAATTGATGATTCTAATGCTTATCTTCTAATTATGGACAACAATCTCAATAAATCAAAATTAAGTAACATTATCATCACACCTCTTGATGTCAAGTCTGTTTTACAAACACTCAAACTAGGAAAAGCCACAGGTCCAGATAAAATAAATAACAAAGTTCTAAAAGAACTCAGTTTTGAACTCTCTATCCCTCTTTGTAATCTTTTCAATCGGTCACTTCAAGTCGGTAAAGTACCATCGCAATGGAAAATTGCATATGTATGTGTAATATTTAAGAAAAAAATATCCATAAGATGCATCCAATTATCGTCCAATATCTTTGTTAAATATAACTGATAAGGTATTAGAAAAAAATGTTCATAAACATGTTTTTAATTTATTCATCACAAACCATATTATCACTACATTACAATCAGGGTTTGTTCCAAAGGATTCCACGGTTAATCAACTAGTTTCATATACAATACATTTTGCGAAGCTCTAGATGAAGGTAAAGAAATTCGTGCTGTATTCTGTGATATATCCAAAGCCTTCGATAGAGTATGGCACAAGGGGTTACTTCTTAACCTTAAAACAGTAGGAATAACGGGTCCATTACTTGCATGGTTTACTAATTATCTATATGATCGTAAACAATTGGTTTCTTTACCTGGTGTTAAATCGGACGTCGTGACTATAACTGCAGGAGTCCTGCAAGGTTCAATTCTAGGTCCACTTCTTTTTTTATACCCCCAAATTTTTTTTATATAGTAATCGCAGCGTCCGTCCGTCTGTCCGTCCGGTATTTCGTTTCCGGCCTGTAACTTTGTCACGCATAGATGAATTTTGTTGATACTTGCAACAAATGATCAACAGAACATGACGACATGTCGCGAGTAAGACCCACACCCGTACCTCAAAGGTCAAGGTCACAATTTGAGTTTGTTTGACAACACTTTGAGTTTGTGTGAGATTTCGTTTCTGGCCTGTAACTTTGTCATGCATAGATGAATTTTAATGATACTTGCTACAAATGATCAACACAATATCATGACATGTAGGAGGGCATGTGACACTTAACAGTGACATTTCTTGTTTAGTATATATTAATGACATTTTTGAAAATATAAATTCAACTATACACCTCTTTGCCGATGACACAAGTCTATATCTAGTTGTTGATAGTCTTTTCAATTGTTCAAATGTTCTTAATAGTGATCTTCGAAAAATCAATGAATGTGCCAAAACCTGGTTAGTTAATTTTAATGCTAAAAAGACTGAAAGTATCCTTTTATCTAGGAAAATACATAAACCATTTCATCCTCATTCAATTATGAATAACACAAACATATCTTAGGTTATGTCTCATAAACACCTAGGCTTAACATTTTCAATCAAAGGGACTTGGCATGAGCATATTAAAATTATAAAAGATAAAGCATGGTTACGTGTAAATATAATGAGGAAACTAAAATTTATATTAGATTGAAAATCCTTGGAAACAATTTATATTTCTTTTATAAGACCCATTCTCGAATATGCCGATATTGTATGTGATAACTGCACTATAACACAAGAACAAGAAATTATGAAAATTCAAATTGAAGCAGCTAGAGTTGTGACTGGAGCAATAAAATTAATATCAATTGCTAATTTGTACAAAGAAATAGGGTGGGAACATTTAAAGGACAGAAGACGAAAACATAGACTTACCTTATTTTATAAAATGAATACTAGCCTCTCTCCTGAATATTTAACCTCTCTAATCCCAGAAAACATAGGAAACTTGGTAAACTATAACTTACAGAAAGCCGGCCATACAAGGACATTAAACTGCAATACCCAGTTGTATGCAAACTCCTTTCTTCCTTCTACTATTAAAGAATGGAACATGCTTTCACAAGTTACAAAAGAAGCACTATCACCATCTGTTTTTAAGAAAATGATTAACACTAATACAAATAAAATACCATAATACTATTACTATAGTAGCGATAGAAAATCACATATTATGCACACACGTCTCAGAACAAACTGTAGTAGTCTTAATCAGCATCTTTATTAAAAAAAACATCATTGATAATCCATTTTCTCCTGTGACAAATTGAAGATACCAATCACTTTCTTTTCGAATGTCCAAAATACAGTAGACAAAGAAACACAATGAACAATAAAGTGCTTGGATTTCAAAATAATTCTTTAAACATACTTTTATTTGGTGACCATGTATTAGTCCCTGATCTTAACATCGAATTGTTTGATGCCGTACAAAAATATATTTCCGGTACAAAACGATTTTAGATATATTCCATTAATTAAATAAAGAAACTAGGTTACTTGTAAACTTTATATAGTGAATTCTATTCCAGCATTAGATTGAAAATTATGTTTACCTTTACTCCAATCTTACAGATCTATTTGATGTTATTATAGATGGACACACAGAGCAGAATTTTTTTCTATTTCTCTCTCTATCTTCACTCTCTCTCTCTCTCTCTCTCTCTCTCTCTCTCTCTCTCTAATATGTAAATTGATGATTATGATGTATTTAGTGTGAACAATTAATATTACATTGTGTATATTTCTACAATTCGTTGCCTATTTTGAGGTATATTAAAACTAAACTTATAAGGAGACAGATCATATAAGCGTTAAACTTCCTTCTGGATCCTTTCCACATGTCTTGTATTTGAAATGTTTATATTGAAATGTTTGTACAAATATGTATGATTGTAAATAAAATATTGTTTAAACTAAAGGTTCAGCAGAACATTATCAAACAAAAAAGTTGGATAAAATGATGGATATTTGTTACATGTATAAAAATTATGTACTCATGCCTTTGGAGGTTTGAATAAAATGCTAAGGAATGTGATGCTATTGTATGAATCTGGTATTGATTTTGAAATATGAAGTTAGGTGCTGTACATGTTTAAGAAAACGATAGGTATGCTCATTTTGGTATTGTCTGTGACAAAAATATGAGCAACCTGCCCAATATCAATCAACGTAACAATTCTAAACTTCGTGGAGCGTGCAATAGCTAATCAGTAATGGTGTACATGGAAATTGGTTAAGTCAGTGTCCTGTACGATTTACTTTATTTAATAATATTATATTTTTACATGTGACTTCCCATTCATAGTCATGTTTTCTAGTATTGTTCTTATATTATCTTAAAATACATTTTACGCCCCGTTACTGAGGTTAATAATGAAAACATTTATATCAAGCTTTGCCAGAATCATCTACAGTTCAAATAAACTTCTACGGGAGCCAGCATTTCAATTAGTAGTGACGTTACTTGTAAAACGGCTAACGTCGTGTATGTTAACAGTATATCGGCGAATGTCATTGACCCAGCGTGTAAATATGCATAGATCAGATTGGAAATTACGCAGGTTTATCCGCTCGCCCGTCTCTGAACCTTTCAATAGTGACGGGCATTCGTTTGCCGATGCAATATTACACTGCATTGATCATGATCCATGACTGAAAAGCAACGCAAAGATTGTGAAACTTGGATTAGACTATTTAATACCTTTCCATCAGGTATAAATAAAAGCGATGGTTCTGCATAACTTGATATGTTTGAATATACTGTATTTTATGTAAATACATCAGTTCCAATAAAACTTTACTTCATTTCTCTTATTGGTGTATACAGCGTAATCTTTGTAATAAATTCAATTGTACTTTTGACGTTTAAAATAAATGTATATATAAATATATATAGTTGTAGATAATTATTTGTGAATTGCATGTAATTCCATAGTATATAAGTCATGGTCGACACCAAATTTATTGGTTTGGCTGAGGCCTTGATATTTTATCTATGGTTTGCAATGTAGCTGGGCGCACTCGCCGTAGTCTGGACTGTACATTTATGTCTTGGTTTTTCACAAATAATTATCTCCATATATATATATCATGCATTGTGTGTGTGTGTGTGTGTGTGTGTGTGTGTGTGTGTGTGTGTGTGTGTGTGTGTGTGTGTTAGTGTGATTAATTTGGTTACATGTAACACTATATAATTCAATATCTTAGTGGTATTTTTATCTCGTAAAAACATTTATACATTTATTGAAAATAATAATATGTATCAAAGTGTTCATATAATATTGATGACTATGTCATTGTGTACTTACATGTACTTGATATCACAAACAGTAGGATTAAGTGTTGATTCATTTTGCTCATTTTGCTCACGTCCCTGGAAAAAAGCCAACAATAAAATTATTACAAAATAATTAAATTACACATCTATACCGAGCAATAACATAGACAATAACCTCGAAGTAGTTAAATGATATATAGGTACTCGTGCAATTCGTTATGCCAATTTAATACAACACTTTATAGATATATTGAAAACAAATCTATTATTGAATGTCGTTTGCATTATTTTATTTCTACATTCATTTTCGATGCATCAGATGTTACATTATAAATATACACTATAATTATTCATGGGTTCGTTGGCAAAGCTATATGCTTTGTCTACGTTAAGTTTGAAATTTACTTTTTACATCGATTGTGAAATCAGACATTGCATTTTAGACACATCAAACTAGAAGTCTTCCTGGGTGGAACCATATGCTGGTATTAATCAGATAAGTGCCTTGCTCAAGGACACTACCCATAGTCGTATCGAAAGATCGCACATACGATCCCCGGAACCAGGTTCTGATTCTATACAAATAGACCATACGCCCCACATACTCCACATAATATCTAAATGTGTCTAGTTATTACCTAATTATTACAAATAACAGGTTAAGTTATAGGATGTTACGTAGTATTAGCCTTGAACATAGCTGTCGTAATCACTGACTCGGTATTGAAAACATGATATATATATAAAAATGAAAAAAAAAACTATATACATTGAAAAGACTTTCTTAACTTGGGCTGCGCGCCTAGGTAAGCTTAAATATATGTCCAGCTTAAAATGCCAATATATTTTGATTTTGATTTCAATTTGCTCCATTATACAGATTTACATTTAAGAATCAGAATGACTATGCGAAGGTCGTCAAACAGTATTTTCAGAAGGGTGATTTCGTTAAAGTTTACCACTACACTTTACCTATCGATTTTATCAGTTTTGGTGGATTAATATATTAAACTATTCGACTTATATTTATTAATGATAATGTGATGCTTTTTATTCATATTTTATTTCTAAGACTTTTATAGCAATTAATCCTGAGACGTCCCCTTTAACATGGTAGAATAGCTTCAGAAAATGATAAATTATTTAAAACCACTAGACTTAATTCATGGACAAATATAAATTAAACAGATCTGGGTATCAGAAAAAGTTGGTTTCTAGTATTACTTTCGCAGTGAGAATATTGCTTTGGTTTAGGCATTGATTCATCTAAACAAAAAACACACAAAATAGGCAATACAAGAATTAATGACAATTATGATTTTTTGTGAAATGTCATTCATTGCCTTAAATATTGAAGGGTGAAAATTACAGTCGATTGTTTTGTACCATTGGTGGCCAACATTTGCATTCTCTATCACTTTGCCTCTGTATCTCATACTGCGAATAGGACGATGCATTACGTATGGCAGAATACATTTTTAGAACTTTCTATAAGCTGTTATTCATTAGTAATTACGTGACATCTGAAACCTGACATGAAACCTGACGTCCAACCTGTTCCCATAGAGGTTAGATAGGGCCGATTAAGTCTCGCAATAACGTTTGCCTTGGCCGGATTTGAACATTATTTGGTTCCAGAACCTCATAATGTTAATGTGCCAGAATGCGCCCTAGCCTTATCTTGTTAAAACAAATGACGTCATTGTGGTCTCATTATTGTGTAGTTGAGCTGTTAACGCACAGTTGTTAGACAGTTGCGAAGCTGGTTATATCACCTTGTGTCATGGAAATGTTGCTGTTCGATTGATTGGTTGAATATTTAGCGTCGTTTTTATGCCATCGATGGCTAACAGACGATTATTAAACCTAACCAATATTTCCTGGGATACTAAAAGGTTAACCAGTACTCGGACACTCCCCATTTTATATCAAAATCCTCGAATCATATGATTTCACCTAACCCGTTTTATAGGAAATATGAATATTGGCACGAATGTAAGAGGATATGTAGCACATAACCCACACTTGAGGGAGAAACATACTTCAAAGCAACGGCTAGCTTCTTAGTAACAGCATGAAACATGTGTACTTCGGTAACATTCATTGAAACAAAAGCAAAACAAGTAGCCCGTAATACAGTTTATTTATTGATATTTTCTCTGAGAATTTTATACTTGTTTCCTTCAAATCAATAAACAAAAACAAAAAATATATATATTTAAGCAATGCCAATGTTCAAACATACCACTAGCTTGCTTGGACATAACTACCATATGATCATTCTCACCTCATCTTGAAGTTTTCTTTACCTATGCAATGTCCGATACCGTTATGCACTTACATGTAACCACCTGTATGTAAAGGGTATTGTGAAAGTTTAAAAGTTACGCGTAGTGGTTTTTTGTGGTACAAGGGATAATAAAATCCAGTTTACATTCTTTTTATGTTTATTTGCTATTTTATTACCCTTTTTTATTACCTAGAATCTCCACGAATGTTAGCCATGATGATGTGTGTATTGAGCAATCATTTTGAACATACAAATGTGTAACTGTACAATCAGCCGATCACTTATTTGTATATCCTAAAACATATTGATATCGAGCTGGAATGTTTTGATAAACAATATTGGATTAGTAAACTGTTTTTTAAAGCATTACTCTTTCTATTTTACTACTGTTGAATGTGATATTTTTATCTGGAGACCAATAATGGCAAGTGTGAATAACAGTGTAAAAGTTAAAAAAAATATCATGTTTTGAAATATTGAAGTTGTTACATGTAATTATCTATATAATGTTTAAAGAATTATATGTAAAGAGATTAAGAGATTTTTTAAAGCAAAGATTTTATCTTCTGTTTCATATCTTATAATGGTTTCTGGTAACTGAGTCAGAATAGTTTTGCGATGAGTCTTCGATATAGATATCTTCCGGCTAACTCTTAATTTCTTTTGTGATATTATACATATCTTCCGGTTTATTGTCTAATATGTTCATCACTCAATATGAACTTGATAATATCATCGCTTTAAGATGTTGTTGTAAATGACACTTGTTAAAACGGATTATAAACAGAATGTCCACAGTAGATATTGATTTGGACTGTTTAATCGTATGTTGCATATTAAAATACATTGCAAACGTTGCTTCAAGGTAAAGTGTAATATAATTTTTCAAGTTTTATAACTGACTGGAGAATAAATAGATTAAATCAAATGTAAACAGCATGTTGTACTTGGGCTACCTACCAATGTAAATACAATACATTTGTATCAAGTAGTCATTAAGTTTCTTTACTCTTTACACAGATACATTCATATCTATTCTTGATAAATCTACTTGATTTAAAATTGTAAATAAATTTTAATAAACTATGTATCCATGAAGCAGTATACATATGGGACTCGCTGTGGTATTCAATAAGTAATTAAATGAAGAGTGGTATTTTAAATTGAAAAAAAAAAACAACAGAAAACGGTAAAAATAATTAAAAATATATATCCGCTACTTTATAAATTATATAAAAAAAAATTAATAAGTATTTATTTTTCTGCGATTGTGAAAAAAGTTACTATAACTTAATTAATTGACGCTCGAAGCCTTCCTATGTAAAATAAATTCTGAATACATACGGATAAAGTTTCTCGCCCAATCATAACCGTAGCGAAGGATCGAACCCACGACCCTCCGAACCTTGGTCCGATGCTATCCCACTAGACCAAGCCCTCAAATAGTACATGAGCAGTATTAACCAGGATGTGTATAATAAAAAGTTATGCTATTGTTCAAATTATCATAATAGTGTATCTTGCTTATGAAATAATTGGTAAGTTGGTTTATAATATCTTTGTCTGTATCGATAAAATTATCTGGTATTGAAACTGTGGTTAAACGAATTACACTATTTCTCTCATAATAGTGTAGAATATATATTTTAGTATCAATACAATGGAACTGATATTTTGTATATAGCCTTTTATCTCTTGTAACGTTCGTTGATACCTTCCAAACCGGTTTTCAATTATTCATGAACCTGTTCTAAATCAAGCTATAACCGAATTGATTTATTTTTAAGTTCAATTTAACAATTTACACATTCAAAGTTGGATATGAATGACCTTAAATGACTAAGCTTAGATTGAGACGTTCAACTTGTAACACTTTTCTATATAGTTTTCTATCAGATGGGTATTCGTGAACTGAATGGTTGTCAAAGACAGTAAAACATTAAATGTCTTTGAAATATTTCAATGCTGTGTTAACAAGTTTTGTTACATCGTGTTTGATTTCATAGAAAGATACGCTTTGTTAATACTAGTATGTTATTATTCATAGATGATTTTTTTTAACAACCGCTGGCTATCTAACTGTCGTTATATATATTTAGTACATGTATGGATTTGATGCAGTTTGTGAACACCTAGGTTAAGGGATAAAATATATTAAAACTATATTATAAAGTATCTTGTTTTGAAAAGACTTTCAGTTCAAAACCACTTGATACACAATCCATAATTGTAATTACTTTCATAGCTTAGTGTATAACGGATGCTCTACATCAATTGTTTGCACATTCCAATCTAGGAAGATAATACTCTCCAAGTACTTTCGCTTAACTGTGAAATCTGAGTACTCAATTTAAACAGTACATATATATTTTGAATTGTCACATACATTACAGCAGAAGTGATGTCCAAAAAGCTGTAAATGTGCCATTAACATCATTTAATGCTGAACGACCATTGTAAAAACAATGTTAAACTTAACAGGTCAAATCTGGACTACAATAACGAAGATATTCATACGACACTTTTTAATACCGTCTATTTGAAATAAGATAAACCAAATTAGATAGTCAATGCTATAATTGTTATTATCCCGTAGCTCGTAGAGCGGAGCGGGGATATAGAAATGGACTGAGTCCGTCCGTGTGTGCGTCCGTCCATCCGTGTGTCCGTGGGTCCGTGCGTGCTTGCGTCCCCTGCTGTCCGCACCATATCTCCTTCAGTTGTCATTGAAATTTTAAATAACTTGGCACAAATGTTTACTAGAACAAGACGATGTGTCTTGCGAATTACTTGGGTCTATTCGTCAAACGTCATGGTCATAGCTCAAGGTCGAGTGTTTGGAAATTCAATGTATACACTGTGTTTCCTCTTGTTCGAACCGTATCTTCTTTAGTTTTGATTGGAATTTTAAATAACTAAATTCACTAGGACAAGACGATGTGTCATGCGAATGACTGTCTGTTCGTCAATGGTCAGTGTCATAGCTCTAGGTCAAGTGTTTAAAAATCCAATGTTTACAATGTGTTTCGTCCTGTCTGAACCGTTACTTTTTTAATTGTGATTGCATTTTTAAAAAAAATTGGCATAAATGTTCACTAGGAAATGAAGATGTGTCATGCGACTGACTTGGGTCTGTTCGTCAAAGGTCAAGGTCAAAGCTCCGTCCGTCTGTCTGCTGCTATCAGGACCATATCTTCTTTAGTTGTGATTGGAATTTTGAGAGTAAGGTTATAAAGGAGCTTTCCAGTATATCCCAAATGAAGAAACCCGTATCACGTCATTTCACCCTCAAAGTATTGGAGCAAATGCAGTAACTGTTAACGTTGCTTGATAAAACAACCTGAAAGGCCTCTATTGATTTTTGTCATTAATTCTATAGTCAATAAAACAAATTGCATGCTCGTAATTCATAGACGGACCAAAACGAAAGAAGTAAAACTTATTTGTCAACCACTACAGTACAAAAATATTATGAGAAAAGTAGCGGTCATGTGTCATCCAAGAGTTTTTTTTGTTCCGTGTGTACATTGTTGACAAAGTGGAAGTAGTCGTCCGAAATCTTCATACCAAAATGTCCAAGCATTTTTTTTTTTAAATTCATCATTTAAACATGACAATGCTTTTAAAATAATCAATCTACATCAATGATGCCCTTCAAGTAAAAAATGCATTTTTAAAGAAGAAGAAACAATGATTATTTATAATCGCTATTACGCGACTAGCCCGGAAGCTTTTCCAGTTTTCAATAGTGGTTCTATACCAATAATGCCACTAAACGGGTGTGCCGGCACACTATTTTATGTTCGGATGGCACCAGAGACTTTCAATAGATGTTCACATGGGAACGACACCAGATGGTACTGAGGCAGCTGCAGAGTCTCATATTGATGCCCAAAAGCTGAACGACAGCTGCCAATGAGTCGCAAAAAAGTCGACCAACAACAAAATCAATTATGACAAGAAGATTAAAGAGTCGAAACTACCTCGAAACTAAGTTCGTGTGTAGTACAATGGTTTAAAGGGGAAAACTAAATTTGTAGCTATAATAAATTAGGGTAAAAAAGGACAATGGAAGTAACGAAATTCGTACCCTTCATAAAATATACTCTTAAACTTTCCCTTCATCCTAACTGTTCTAACTAAACCAAAGTCCAAGAAGTTCAGTATATTTGTACCCAAAACAGCACCCCTGTGTGCTAGATCTATAAATCTCGGAGCAGAGCATTAAATTGCAACTGCTACTTATACTATTCTAAAATTCTACTACTACTACTACTACTATTACTATTACTACTACTACTACTACTACTACTAATGCTGCTGCTGTCGTAATTATAACGAATTATATAAAACTACTATTAATACTGCTTCTACTATCATTAGTACTACTTCTACTTCCACTACTACTACTGCTACTAATACTTATTTTAATAATACTATTACTTCTACTATTTCCACTACTACTACTATTACTATATCTACTTATATGGCTTCCATTAATGTTACTGCCACCACTTTCAATACTACTACTACTACTACTACTGCTATTACTACTACTATTGCTATTAATACTACTACTACTTATTCTACTACATCTACTACTACAACTACTACTATTATAACTATCATTACTACTACAACTTATACTACTATTATTACTACTACTTATACTCCTAATACTACCATAACAACTACAACTTACTATCATTACTACTACTATTACTATTACTTCTACAACCACGAATCTTAATAATGGTACTATTACCCCTTTTACTTCTTATATTATTACTACTTCTGCTACCACTACAGCAATAATAACGACAACAATAACAACAACACCTACAAATAAAGATTATACTTATATACTACTACTGCTATTAGTATTACTACTACTTCTACTACTACTACTACTACAATTACTACTACTACTTCTTCTATTACTATTATTATTACTTTTACTGCTACTACAACCACTTCTTCTACTACTACTTTTGATACTACTTCTTCTACAACTACTTTTTGTACGTTAAAAATACTATATTTAATTTTAATTCTACATATACTTGTATTGTTTATTTTATTTCAGCTGATTTTAGGTTTGTCATGGACTCGTATTTGGTATTGATCATTTATTCTGCATATGTTGTGCAATCAGGTAAGTGTTTATTGATCTAAGACTATTTATAAGAAGTTTGATTGTGAATCGGGAACAAATGTATTTTTGGTGCAAGTCGAACAACGGTTCATGCACATTGTGAAATGGGCTGCAGTTTTGAATTATACTGCTGCGACATAGGCTATAGTGGTGAAACCTACTGCTGTGGCATAGGCTACAGTGGTGAATTTTACTGCTTTGGCATATGCTACAATGGTGGCCTCTGCTGCTGTGACAAAAGAAACAGATGTGGCTTTTACTGATGTGTCATACGATGCAGTGGTTGTTTCTACTGCTTTGACGTAGGCTGCAGTGGCTACAGTGGTTGATTTAACGTCTCTGACATGGGCTGCAGTGACGGCTTCTACTACTGTAACCTAGGTTGCAATGGTGGCTTAAACTGCTATGACATGGGATGCAATGGTGACTGCTTCCTTTATGACTTAGGTTGAATTGGTGGCTCCTTCTGCAGTGACATAGGATGCAGTAGTGGATTCTACTGCTGTGACATAGAATGCAGTGGTAAATTTTACTGCTGTGACATAGGATGAACTGGTGGCTTTTACTGTTGTAACATAGGATGCAGTGGTGACGTCTATAGCTGCGACATAGGATGCAGTGGTGGCTTCTATAGCTCTGACATATGATGCATTGGTGACGTCTATAGCAGTGACATAGGTTGAATTGTTTGCTTCTAAAAGTGTTGCAGTCGTGGCTTCTACTAATGTGATATAGACTGTAGTGATGGCTTCCACTGCTGTGATATAGGATGCAGTGTTGGCTTCTATTACTGTGATATAGGATGCAATAGTTGCCTTAACTGCACTGATATAGGATGATTTGTAAGCTTCTACTGTTTTAACATAGGATGTAGTGGTGGCTTTTACAGCTGTGACATAGAATGTAGTGATCAATTCTGTTGGTTTGACATAGGATGCAGTGGTGGCTACTACTGCATGACAGGATGCAGTGGTGGTATCTATTGCGGTGACATAGGATTCAGTGTTGGCTTTTATAGCTGTGACATACGATGCAATGGTGGCTTCTACTGCTGTGACATAGTATGTAGTGATGGCTTTTACTACTGTGACATAATATGTACTGATGGCTTCTACTACTGTGACATAGTATGTAGTGATGGCTTCTATTGCAGCGACATAGTATGTAGTGATGAATTCTATAGCTCTGACATAGGATGCAGTGGTGGCTTCTACTACTGTAACATAGTATGTAGTGATGGCTTCTATTGCTGTGACAAAGTCTGTAGTGGTTGCTTCTATTGCTGTGGCGTAGGATGCAGTGGTGGCATTTACTGCTGTGACAAAGGATGCAGTGTTAGCTTATACTATTTTAACATAGTATATAGTGATGGTTTCTATTGCTGCGGCATAGTTTGTAGTGATGGCTTTCATTGCTGTGACATAGAATGCAGTGGTGGCTTCTACTACTGTGACACACTATGTAGTGACTGCTTCTATTGGTGTGACATAGGATGCAGTGATGGCTTCTATTGCTGTGACATAGTATGTAGTGATGGTTTCTATTGCTGTGACATAGGTTGCAATGGTGGCTTCTACAGCAGTGACATAGGATGCAGAGGTGGTTTCAACAACTGTGACATAGTATGTAGTGATGACTTCTATTGCTGCGGCATAGTATGTAGTGATGGTTTCTCTTGCTGTGATATAGGATGCAGTGGTGACTTCTATTGCTCTGACATAGGATACAGCGGTGGCTTTTACAGCTGTGACATAGTATGTAGTGGTGGCTTATACTACTCTGACATAGTATTTAGTGATCGATTATATTGCTGTGACATAGGATTAGTGTTGGCTTCTACAGTTGTGACATATGATGCAGTGGTGGCTTCAACTGCTGTGACATAGTATGTAGTGTCGGTTTCTACTACTGTGACATAGTATGTAATGATGACTTCTATTGCTGTGACATAGACATAGTATGTAGTAATGGCTTCTATTGATGTGACACAGAATGCCGTGGTAGCTTCTACTGCTGTGACACAGTATGTAGTGATGGCTTCTATTTCTGTGACGTAGGATGCAGTGGTGGATTCTACTGCTGTGATATAGACTGCAGTGGTTGTTTTTTCGGCTGTGAAATAGTATGTAATGGTAGCTTCTACTACTGTGACATAATATTTAGTGATGGCTTCTGTTGCTGTGACATAATATGTAGTGATGGCTTCTATTGCTGTGACATAGGAAGCAGTGGTGGCTTCTATTGCTGTGACATAGCATGTTGTGTTGGATTTATTTCTGTGACATAGGATGCATTGTTGGCTTCTATTGCTGTGACATAGGATGCAGTGGTGGGTTCTACTGCTGTGACATAGTATGTAGTGATGGCTTCTACTACTGTGACATAGTATGTAGTGATGGATTCTATTGCTGTGACATATCATTTAGTGATGGCTTCTACAGTTGTGACATAGGATGCAGTGGTGGCTTCTATTGCTGTGACATATGATACAGTGGTGGCTTCTATCGCTGTGACATAGGATACAGATGTGATTTTTACTGCTGTGTCATAGTATGTAATGATGGCTTCTATTTATGTGACATAGGAAGCCGTGGTGACTGTTAATGCTGTGACATAGGATGCAGTGGTGGTTTCTACTGCTGGGACACAAGATGCAATTGTGGCATATTTTGCAGTGACATGAAATGCAGTGGTGGCTTTTTCGGCTGTGACATAGGAATCAGAGGTGGCTTCTTCTGCTGGGACATAGGATTCAGTTGTGGCTTCTTCTGTTGTAACATAGGATTCGGTGTTGACTTTTTCTGTTTTGATATAGGATGCAGTGGTGGCTTCTTCTGCTGTGAAATAGGATGCAGTGGTGGCTTCTTCTGCTGGGATATATAATGCAGTGTTGGCTCCAACTGCTGTGACAAAGGATACAGTGGTGGCTTCTACTGTTTTGACATGATGCAGTTGTTGCTTCTAATACTGCGGCATATGAGGCAGTGGTGACTTCTACTGCTGTGACCTAGGATGAAATAGTGGCTTTTATTGCTAAGATATAGGATGCAGTGGTGGCTTCATCTGCTATGACATAGGATGATACAGTGGTGGATTATGTTACTGTGACAAAGGATGCAACCGTAGCTTCTACTGCTGGGCTATTAGATGCAGTATCGGCTTCTTTTGCTGGGACATACGGTTCAGTGGTTGCTTCTACTGCTGAGGTATAGGATGCAGTGGTGGCTTCTTTTGCGGTGATATAGGATGCAGTGGTGGCTTCTTCTGCGGTGATATAAGATGCAATTATGGCTTTTTCTGCTATGACATTGGATGCAGTGTTGGCTTCTTCTGCTGTGATAAGGGATGCAGTTATGGCTTCTTCTGCTGTGATATTGGATGCAGTGGTGGCTTCTTCTGCTGTGATGTATGATGCAGTGTTGGCTTATTCTGCTGCGATATTGGATGCAGTTGTGGCTTCCACTGCTGGTACATAGGATACAGTGATGGCTTCTTCTTCTGTGGTATAAGATGCAGTGGTGGCTTTTACTGCTGGGATATAGGATGCAGTGTTGGCTCCTACTGCTGTGATTAAAGATCCAGCGATGGCTTCTTCTGCTGTGACATAGGATGCAGTGGTGAATTATTCTGCTGTGAAATTGAATGCAATGTTGGTTTCTTCTGCTGTGATTAAGGATGCATTCTTGGCTTCTTCTGCTGTGATATAGGATGCAGTGGTGGCTTCTACTGCTGTAACATAGGATGCAGTGGTGGCTTTTATTGCTGGGACATTAGATGCAGTTTGGCTTCATATATTTTGACGTAGACTGCAGTGGTTTCATCATCTGCTGTGACATAGAATGCAGTGGTGGCTTCTACTGCTGGGACACAAGATGCAATTGTGGCTACTACTGATGTGACATGAAATGCAGTGTTGGATTATTTTCCTGGGACATACGATACAGTGGTTGCTTCTACTGCTGAGATACAGGATGCAGTGTTGACTTTTTCTGCTGTGATATAGGATGCAGTGGTCGCTTCTTCTGCTGTGATATAGGATGCAGTGATGGCTTTTTCTGCTGTGATATCGGATGCAGTGGTAGCTTCTTCTGCGGTGATAGAGGATGCAGTTATGGCTTCTTTTGCAGGGACATAGGATGCAGTTATGGACTATGTTGCTGTGATATAGGATGCAGTGGTGGCTTCTATTGCTGGGATATAGGATGCAGTGTTGGCTACTGCATCTGTGACATAGGATTAGGTGGTTGTTTCTTCTGCTGTGACATAGAATGCAGTGGTAACTTTTTCTGCTGTGATATAGGATGCAGTTATGGCTTTTTCTGCTATGACATTGGATGCAGTGTTGGCTTCTTCTGCTGTGATATAGGATGCAGTTATGGCTTCTTCTGCTGTGATATTGGATGCAGTGGTTGCTTCTTCTGCTGTGATGTAGGATGCAGTGTTGGCTTCTTCTGCTGCAATATTGGATGCAGTTGTGGCTACTTCTGCTGGTACATAGGATGCAGTGGTGGCTTCTTCTGCTGTGATAAAAGATGCAGTGGTGGCTTCCACTGCTGGGATATAGGATGCAGTGTTGGCTCCTACTGCTGTGATTAAAGATGCAGTGGTGGCTTCTTCTGCTGTGACATAGGATGCAGTGGTGAAATCTTCTGCTGTGACATTGAATGCAATGTTGGCTTCTTCTGCTGTGATAAGGATGCATTCTTGGCTTCTTATGCTGTGATATAGGATGAAGTGGTGGCTTCTAATTCTGTGATATAGGATGCAGTGGTGGCTTTTATTGCTGGGACATTGGATGCAGTTTGGCTTCATATATTGTGACGTAGAATGCAGTGTTGGCTTCATCTGCTGTGACATAGAATGCAGTGGTGGCTTCTACTGCTGGGACACAAGATGCAATTGTGGCTTCTACTGATGGGACATGAAATGCAGTGTTGGCTTCTTCTGCTGTGACATAGGATGCAGTGGTGGCTTCTTCTGCTGTGACAAAGGATGCAGTGATGGCTTCTATTGCTGTGACAAAGGTTGCAGTGATGGCCCCTATTGCTGGGACATAAAATGTATTATTAGCTTCATCTGCTTTAATAAATAATACAGTGGTGGCTTCTACTGCTGGGACACAAGATACAATTGTGGCTTATTTTGCAGTGACATTGAATGCAATGTTGGCTTCTTCTGCTGTGATTAAGGATGCATTCTTCGCTTCTTCTGCTGTGATAAAGGATGCAGTGGTGGCTCCTACTGCTGTGACACAGGATGCAGTGGTGGCTTCTACTGCTGTGACATAGATGCTGTGGTGGATTCTAATACTGCAACATAGGAATCAGTGGTGTCTTCTATTGCTGGGTCATAATATGCAGTGTTGGCTTCATCTGCTGTGATTTAGAATGCAGTGGTGGCTTCTTCTGCTGGGACACAAGATGCAATTGTGGCTTATTTTGCAGTGACATGAAATGCAATGGTGGCTTCTTCAGCTATGACATAGGATGCAATTGTGGCTTATTTTTCAGTGACATGAAATGTAATGGTGGCCTCTTTAGCTGTGACATAGGATGCAGTGATGGTTTATATTACTGGGACATAAGATGCAAGGTTGGCTTCATCTACTATGACATAGGAGGATGCAGTGGTGGCTTATTTAACTGTGACAAAGGATGCACTTGTCGCATCTACTGCTGGTATATAGGATGCAGAAGTGACTTCTTATGCTTGGATATAGGATGCAGTAGTTTTTTTTAATTCTGGGTAATATGATGCAGTGGTTGCTTGTACTGCTTGGATATAGAACGCAGTGTTGGCTCCTACTGTTGTGACGTAGGATGCAGTGTTGGCTCCTACTGCTTTGACATAGGATGCAGTGGTGGCTTCTAACACTGCAACATAGGATGCAGTGGTGACTTCTATTGCTGTGACATAGGATGCAGTGGTGGCTTCTACTGCTGTGACATGGTATGTTGTGGTGGCTTCTAATACTGCAACATAGGATGCTATGGTGGCTTCTAATACTACAACATATGATGCAGTGGTGACTTCTACTGCTGTAACATAGGATGCTGTGGTGGCTTCTAATACTGCGACATTGGATGTAGTGGTGACTTCTACTGCTGTGACATAGGATGCTGTTGTGGCTTCTATTGCTGTGGCATAGGATGCAGTGGTGGCTTCGTATACTGTGACATAGTATGCAGTGTTGGCTTCTATTGCTGTAGCGTAGTATGTTGTGATGGCTTCTATTTCTATGGCATAGTATGTAGTGATGTCTTATATTGCTGTAGCATAGTATTTAGTGATGGCTTCTATTGCTGTGGCATAGTATGTAGTGAAGGTTTCTATTGCTGTGGCATAGTATAAAGTGATGGCTTCTATTGCTGTGACATAGGATGCAGTGGTGGCTTCTACAGCTGTGCCATATGATGCAGTGGTGGCTTCTATTGCTGTGACATATGATGCAGTGGTGGCCTTTACTGCTGTGACATAGTATGTAGTGATGGCTTCTATTGCTGTAACATAGGATACAGTGGTGGCTTCTTCTGCTGCGACATAGGATGCAGTGGAGGCTTATATTGCTTTCATATTTAATGTAGTGGTGGCTTCTAGTGCTTTGACATAGTTTGCAGTGGTGACTTCTACTGCTGATATAGAGTATGCAGTGGTGACTTCTATTGCTGTGACATAGTATGCAGCGGTGACTTCTACTTCTGTTCTATAGGATGCAGTGATGGTTTCTTCTGCTGCGACATAGGATGCAGTGCTATTTTCTGTTACTGTGACATAGGATGGAGTGGTGGCTTCTATTACTGTGACATAGCATGCAGTTGTGGATTTTACTGCTGTTGCATAGTATGCAGTGCTGGCTTCTTCTGCTGGAATGTAGGATGCATTTGTGGCGTATGTTGCTGTGACATACGATGCAGTGGTGGCTTCTACTACTGTGACATAGGATACAGTTATAGCTTCTACTGCTGTAGCATAGGATGCTATTGTGGCTTATTTTGCTAAAGCGTAGGCTTTAGTAACATAGTCCGCAATACCATTGTAGAATGGTGGCTTCTGATTGATCATAGTTTTTTACTTATTTGTGATTTAAATTGTTTTGCTCAAGATGCCCCATTGTGACCTTTTTCTGATTATACGGTCAAAAGCTTAGTACTGTCAAAATTGTGTTAGCGGTCACCTTATTAAGCAGCCACTTGTGTTAAGCAACAACAATAGCTATTTCCGTTTCTATGCTTTCAGAGCAAATCAACCTGTTTTAGACAATAAATGGCCGATTTTACCTTTTCACTTAACTGGCTGCTTAAGACATAATTGACTGTATATCAATTGTTGCTGGTAATTTATATATATATATATATGTGTGTGTGTGTGTGTGTGTGTGTGTGTGTGTGTGTGCGTGTGTGTGTGTTAAAATGGCATTCAACAGATAATATGCAAAATTCTGATGAATCTCCGGCTACAAAGCTCAGAACAGTTACCCAGTTGACTTTTTCCCAATGGCCTTAATACATTCTGTTATATGAATATATTGTTTCGCACTATTTGCTAGATGTGACAATTGACCGTATGACAATCAGTAGTTCAGATATTCGTAATATTTTAAAATGTATAAAATATAGAGTTTAAAGTATTTAACCTTATTGCCGTCAATTGACACATCGTTCGTTCCCCATTGATAGTCATTTATATAAATATATGGTGGCTGACTTCTGCTATATCGTGTTGTCAGAAACTTGACAAATGTCGTTCTGTCGTTTGGCGGTTGTGTAAAGCAATTTCATTGTTCAGAAGTGTTTTTTCAACAGCGTGGTTACAACGTTCAACCACTGTTGCCTGTCTGCTAATCATGCGCAATCGGATCAAAACAGTACTCAGATTCCTTAATATTACATTTTCACATGTTTATATTTCATTTAATGTACATGTACAAACTCAAACGCCTATGATTCAATTGCATGTAGCAGGTTGACAATTTGAAATATTCCAAATGGCAACTTTCTTATTCTCAGATGTGTAACGTGCATGTTGCAACTGAGAAATTACAAATTTCATTCACTCAATTCACACTTCTTACTTCTTTCGCATATGTCAATTCAAGTAACGACTGACATGTGTATAAACTGCACATTACAACATATATGTATTGAGAATACGCGCAGTAACAATGGAATCCACAGCAAAAACTGACAGTAGAATTGTATTGCAAATAAACGAAACAAATGGTATTCTTGACTGACTTAAATTTGCTGAAGAAAAATAAACTTATGTGTGATAACAACAGAGATGTTATTGATACTTAGAAAGCATTAAACGTATGAAAGTCTGTCAATTTTGTATTACTGTGCATTGGTGTAGTTTACTCAGTAGAAAAATATATATTTCACATTAACTATTAACTTTAAATACATAGTTTATTTAATATAATAATATTTTGGGAGAAATAGGTTGATGATATGCATGTATTCTTACGATACAAATATTTTACTGTCAGTGACGATAAACTCGGTAGAGATCCGTGACAATGTAGTTCCAGTGAAGGGATCGTCTATACAACTGGTGTGTAGTATTACTGGCTTCTCATCTAATACAACAGTGGAGTGGTTTATAACAGACACACAAAATATACCCCAGAAAGGCCGAGGTTCATCTGCCCATGCACAATGTATACCAGAACATTGTATTGTGCTTACAAAGGGACACATATACACAGCTGATGACAATCACATGTATGTTAACATTACTGGGCTCAGTCAAAATAAAGATGGAAAGTGGTGGACATGTAAATCGGGTGATAGCAAACAAGTGTTGACGTTGGTTGTTTACTGTAAGTTAATCAAAAATCGTAATTTTTAGATTTATTATCAATAATGTTGTCGTTGTCTTGATTTCTTAATCTCCCATCTCAATAATGGTTGTCTAAATCAACGTGTCTATTTTATATACATGTTGTTTATCTGCAATTGTCATTTTGAGTACAAGTATTTGTAATTTATTTTTTGTAGGGAAGGGCCAATGCTGATAGAACTTGTGATACAATCCCTTTGCCTAAGAGCAATAACATGTGTTTATACTACTATAGCTATCTAATGCCGACCATACAATGTTTTAGGCTGAGAAGCCGAAGTAGGATCAATGTGGGAACAAACATCAATACAATGAAACGTTGAAATACCTTTGATTTTTTCTAAACAAACGTTTTCAGGTTTCAATTGTCAGCAAAACCATCATTTCCTACGCAGAGGCGTGCAGGCATCACCCAGTTACAGTCAGTTACCTCAAAATAGAAGAACTTTTCTACCTTATTCATAACCACTTTTTCAAGTGTATTAGTTTACATTTTGTTATTGAGGTTGGTATTTTATTGTTGGAGAGAGCTGGGTTTTTTATTGTTGTTTTACTGTGGGGAGTGTTTTTAAATGCGTCCATCATCATTGTTTCACGATGTGCCAATGGCTGTTATCAAACATTACATTAACGGTTGAATGTTTTATAATTTTTCATTAGCTGTTCCAACATCCATACAGTATGACCGTGTACCAGATGGATCCCAAGACTTGTCAGCCATTGCCGTTACACTGGAATGTAGAACAAACTGTGTCTACCCCCAACCAGCATTCACATGGTTCTATGTTACAGTAAATAAATTTATTTCTATAGAACCTGAATTTATACAATAATTCTGTTCGTGATAAGCATAATACATAATAAAGTAATTGATATTTAACTTTGTTATTACTAACAACAAAAAATTGATAATTGTAATCATAGTCACTTCAGTAATACCATTTTAACATTTTTAATTTACGATGATTAGAAGAAGCTTAGATATTAATTTAATCATCACGTTTCGGATGTTGGATATGTGTCGCATTTATTTGACATGGATAACCCCGTCCCTTAAAGAGGCCTCGGCACCTATATCGCCGTTATGTGATCGATCGCTGTAGTAAATGTGCACAACTATATCAAACATTATATATATTTGATATTCTGTTCAATAACTAATATTGTATTGTGTCGATTTAGTGTATAATTCTTTAGTTTTGTTAAATCGCGTTCCACGATAAAGTCTCTCATTGGCCAGTATTAAGTAATGCTAAAACAATGACGAATACAAGGAAAATGCCGATATGTATAAACGAACGTCTCGTAAATGAGATAAACTACATGGATGGAATCAACCGTGATTTATGAATTTGACCTTCATCTTTAAGATTCAATAAACTTTGTCATTTACTGAGAAGAAAGTTATAGGTGATGCATCTTTAACGAATTTGGAAAAGCAGAAACCAGGTGTTTTTTTATTGTTTCCATTATAAAGACAACCACATTATCAGGTCACTAGGCAGTATGTAACTACACTACACTCTATATGTGACTTGTATAACCATATCAATGCTTGTGCTGTGTAATTAACTTAAATCAGCTGGTGCATACAGTAAATGACATGACAATCCGTTACTTCTCGAGGTTCACATTTTCTGTACTAAGTAAACATCGCAATACAATACCACTAAAAAGCTATAATAACACGGTTCTGTTCCCTACTTACATTATTATATGTATACACTATGTAACACATGTTACACTTTATCATTCATACAGTGTTAAAACTTGTATATACAAAGTGTATCCTTAATATATATATATACGAGTCGGATACTGGAGATAAAATATGTTTAAACCACAGTACATATATATAAAGTTTCAGTTAATATTATGGAAGATTGAACATGTATAATTTCCATATTTTACAAACACGGACTAGTTGTTGTATGTTGCTTCTGGACAAAAATCAATTGTTATAGTAAAGTATCAATTTGAAAATGGCAGATAGAATTTAACTATACTTGGCAGAAAACCACTTAATTTTGCAATAGGATTGCGGAAGGAGTGTTGATTTATTTCATTGACCGACACTGTCAATCCGAAAAAAACTATTCTTGGTTATGGTCGTGCTTTCATATCTTTTGTAGAATACTATTGAATAATACGGAAACCTACGATTTTAAATCCTTGACTATTTACGTAGGTGTACCCCTTCATCTATGATTTTTCTATGCATAATAGCTGCCTTTAGTGTACAATTCGTAATGGCCGTGAATCGGCGAAAATATGCAATAATCGAACTTTTTTACAGTTGCTTCTAACATAGTGTATAATAAACATCATACAGTAACATGCAAATGTTGAAAGTTACCGTTGACAATCATAGCTTTGAGAATCGTTAAACACGAACGTTATCTTATCTGTACATACGATATGATAGTGTTCTAAATATACCTCATGTATGGACCACTAAAACAATGTCTGTCCATCAGTTGCACTACTCTTGTAATATCTGATCAAAACCCGTCATTTGCCTTTCGTGTAACTGTGGTAGAAGATTCATTGTTCATGTACATGTAGCTTGAATCGAAATCAAGTTAACGGTACAATCAATAAAATATAATCCTATGTGCAGGTCACACAATCAGATTGCTATGACAGAAAACTTGATACTGACAACTAGCTTCGTGACAAATTATGATAAAAATATTCACACTGTTTATTTATAGCTATTTATAACACTGTTTATATATATTTATTTATAACCTTTTATATAGTGACAAAATGTTCTTAGTATTGTGGTGCTCTGACAGGTTGTGAAGACACATGTGAAAAGGCATTGATGTATGACCAGTTGTTACCGAAGAAAACAAACGTGTCAATAAACTTTGACTGTTATTTAAATGATACCGTAGATTATATAACATTGGTTAGATAAACACTTCTACATACTGTATTAGACATTTATATCATCGAAACAGAATATTTCACTCTTTCAATTAGATACACATTTGAAACCACTTTCAGATAGAATATCATTTGTTTTAACAGGAGAGCGCATCACAACATAATTACACTTCGTCTGGAGTTAAGAGCAACAATGCAAACACCAGTTGTACAAGTCCAGAGAGAGATTACAAATCAACACTAACCCTGGAGAGGTATACAACATTTACTGACAACTCAGACAGTACTGTCAGGTTCATATGTGGGATAATATCTTTCCCAGGATTGCTCACGGAACTGTATACACCAGTTTCCCCAAATGTTACATTTGCAGGTCAGTATAACACTATGTGTACCCATTACACATAATTGTATTGTAAAATTGGTAACAAAAGTTTCACTGAAAACACACTTTTTTAGAAGTATTTTATTAATATATTTAATCTTAATGTAATTCAAACATTAAACTATATTATAAAAATGATATAATATACATTTAGTTTGTCGTAAAATCTATCAATATTTAATATAGTCTTATCATACCAAAAACTTGCTTGCGGATAATTGGTATCGTTATCAATTGTACATGCTATTTCAAGGACAGACAAGAAAACCCGCTGGATCATGAATATGTCGTGAAATCAGATTTTTTATACTATTTTGAAAAGGAATTTAATTAAAATCACAACGACCTGATAATTATTAGTTTTGTTATATGTTTTATACACGTTCACAAGGTATGCTATATTTGAGGATATAGTTATTTGTAAACAAATATTATACCTAATCTACAAACGAGGCTACGACGCGCGGTGATTATTTTTGAAAGTATTAAAAAAAATAACTACAACAATTATAACTGTCATGTTCCGTTTATGTTTGTACAGTACAGAAACACGTGTCGAAACAGAACTAACTTCGATATTTATTTTAGTTATTATGATAAATACCGAGGAAATGTAGCTATTCCGTTTTTGTCACACTCAGTGTTACATTAGTTGAAATTACCATGTATGTAATTAGAGCTTCAGTTCTGTTTTGGATTCCTCAAAACATTCGTGATCTTATTGGTAAAACCTTAGTAATCGGGTCATAACTACGGTCTGAAAATGATCATTTATGTGCCAGACAATCAATTAAAATGTTACAAAAATACCTAAGTGTTGTGTTTGATAAGAATATGTAAAACTACCCAAGTAAGAGAAGACAATACCGATAGCAGATTATAAACAACCCTTCCTAATTAGCTGACAGATAATTTCTTTTGTAAATGCCATCCTATAAAGCATTAAATTTTTACATGTAATGTGTCAATTGAAACTATTTAAGCAATTTAACAGACAACTTTGATTTAAATAATTTTGTTATTAGGAAAGTTTTGCCTTTATTTATTTTAAGAAAATAATATTATTTAAGAAAAAATGTAGTATGTAATATTTTATGCTTTACTTAGAATTAGATTAAACTAAGGCATTTTATAATATGTTCCAATTAAAATCAGCGAATCTAATTTCGTTTTCAACGATTTTGAATATATGTTAGGACAACAAATATGATGTGTTAATTCATTCAAGCTTTTTTATTTGATAAAGCTAATCAAATTAAAATAACTTTCTTTTCATGAAATTCATAATATTCAATATAAACGTTCCATTATCGTGGATTCACAAAACCTTTTTCAGTACCTACTACGACACCAACATTAGCCAACAAGACGATTTCAGGAAGTTTGGTTGTTCTATCTGGTGATGTAACAAGACTTGTATGTATAACATCTGCAACAAGACCTGCAGCGATAGTCACCTGGACAAAAGGGGAGGCAACTCTACAAAATGTAACAAGTACTTCTACAATTACTCCCAATAATCTGATGACAGTAACGAGTATTATGACATTCACTCCAAACAAAACTGACAATAAGAAGACCATAACATGCATGACTAGCATCAGTGGACAGACAGATTTCACGAGCGTCAAACATAGTCTTAATGTGTGGTGTAAGTAAATACATGCATGACTAGAACATAATAATCATTTTCTTTAATTATAACAATATTATCGTCTATATATTAGCAATGCAAGCATGGCAACGGTGTTAGAATGGTGCATGTTTATTAATCAATGAAATGAAAACGGCGTTTGTCAGAATATTACAAATATACAACATCTATATGATGACAATAATTCAATAATAAACTATATAATATAAAGGATTATCTGAATATATTTTAGAAAAAATAATCGATATTTTCTTAACATTAAATTATACTTATTGTTACTATGTATCTATTTTGAATTAATATTTATTAAAGTACAATTAAACCAAACATATAAAATGATAAATAAACAAAACTATTTAGGGGGTCCATCAAATGCTACAATTGAGCCCAGTTCACCTTTTCCATGGCATGAGAACCAGACTGACAAGTATTTGATGTGTAAGGCAAGTAACGGTGACAACGGAAATCCAGCTCCCACAGCCAACTGGACGTCTCAGTATGGTACACCTGATACAACAAACAGAGAACTCGTATTCAAATTACTATCCTCTTTCCATAACAAGATGGCGGCTACATGCGAGCTTAGTAACGAATATACTCGCTTGAACGGTGTTCATATAAAATCACAAACAGCAGAATTAGATGTATATTGTGAGTAGCTTTCTTTTTTAGTTTCTTATTTTGATACCAAATTAAATAATGTAATAGTAAGTGACTATTCTAACATCTATCAATTGAACATAAATATCCATCATGAGAGTTGGCATCCAAAAGACATTACATGTACATTAAACCATTTCATGTAACTTTTATTGTTTTGACTTAAGCTTTGTGTTGATTTTAACAAAAAGGAACTTTAAATTATGAATTTGGTTGGTTAGACTTAGTTCTATAGGATACATTTTAAAGTATGCATACACTTTCTACATAGTTGATACAAATAGTTGATGTATGTCTTTCAATAAACATAGATACATATAAAAAAACTTGGTTTCTAAGTGGTGTTTTTTTTTAAGTCTTTATTGAGTTCAAGTCTAATAATAATCTTAAGAATGATTATTAGATACAACCCAAGATCTTCCGATCAACTTGGTTTCTCATGATTTTGATGGTTTGCTGACACTCCTTCATTTTTAACAATTCTGTCTATTTGTTGCAGTGTACCAATACGCATTTTAAAACTACCATACATTAAACTGTTCCCAATGACTTCAAAACTTGCCAGAACTCCAAAATGCTCCAACGTTTTCACGTGTACAAAGAAATGTTACAATTCGAAGCGTTTTAAGCACAAATAATGCCCAACCAATTTACAAAGCTCTAATTTCCTAGGTATATGAATCTTGTTACCGTCATGTTAGGGGGAAAATTCGTGGATGAGACCTAATTTGCTAAGTATTAAGCTATATCTGAAGTCAAGCGTTTCAAAATTATTACCCACGTTAAGATACATAAGATTTTATAATCGTCTAGAAGCAAGTTTTACTCGATATAATTACTGGACCCACAGGCTTCCATATATACTTTAATTGTGCTAGATGTTACATAACGTGTAATCTGGGTCGACTGCTATTTATAAAGTATGGGCTAATTTATCATGGTGTGTGTATTATTCCTACTAAACACATGAAGTGCACTGATATGTATATGTACCTACTATAGCTATCATTGTCAAACCTTTAGGTAGAGGACAGAAAAAAGTATGTAAATAACAATATTCTGTTTCACTTTAATGTTTTGTTTTCTACATAAACGTTCATTACGCAGTTAGGTTAGAAATACTAATGATGATACCGATGTATTGCTTATCCAACAGCAGTATAATCCGATGCAAACAAAACTATTGAACCATAATAACTAAATATTTTAAAGGGTTAGAGTATATTCAATTGTTGTAATCCTGTACTAATTATATTTATTGTTACTCTATAGCTGATGTTAAATCATGTGTACGTTTAATTTATCATTTAACAGAACGTAATAAATTGAAATTGAAACAACATGCATTTGATATGTTGTGAATATAGTTACATTGTAACATAGTTTCATAGTAACATAGTTACATAGATACATAGTTATATAGTTACATAGTAACAAAGTAACATAGTTTTCAGTGTTTCTGTAAAAAAGGATTTTATTCGTTACATACGACAAATAATGATTTAAATATAAATATTTTATTGCCAAATGTGTATAAGTACATTGCAATTGGGTCTGGTCACAAGTGATACCCACATTAGTTACGACCCTACCCTAAAACTGAGTTTAAAAATAACATGACTATATAACATTTTGATAACATATATTAACATAGAGTTGAGTTATCGTATGTTGCTTTTCTCAAATTTGTATGCACGCACGCACTCACACACATTCACACTCTCACACTCACACACGCATGCACACACACACACACACACACACACACACACACACACACACACACACGAAATATAAAAGGAAAAGGGAGACGATTTGAGAGAGAGAGAGGTACGTTGTGCAAGTACCAGTGCTTGATTTCGGAGTCGGAAAATCAATGTAGTGTGTTTGGGGTAAATGGGGTTAAAGTTCAGTATTGATTTAAAGTTGACATACACATAGCGATCAAATGCTGCAATGAACCCTTGAACCGATCTTAAGATATGCACATTTTCCTCATGAGATAAGTTGGCACTTCTACATTGCATCAACTCTAAAGTAATAATACCGTTATTTTGTAGAGATGTAAACAATTGTTGGCGTTGAACAGTATAGTTATTACAATCAAAGAAAAATGACATGCATTTCCACAACTTCAACTATGATCATTTACAATATTAACTCTAAAAAAAATATAATTACGTGAATAGCATTGATACTTAAAGCGTGTATGTATAATGTTCAATTTTCTTTTGCCGTGATTGTTATGTTCAGGTAATGAAAATACCGAGTTATAATAATTTGTTTTAGATGATTTGAACAGTCCCAATTATAGTAATTTTCAAACATTAAGATCTAAATTATTCCATGTTGTTATAGTTGACGGCACAAAGGATATCGGAGACGATAATGTGAATTTTCACCTATCAGAGGCAGTATTATGTTTTTAAGATAATTTGTAACAATGTTGTTATGAATTTTATAAAAATTATAATATAGTTTATTTATGTTCACATCTCTGCGAAAGCGTTTCTAAAGATGATTCTTGATGAATATTATATTTACTGCAGAATATAAGTAGACCCGTAGCTAACCTGGCTGCTTCAAGCTGAACAGATACTAATAACTCAGACTCTGCAACAGTACAACCGTCCCAAAGTGCACAAGCATATTCTAAGATATGTAAAAATAAAACATTTATATAGTTGTTAAATAATATTTCGTTTAAGTTTGCAAAGAACATAATTTGTTCATACAAAATGTAAATATTGAATTGATATATGTAACCCTTTTACCATTTACCGTTATTGTCAAAATGTGTGTTGCTTAATTCCAGTGGTGTGTTATCAAACAAAATGCCCAACTCTGGGTTTCTGGTAGTGTTTGATATAAACAGTACGTCTCCTTTACTATGATTAAATGTTATAAACCAATCCTTGGACCAAGTGTTTTACCTGTTTAGGTCAGAATTTATCATTGTTTCAATTATAGAATCTGAAGAGAAGGATAATGATGTGTCGTCTGTAAAAAGCCGTGACAGACTATTAAGATCATCAGCTATATCATTTATATAAATATGAAATAACTGTGGACAAAGCACATAACCTTGGGGCACTCCAGCAGATATGTCACAAGAGATTATGTTTCATCATTTACCAGAACCTTTTGTTTTAATACAATACAGTGAAAACAAATTCCCGCCAATATATTCTCTTACAAATACTGCAGCATGCCCATTGTAACAAAAAAAAACGTCTCATGACCACACTCATGTACGCATACATATAGTTCATACCACCTCACCATGATTATTTAGTTATTAGATGGCATATGAATGATTTTATTTTTCATATTGAACTAGCAAATGAACTGTTTCGGTGCCGTTTTACTTTCTAGTTTCACCCAAGATAATACTTAAAAAAAAAATCTTCGTGAGCGCAATATCAGGAGATGTGAGGATAAACGTTCCGTATTATTGTTACCCGCCTGCAAATAGCGTACGTTTTACCAGACAAGATGGTGAACACATACAGAACACAACAAGAACAACTGTATTATATGAAATACCGTCTGTCATGACTGATGGTGAGGATGTAATAATGAACAGCCGTATAGCATATCTACAAATAAATGATACACAAGAGACAGATTTTACCAAATACACAATGGAGGTTACAAACAGTATTGGAAGGAATTGTACAGTAATAAAGCTTATTTCACAAAGTAAGTAATTTTTTATTTTTCATTTTTTATGTCATACTACGATTAAGTTTCCTAGCACAAACTATAATACCATTTTTGGAATGATTTTTATGCAGATATACTTTTTTGCCGATTTGAGAAACACACAAAATGATATTCAGCCCCGTCCGATTGAGTGAGTTCGTCATTGCTTTAGCAAAATTAATATATGTAGCATAGTAAAATGTGTACATTGATTTAAAAGCGACAAATGTACGATTTTAGCGGCACGACTCTACTGATCAGTGTAGTCTTATATTAACAAGAGGCCCAAGAGGGCCTGAGGACACTCTGCTGACTCATAATGGCCATAGTACTTTTTGAAATTCCACAATATGTACCCTCCATAGGGCTCCAATATATCTCAGTCCCTTGATATACAGTATCTCCAATCCTTGCTGATGTAAGGATAATTTATATCGCATATGTTTGACTGAAAGGTAATCGAGAGAAAATTTGTGAAAATTCCAAATTTTAACCTTATTGCCCCATCCATCCCCTGGCCCCTTATGGAAATTCAGTATCCTCTTTATTGAACACAATCAAATTTATTGTTACTAGACAATGCTTTAGATCTCAAATTAAACACCATATTCACCTAAATGGACAAAAAAATGAGAATTTTTCATGTTCTCATAGTATTCCTATGTAAAACTCAAAGACAACTTGCAGGGCCTCTATACATCCCAATGTCCCTTGATTTGTACAAACTTTAATCCCATACTCATTTGGATAATCCATATCAAATATGAACATATTTGACTGACCGGTTGTTGAGAAGAAGATTTTAGAAACTTTTCTAATTTAACCCTTTTTTTACCCACCCTGGCCGCTTATGGAAAGTAATTTCCTTATTGAGCCAAATCTTGTTTCCCATGACTAGATGATACTCGGAACTCAAACTGAATAATAATTTTGTTAACATAGATGAAAATAAAAGAAAATTTTCTGATTCCCCATTGTATCCCTTTGTAAAATTCTAAGTCCCTTTACAGGACCCGTATAAATGTTAACCCCTTAATTCTTATCTCCAATCAAACTCCTACACAATGGGATAATTTATGCCAAATATGAACAAATCTGACATACAGGTTCTTAATCCTAGGAACACCATTTGAACAAATCTTACAAAACTATAGTTGGTTATCATTACTACATAAACATTTTGAAAACCTGTTTGGTCGTTCATGAGAAGAAGATATTTAAGTTTTAGTTTATTTTCAGTAACGGCAACCATCTTGAATTTCAGATATAATTTTTTTTTATATATAGTCTCCTGTATTTCTATAGTTCTTAAAAAAACGATTTTTGTAATTCGCATTTTTGTTACCCTTTTGGGGCCCATCCTGACCCCTTAAGACCTAGTCGTTTTTACAAATCTGAACCTCATTCACCAAAAAAATGCTTCGGTGAAGATATAGGCAAAATCCTTTCCATTTTAAAAAAAAATATGTATTAATTATAATGACATGTGTCCCTAAATTGAACCCTCGGGCCGCAGTCATTTTTAATCCTTGGGACACCATTTGAACAAATCTAACAAAACTATATTTGGTTATCATTACTCCATAATATTTTGAAAATTTGTTGGGTCGTTCATGAGAAGAAGATTTTTTTAAATATTCAGATTATCTTTAGTAACGGCGGCCGTCTTGAATTTCAGAAAGACAAACAAATCTTCTTTATAGTCTTCTGTGCAATAGAAATAACCATGTGAAGTTTCAGTTTAATTTGCCTAGTGGTTTCAGAGAAAGTGCTGCTAACGGATAAAAAAGAGAATTTTCTGTTTTCCCATAGTATCCCTATGTAAAATTCTAAGTCCCCTAACAGGACCCCTATAAATTTCAGCCCCTATATTCTTATCTTCAGTCAAAAAACCTACACATAAGGATAATTTATGCCATATATGGCAAACAGGTTTTTAAGAAAAAGATTTTGTAATTCCAAATTATTACCCTTTTGGGGCCCCTCCCGACCCCTTTAGACAATGGAACCCAGTCATTTTTACAAATCTGAACCTCATTCACCAAACAATGCTTCTGTTAAGATATAGGCAACATCTTTTCCATTTAAAAAAAAAACAATATTTACAATAATGACATGTGTCCCCTAACTGAACCCTCGGGGCGGGGTCATTTTTAACCCTAGGAACACCATTTGAACAAATCTAACAAAACTATAGTTGGTTATCATAACTCCATAAACATTTTGAAAAACAGCAGCCATATTGAATTTCAGATCGAATAAACTATTTTGTATAGTTTCCTTTGCAATAAAATCATCCATGTGGAGATTCAGTTTAAGTGGCCTAGTGGTTTCAGAGAAAGTGGTGCTAACGGACGACTGACGGCGGACAACGCGCCATCACAAAACCCCTTCTGGCCTTTGGCCAATAGAGCTAAAAATCAGAATCATACCACAGTTATTAAAACTTTGTTATTACACTAGTTTGTCTGATATTATAACTAATTTGTTTCAGATCTCATAATAATGATACGCTTATATAGTTTAGCACACGGAATATCGATGGTGTATATGCTGCTGTTTACATATGCATTTATAACAACATTTCAAATGCTAATCTTATATAGCTTCCATAATGTTTTTAAAATGGTTCATCAGAATTAAAACTGACGTAACTGTCTTGTAATTACTGCACCAGTCATTTTAAATCACGATAAAGACGCGTTTAGCCTATTTTTAAAGAACAATACCTGTCTCTTCCAATATTGACCCGATATCATCCTACATCTTTGCTGATCGCAAGTGTTTGGGCAATTCTTTGTACGCTAATAAATTCCATAAAGCTCGGTACTTGACTTTGCCGTTTGTCTGGTAATGTTGAAACCGCATATTGACACAAAAACGTCTAGGATTTATATAACAAACAATTCTGAAAGTTGCTAAACAATTTATATAAAAGGTTTTGCTGTTGTACATTTTATAAATAGCATGAATAATACCCTTCGCAAGAGTATCTCAGTGGACGAAGATATTGTTTTTCTCATAATATAGAACTCCGATATGCAAATATCTAACGACCGTTTCTAGAATATCGTCCCTAATTTCAAACACATGAGTCTATTGAGCAGCTCGGCACACATATATTTTTGTTTCTTACACCAACTATGCAGTATGTCTGTTGTAGCATGTAACCTCCCCTCGGACTCGGTTAAAAGATAAATATCGTCGGCATATCGAAGTATGGTTACTTTATAGTCGCCATTATCTATACCAAGGTTAAGGTCATTTATTTAATACATAGTAATACTGTTGGGGAAATAGTGTTTCCCTGTTTAACACCAGTGTTGCAAGAGAACCGGTCTGTTAGTTTAATATTTATACAAACACACGATGAAGATTGAGTATATACTAGCTGTGGAGTTGTACATATTAACATCAATTGTGTTATGCAACAATGCGTATCATGTCTCTATCGATGAAATAAAAACATTGGCATAGATCAATAATCGCTGTAAAAAGTTTAATCATTGTTCTGTAAACACATAATCTGTCAAGTCTTTTATCCAGATAAATTTTAGGACAAATCATATCTACTAGATGCAATGCATACAAATGACTAACACGTATAGGATTACCTAACATACGCCGTGTTTATGTTTATTTATTGGACGCCATGTACTTCTGGGAAGTGTTGATACACTTTATTTTGGTGTGATGATTATATTGGGTTAAGAAATAATTTACAGTTTTTACTGACCATCAAAGTCATGCATGTCAACAATGATGAGTAGCATATGTTGAGTTACATATATGATTCAATTTCAAACGGCTATTAACATTTACATCAATACAAATATCATGTCCCGGTTTGACTCAAATTTGTATTCAAATTGTATTGTAAAATACCATGCGTATGATGTTGAATGTCATATTTTTGTAAATGTTTCCACAGATGGATCAATATGTCGTAAATGAAATAAAACTTTTTAAATGTTTACATGTGCAAAACCAAGTTTCGTATCAATATACACTCTTCACATTAAAGTTATACCATTGACATGCTCGCAGGTGCTCCAACGATGCCTCGAAAATTCAACAGAACAGATATCGGTGAAACCAATGTAGTCGTTTCCTGGGAAACTGGCTTTCATGGAGGAAATAATCAGACGTTTGTCATACAATTAAGAAAAGAAAACAATCGATGGTACAATCACACATATGTGTTTGGTGGTATGAAAACAACAGGATTCCCGATGAGTGCTACTTTGGACATGTTATCGAAACGGACCCAATACTACGTCCGAGTATATTCTTACAATGCAAAGGGGACCAGTCCTTTTTCATATATATTGAACTTTACGACACATGGTGGTGAGTTAAGCACATGGCACATCAACATCACTGTCTATTAGATAGTTTATATTTGTGTAATAGCAATATAAATATACATGTTCGCGTAATAAATCATGACATATTTTATCAAATAAATATCAATAAATGTTTTTATAATAAATTCATTATGTTGCAAAACGCCTTGCTTGTTAACATCGATTGTATTATTTCTCAGCTGTTACAGTCGAAGAAGGTATCATAGATATTGGACCAATTATTAGAGGTGGTGTAGGCCTCGTCATCGTTTTGGTGGTTATTGGAGTAGTAATATTCCTGTTTAAAAGAAAGATTAGACAACACCGAGGTAAAAGTAAGTTGTTGGATATGCATTTTCTTAGATGGGTTTTGTATAATGTAGCTAATTTATTACAACTACATTGTATATGAATTATTATTCTTTAAACATCTTCATTTTTTACTTATTCAAATATACAGTTACTGGTATTATGTAATATTTAATTAAGCCATTCTAAGTATACGAATATCTGAAATCTTGATTTGGTTTTGTAAGTTTGTTAGTATCGTGATTGTGTCTACGCTTATTTCATCATGAAAACGTATTGTACTAGTTTATTTGAGTGTAAGGAACTTAGATGCTGTCGTACTATCTGACAAATATAACACGTAGAAAGTACAGCCGTTACGTTGAACATTATGATGCTTGTATATAATGTTTCATTGAACAAATTAAACATGTTGGAATGTGCTTTACGTTATTGCATGATATAAACATTTCTTTGCAGAGAAAGGTGACATAAACATAGACACACGTGCCAGGTACGATATGCATTTTCAGTTGTGATATTAAAACAATTATCACACACTGTGGTAATGTTTACGGACATAATGTAGGAGTTCTTATAAACCTAGTAATAATTGCAAATATATGTTTAGAATGCTACATAATGGTTCTATTCCAGCTATATCTATTTTTGACAATCCACAGAGTGATGCTATCAACGCCGTTAGACACCTTGACGATGAATTTGTATGAATAACCTTATTTGTCAACAATGTGGTAGTACAAATTTAGGCTAATAATCTCAGCAAAGTTAGCATCAAGTAACTATGCATTCACATATACATATATATTGGTAATGCGTTTATAAGTGGGCCATGTAAACACTAAATGATTTTGAGTTCGATATCATTTTCCCCATTTGAATTGGAATATGGCTGGGCTACACAAGTTTGCATTTCTCAACAGTTCATGTTTACTGGCTCATTTAATTTTTTATAAGAGCTTTAAGGTCCCGGGTCATTGCAAACTGCTCTAATTATGTATGTTCTTACAATGTCTAGATATTAATTGATATTGGCTATCATCCAAGGCATGAACTCTTGAGAAAACTGCATGTTCCTTGGTTCTCTTGTTTACAAGTGAATTTTACGAGGATATACGACTCTTGGAAGTATTGGGGATTCTATGATTTCATACATAATTCTGAAACGGGCGGACGAAATTGATACGTGTCTTTGTCTCAACTCGTATTCATAGAAATACCCAAAATATTATAAGGGTTCCTTGACAACTGCAGCGCTAAAATAGACAAATATGGGAGAAATTTCATTCAATAATTTTTGTACTTATTAAGCTGTTGAAAGATGAAAGCATACGCCAGAAATAATGTGCTCAGACCTGAATTTTCCAAGCATCATTGTTTTGGAACTCACAATTTAAATAAGACAATAATTTAAAATTGATCCAAATACATCATCAATGCCATTCAAATAATAAAATGAGCATTACATTTAGGAAAATGTTAAATTTAAAACAGAAAATATAGATAGATAGATAGATAGATAGAAAGCTAGCTAGCTAGATATATAGATAGATAGACAGACATACAGACATACAGACAGACAGACAGACAGACAGACAGACAGACAGACAGACAGACAGACAGACAGACAGACAGACTGACTGACTGACTGACAGACAGACAGACAGACAGACAGACAGACAGACAGACAGACAGACAGATAGATAGATAGATAGATAGATAGATAGATAGATAGATAGATAGATGATTTCCTGTTTCCAGTGGGTGAGTTTTAATCTTAATGCCGTTCTTCAGATTATTAATCTATATCGTTTACATATGTGTATTCATGTAATTTCACGCTTATTTATCAATATAAAAACATACCCTAATCATAATGAATATTGAGACCATAAACGTGTGCATGCAGTTTCATAAATAAGTGGTACTTTTTGTTGGAGTTCTATACTGATTAAATCGACAAAATATAAATATTATGCAAAATGTTATTGACAAATCAGACTACGTTGGTTCATTCAGTGGTCATCATTGATAGAATATTTGTTTTGTGTTGTGATTTTCGTAAACAGTAGGACCATGGTTTTGAGGTTATTATACAAGGATAAGATAAAACTGTAAAAATGTATCTGAGCAGAACAATTTGTAACAAAGTCAGGAATCCAACATGGATTTATAAGAGTAATTTGTATTTCTGTAGCAAGAATAATTTGGATTTCTGTAGCAATACGGATTGATAAAAATGAAATAAAACAAATAAAAGCTTGAATAAAAAAATGCCGAGTATACGGCAATTTGTACCGTCACCCACTTATTCTATTAATCAAACAACTCATTAGTCACGGACAGGCGTATTCGCATATATCGCTCCGCCATAGCAATTAACTAAAACAAAGAATCTGTCACAGCTTATCGTGGACATACGGGCGAGTGATACACTTAGCTAAAAATAGATGTAAGATGTAGGCACGACCAGCAATTAACAAGCAATAAGCAATTAATAAGGGTTGTTTTATTGCGAAAACAACTTGACACAGCCATGCGAGGCTAACGATATATAAACGACCAAATGTACTTAAACGAAGAGTCGTTTTTCGAGATACCTTTTAGGCTACGTCAGTTTTATGATCTCAACTAAAATTGTGAAATTATATTTATACCCTTATTACGCTACAAATTACTAATTATTCGTAGCATTAGATAAAACGCCATGTCAAGCATACGGTCGTAGGCTGGCCGATATTCTACCACTGCAACCCCCATTTCAGAGTCTTAAGTATTCAAAGCTATATACATTTTACATGTAAAAGTAAATGACACAAGACTTTAATCATTTATGATAAAAATACTCAATTTATATTTCAGAGAACGCTTACAGGCACAACCTCGTATATATGAAAACATCGGTTTACACAACAGTTACTGTTGTAAGTTATTCCATATCTAATTTTCCAATGTCTAATGCTGTTTTACTTTAGATAAACCTTATTTAAACATGCCAATTAACATATTTAGTTGACTTATTTTGTCTGAAGTAGTCTGAATAAAATGTAGTGTATTTAAAGATTCATTGCAGTCATCTGTAGAAACTCTTGCTTCATTATGGCAAGTTGTTTATAATAATGTAGTCATGATTGTTTTTAGTGAAATAAATTCTGAAAACACAATCAAAACTGTGTGTTTCTGAATACGAACGTTTGCAAATATGTCCCTCTGCACAATCAGCATTACGTGTATGATTTAATTTGTAGATTTAAGAACTGACATAATAAAACAGACAATTTTAAAATTTGACCGCATAACATGTTATCGTAACCATGCAACTCTGACTTATATTTGATGCCTCCTCAATATAACATAAACAACAGCAATGACTAATTAATTATACTACACGCTACACGTTACACGTAAAACGTAACTAAACAGTTCGATCACGGCACAACGTAACTCAAAACCAAAACATTAAAAAATCATAACTGTTGTTAAAAAACATTTAATGTCGGGTAATTCCAGATTGAACGGTGAAATAGTTGAATACAATGGGAAAGTCTCTCATATTTATAAATGAATGGCACATATTCAATATTCAACGAAATAAGTTTCTGTTTCGCGTAGTACATGCTATTTAGAGTAGAGATTGAACTTTTCTATTCCAATATATCTCATCTGTTTATTACACTAATACAGTCAAAGATGATGATGATGAAGATGATCCTGAAAACATTGAACAGTTGATTGTTGATCCTGTATATGGTAATACGCCATTAAAACCAATCTCTGTAAAACAACTGAGAAGCCTGTGTAGAAATGTGACAAACGATCCTTCTTCCTTGTATAGAGAATTCAAGGTGGGTACGATTTTGCTATTTATGAAATCTACGAACTTTCTTACACGTCTTAAATTGACATATCATGTTTGTTACGTAGCCTCTATCTCAAATAAACAAACGATGTCTAAGTAAACAACACAGTGTATTTAAATGGGAAAGCAATGCCACTATACAAGCGGGCGGAGCGATAGTCGTTTACCACGAGGAGGCATAACATTCAAATGATAAAATCATATGAATTTCAGACGTACAATGTATTTTCGTTATTAACTTAAATATGCATATACTTATTTATAAAGATATAAGTTTCATCACTATTGTCATAATAGTATTATTGATGTTATTTTATTGGTATTACTTGACGATGGAAGCCCCTTTTGATATTTCACGATGGTGTTTTCACTACTTTATTAATAAACAGACTGATAATTGTATCATCTACTACGTAGACATTAAATATGCATGAAATAGTGTTCAACAACTGGGATAGAACTCACTCACGTGCCACAAAACAAATATGGAAGTAATACCACTATTGCAACATAAATATTTATAACAGTAATTTCAATGTACTAACATTATAGTAGACTGTAGTAGTAACATTTCTTAAGATTAATAAATTAACATGATTATTTTTGAATATGTTATTGTTGAAACAAGAGCAACAAGGTGTGTATAATTCAATTGATGCATTTTTATTTCATTGACAATGTTATTTTGAATCCTTATGATTTTTTAAATAATTATTACACATGCCCTGAATAATAATTAAGTTACGTGATAATACACTTGACATATTTCTTGCACAGATAAAAAATGAGAACATTTAATAAATGTGTATGATGCCTTAGAATAGTTATCAAGTTGTATAGATGCTTAAGATGAACTTTACTTCTATACCTATAGCAGTTTTCAGTTGCAGGTTTTACCGTTTTCAACTAGTTTAAATAAATAAATAACAAAAGTCTTGAATATTTCAACTGATTGAAAACGGACATGAAATGCAATAATTTTGGGTGGAAAAAATAATTCAAAATCAATAAATGTTTGTAATTTATTAGTTAGTTATATATCAAAAGTAGTATATTATCACACTGAAATTGCTGAAAGATGCACATTGTCGACGCATAAAACTTGTACGATTGAGTGCCGGCTCAATCAACATATTTCTTGTTTACATATTTACATTGGAATGAGAATATTTAGTGGACCCTTCATATTAAAATCATGTTGTCATTAAAATACAGTTTATATATAATATTGTATATATATTTTCATACGATTTTTCCCTTTGCCACTATAAAAGCACATGAGTCAATATCTTGTTTACCAGTAATTATGTTTTGTATTGTAGGAAATACCGGCAAAGTTTCAATTGGATACCCATGAGGCAGCAAAACCAAGAAACAGGACCAAAATCAGATATAGAGAAATGTATGCATGTATGTATCGAAACAGGTTTAAACAAATGGTTTATATGGTTGTATAGTATATAATATCCAAAGTAAATTCAAAACTTCTGGATTACTTCAACTGATATTTTCAACTGGTATTTTGAATATTTGCAGATGATAAGAATCGTGTCACACTACCGTTGCAACCTGGGAACTATTCGTCAGACTTCATCAATGCTAGTTACATACGAGTAGGTAGTATATGCCTAACAACGTCATCGTCGTTTAATCTCATTTAATAAGAAAATATAAAATATTGTGAAAACATAATAGTCTTGAACAGTATTACATTTTTAAATACGCTTTTGCCTTAAACTAACAATCAGAATCATATTTTAGATTTATCTGTTATTAACCACTTTGCTATATGAAAATTAAACACATTATGCTTTATTCCATGATGTTTGTATTACGTTGTATAATGAGTATTTTTTTTTTTGACTTTATCTTTTGAACTTTTAGACCATAACGATTGCGTTCTATCTTATATTTCCAGGGTTACAATAAAGACAACATGTATATTGCATCACAAGGTAAATAACATGTTTTGTGTTATTGTGAATAATTACACATGTGTAAGAATATATCTAATAAGATAATTAATCATACGTTTCTATGGCTCAAATATATCGGATTTAATCCATTTTCAGCTCATCATCAGTTATATACACGCAGAATGCACATTCATTCATCAAGTCGTCACTCGCACACGTTTACGCGTTAAATTTGTGGATTGAAGTTGATCACTTGGACACGGAAGAAAGATTTATCATTCGCCGCCACAGCGATTTTGCTAGTGTGGTGTATTTCCCGCACGCTATACGAATAAGACGACATTTCACAAACTTACATATAACATAATTTTTATTCACTTATTTTAGAACCAGGACACTGTTACTTTATTTACACTTTCGGGCGCATACTAAGCACGATTTTATTGGTTTATGATTCTAGTGAGGATTTAGATCTCACAGAAGATAGCAGCTTTATAGTTTTGTTCTGTCAGAGAATGCAATGGATCAAGGAATTATATAGGACCTTGAGTGGATTGATGGCAGAGAATTGAACTATTTAATCGATACCTCGCTGGATTCCTGACATTTTCTTTGCATTATTTGTCTTGAAACCGTATTGATATCAACTTATTGTGTGAAAACACATTTCTTCTGTCACTGCTACATATAGGTGCAATGAAAAACACTGTGGAGGATGTTTGGAGAATGGTATGGAAACACAGGATAGCGACTATCGTAATGTTGACCAACTGTAAAGAGGACAATCGGGTATGTTGCAGGAATGATATAAAAACATTATCAGATAAGTGGCTCAGTTGTATTTATTATTCACAATAATGATGTACTGAAGCTAAAACAATCACTTACAAAAAGCTGTCTGATTTTCATTAAAAATAGTTATTTAGACATATCAATTAATATAATTACTGAACACAAGGACAACCCTTATTATTACTGTGTATGGTGAAGCAATGATTTCTTTGGAAGAGTTTTGAAACAAAATTAAAGGAAACGTTTAAATTTTTTAATGAATCGAGTTATCCAAATAAATCAATAACTGACCCCACATATAACAAAATAACTGATTTATTTCATTGACAACTGTTTCAATAAAAGTGGTATATCGGGCCTAATTAAGAGTATATTGTTCTGTATGTAACATTTACTTTTATATTTACCGTACGTTGTTGGCAAGCATGTCATCATTGGTCATTTTTAAGTGGCTGTTTTACCTTTCAATCATTAAGTGCTCTATTTATCCAATATGTGTTTATGCTATTTATTTAGCATTATCATGTCTTTGTCTTTCTGGATAACATAATATTTTCATTGTTTCATTATATTGAAAGACATTTGCTTTAAAGGTCATAAGCAATGCAAATAAATGCATGTAGTTTATTCCTGTACCCCCACTATCGATGACAAAATCTTCCACAGTCTTCCTACGTCATAAGTTTGAAATCGGGTGGAGGTTCACGTTTTTTTCTTTCTATTCATATATCTGATAGTTTTTCTACCAAGTTTTTCACTTTATGTGTGACAGTGTGTTTAATAAATAAATGTTAAAACTTATTGAATGAACAACCATTATTTTACCTTGAAAAAGGAATGTAGCAATTGGTTTTATAAAAACAAATCCGAATGTGACATCTCATACCTCCTACAGCGGAAGGTATTGTCAATATCAAATTCTTCCCCCACAGCATGGTTTTCAGTACATAAGGTAACGGTTTTAAAACTATTTTGATATTTTACCATTTTGTGGCTCCAGTGCTTGAGGTACCGTTGTTTAAGTCCAGTTAAAGATTGTTTTTTGATACATATTATCGTTTTGACTTCAATAAATGTTTAAAATTCACTATATAAACTATAGGGAAGTAAATACCAAACATAAGTTATCCCTAACACTCACTTAATACTCACTAAAACACAGCTTTTAATGTTAAGATATCGAAATATTCTTAGGGAAGCCTTTGTATTACAACCAACCGGAGGGGAGGTGTCCCTCACAACCTCCCGCTCCCCGGGTTGCCCACCTCCAATTATTGAAACGATAATACGCCTATAATACATGTAATACTTTTGAAATGAAATTTCTAATGCTATTTCTACCATGAGCTTGATATTGTCATTTCTGACAGTATATATATATATATATCCGTCCGTCCGTCCGCCCACCAACAAGTCAACCCAAAACAACATCCGTCTGTCCGTCCGTCCACATATCTAATATATTTCCCGGAAGTCCATCCACGCATCCATTCATCCAAACATCAATTCCATTTCATCCATCTATCCATTTTGGATATTATGGTTTAAAAAAAGCGGTCACATCCCTATTCAACAAACATTTCATATTTCATCCCAAACCAACACAGCGTAGCACGTATTTTTATTCAAAGACACATCGAAATATAGCACATGGTTCGTGTAATGCGTCACAAATCAAGGGAGATAACCATTTTCATTTTGCAGCGGCAATGTAATAATATTCGGAGTAAATGTAATGTTGAAGATAGATGCTTATGTTCAAAAATTATATTAATGAATTAAAAAATGAAAATTAAAACTATACATACTTCCATTGCTTATGGCCTTTAAGAACAGTTGCTATAGTTTTTCATGGGCACCAGTTCCGCGTATAAAGGAAAGCAACTTTGTCGAGATCAGCCGTACAATTATACTACAATTCACCCTATTTCGGATGGTACTCTTATCACGGATACGCCTGAAAGTATTCTCTTATATAATGTTCAATCAATAAAATATGCACACTGGTATAAAATAATTGTTTAAAGCAATTTAACCTAAATATAAAATATAATAGAAATCATAATTGTTACACACGTATGCTCATTTAGTATAAAAGCGTTAATTTTGCAAATGCAGTTTATTCAACGAGGGCATACTTTAAGAGTTATTTTTTCACAAATTACGCGGTAACATGTATTTTCTATTTTGATTGTCATTAGAATAGGTATCAAAGAGTATATTGTGAGGTTTTAAGGAAAGTTTATCCATACACTATATCAAAATATTAAACAAAACGATATATTTTTATTGCAAAATTGAAAAACAATTGACATTCTGTCGAAATATTTTTTTTTTAAAAGCCCTAAACAGTTAAATTCAAGCGTATAATTACCATTTCTATAACAATCATTATTTTATGCATGCCTCTGTGTATTAGTTTTGAATAAATACTAGAGGTAAATAATGTTAAATATTGTTTTTGCATTGCTTGTTAAATATATATTTGTTCGCCAAATGTCAAGAACGGGTGTGTTTAGTAGGAGGTAATACCAAACAATCTGTACGGTAACATGTGTTGTTGTTTTTTTATTTCTGATATTGCACGAACATACATTAAACTTAAATACTGGAAAGTTTAATCAAAGTCTATCCATAGAAAAAAAAATAGAGCAATCTTCTTTAATTTAAAACGGGCGGCAATACTGCAGTTTTGTGTGGATGTGGATTTTAAAAATCACAATATCTAGTTTTCGCATGACTGTTCTAAGTATCAATTTCTGAGTAAAAAATAAATATAACATGTCAATAGAAACAAAATAAAATTTGCACTAGAGAATAGCATCATTTCGTTACATATTGGAACTTGCACAAAGTAAAGCGGATAACTATTTTATTGTTCCCATTTTTAAATAGGACTTGAATAAATGAAATAATAGTTCTTTTAATAGTCGAAAATGATGATTAACAATATTTTATTTTCCCATTCCTCCATCAAAATGAACTGACCATTCAATGAATTAATAGTTGGTAAACAGGTGACCGGTCTCAACATTCCTATCTGTATGTATGTGCTCCATGCAGAGGGATTATAGTTTATACTAATATGAGAACCCTTTAACCGAAGATTTTCAGTCATATTTTATAGTTTAAACACTTGTAACTATTTTGTCACCCTGTATAAATTATGCTATGAAATAATCTATATTTGTAAAATGCATGATTAATAAGAAAAGATGTTATAAGTCTATGAAATGAACCATGTATAATAAAACATACGGCCTATACATATATGTGATTCAGGTGAAGTGTATACAGTACTGGCCTGCAATGGGAGAAGAGAAATACGGTAACTTTCGTATAAAAGCTGTGTCCGAGGACGTGTATTCTGAGTTTACTATTCGAACGTTTACTTGTAAAATGGTATGTACGTTTAATATCATGAAACAGTACTTTTCAATGTATATACTGTATCAGTTATAATGGTTATGTTAATAAAATGTTTCGTTTGTCACACAACTGTAATACCGCCATCCAATACTTAAAGAAACAGAAACTATTCTGATCGACATATGAATGACAATAGTTTTATTTTTGTTTTTATACACATATTTTTGGCTTCTTTTATTTCCTTACGATGTTCTCATCAATTCAGTCGGGCTCTGGCTCTCAGATTGAGGTCACTCAATACCACTTCACTGCATGGCCAGATAAAGACGTGCCGGATACATGCTTATCTCTCGTACAGTTGTGGAAGAAGGTGAAACACAGCAAGCATGCACGTGTAACTCCGTGGATTGTGCATTGCAGGTATAATATCACTATCAACTCGGTATACAATATCATTTACATGTTATCACAATTATGAAAAAAAATTCTTTAAACTGTATCTATTAAGGCCAGAACTTTATTTTCGAATTATTTCAGAAAACAGTTACATGTTGGTCAAACCAAGCTACATGTTTTCTTTACTCCCACGCGTACATGAAATATAACTTTTATGTTGGCATATGAAGTCAATTAATTGTATTCACAGCGCTGGTGTTGGAAGAACCGGGACATTCATAGCCCTAGATTATCTGTATGATCAAGGAAAGAGCGAGGGTTCCATCAACGTACATGCGTGTGTGTCTGAGCTGAGAGATCAACGACTGCACATGGTCCAAACAAGTGTAACTATATATTGGAGGGGCACAATTGTTCTTCTGTTCAGATTTTGATAATGAGTAAATATAACTGAAGGCAATGCAGCTGCCGAAAGTAAATCACATACACTGTTTAATAAAGCTATTGATACTCCAATTGATAGATGGGAGATATGATACATATGACGTTTCAATATCGACCTGTAATAATGTCAGATATTTGCTCAGTATATTTTATTGAGGGCTGCTCATTGATTTATTTAATTACTTCCTTAAAATTGTTAATGAAATGATAATTTTATAATACCGAATCCTTTCACCTGTATACAAATCTCACCTTCAGCTGTGTGTATATTGAGTTTGGTTATAAAATTATAACAAATATTTGGTATTTGAAATATTGACATTGACAAATTGTTAAGGATACCATACTTAACAGAGTAGTAGATGATTACTTTATATAGATGGTCCTTAATATCAATCAGCTAATAAATATTTTAAATAAATGTTTACATAAACCGCAAACATTTCCTCTTTCATCCTGTCAGGCACAGTATGTTTTCCTTCACCAAGCAGCCTTGGAGGTACTCAACCCGATCGCAACTCTGTGTAAATCAAAGGAGTACAGAGACATGTGGAGGAATCTTCAAAATAAAACACCAGGATGTAATGAAACAAAACTTCAAACTGAATACAAGGTGTTTTTACAAACGTTCTTTTTTAGATTTGATTAGTTCGTACGCAATCTATTTGACGCCCTGACTTTGACCAATATCAGTAAACCAACAGCGTACGGGCATGCTAGAACCTTTTTAAGAACAATCAATTCATATTGCAATAAATAATATTCAACAATATCACCTATTAATTTAATTATAATGCATTGTGCTTGTATTGACATTTCATTAAATACTAGTGTGCTAAAATGTTCAATCAAAACGAGTTGCGATATTGTTGTCTATTCTATGTAAAAGGTGATAAAATGTTGACGGTATTAGACAAACATATTCTTTGTGGAATTCTTTATTAAAAAACTTGCTTGAAGTTCTATATTGAATGTTTGTTAAACTGTTGTCGATTAAATAATGTTGGAATTGGTAGATACATGTACGTACGTGAACTCGTACCGTTCCATTATATAATATATGACCTTAACTGATGAAAAATCTGAAATATCATGAATACTTCAATCTGATTGGTTGAAATCCGAACTAATCAGATCAAATAAAATGAACTATTGACCTTTTATTCCTTCAAAAAATAACTATTGACCACTTATTCTGTCGGAACCGGTTTCACCCGGTTAGCGAGTCAATAGTTCAATCGAAATGTTCTTCCGTTCTCATGCTGATAGTCCATTCAAACACCATTTGCTCTACTCGATAAAACAACAGTTAAACTGAGCTGTTAAATATATTCCGGAAAATAAAACTGACACTAAAGTTTCCACTCTTTAACGCTTAAATACAATTAAACCATTTGCCACAACTGATATGTTTATATAATGACGTCAGGTTGTATACGTATTGGCGTTGATGACGTTATTTTGATCAAGAGCGGCTCAAGCATGCAGCTAAATACTGGTGGCATTGTACTTTTAATAGTTGGAAATATTTTAAGTCAGAGAATGTAATTATGAAGGTTAGGAATGTAACCGTAATAGTTGAATTGGTTAGTGGATACCAGACATACAAAGGCTACGAAAAAAATGCTTTGCACACCTCTGTTAAAAAATGCAGTGAAAGTATGAATGAAGTGAGGTGAACAACTTTTGCTTCTTGACTTACCTTTTTTAATTTTATTCAATATAATAAAACAACTATCTACCTTTTAAGTGGTCAATGGTAACAATTATTTTTCGTAAGAAAATGACTATTGACTGCGTCTCGATCAATAGTTTCCTGCTTTGGGTCAATAGTCATTTTCCTTTGATACATAATTTTTAACATTGACAGCTAGAAAGGTAGATAGTTGTTTACTATTTACCTACCTACTATGATGTTTAATAAATGTGCTATTTTTTTTATATGTTATGAAATTATTGAAACAACAGAAATATGCTCAGGTATATGTCATATCAAAAGATGGCAAAGTTTAATTGCTGTCGTTGTTGTTCACTTTCCGGAACATAGTGTGTTGGTGTAAGTTACTGCCTTATAAATCTGGTACAAACGTACATTTATTGTATTTTTTTATATGATTTCAATTCAGGAAGTAACAAAAGACGACAAATATGCTGTGGAGAATGACTCTGAAGATGTCGCAGGATTTGCAACAAGTGCGACACGGGACAAGTTCAGTGATTCGAAATTGCCAGAAAACCGACCAAAGACAAGGAATGAGAATATACTACCACGTACATGAAACAATATGTAGATTTAAAGTCTTGAATTTATATCCAAATTAACACAAATTTCGTTTAAACCACTGTTAAGACAATAACACATATCTTAATTTACCGTGATTGTAACGTTGATCATACAATTTCAAACTGATGATACCATTCCTTACAATATTATATACATGTTTCTGTATTATATTTGTTTATTTTTTATTACCTTAACTGCTCTACGTTTTAGCTGATGAGTACAGACCAATGCTTTTAACTGATGGTTATGACGATTATATCAATGCAGCTGTACTTTCGGTAAGAATTGTAAATTCATCGAAATACAATACATTTAATATCCTCATGTTCCGTATATTTAATAACGATTTACTAAAATGATACTGTGATTACATAATCGTTCTATTGTGTAATAGTTCTTGCACCAAACTAATTACAGACATACAAGAAGCTGGACTCGCTGATCATAACACAAGTTCCATTGAAAGATACAATTGTTGACTTTGTAAGAATGGTACGGGATTATGAAGTATATACAATTGTGCTAATGGACGATGACATACCACAGGTAAATATGTTTAATTGGAGAACTCGATACATATACATTATAGCATTTGCATATCTACATATTTCATAACCTACTATTAAATGTAATTAAATTACAACGTTTCATCCGGTTCAATGTCCGATATTCCGATACACAAACAAACACTATGGTCATTGTACAGTATATCTATCAGGATACGTCGCATTTAAAATACACAAGTATCACAGAAGAACAAAGACTTTCAATAAATTTACTAATCTGAGGAAAACGTGAATGCAGACTTTTAAAAGAGCATCTAACAAACATGGATTGTTCCAAATTAATATTAGTTATTTCTTTAATTGATATAAAAATGAAAAATCCTTTTTTTTTAATTTGACATATGACTTCTAATATTGAATTGCAAGGCATAACATTAATTCTTGGTTATTATTTTGATTAGATTTTTTTGCGCATTTGAACATGAGTTCATTTATCGCCATTCAAATCTATGTCAAAACTTTCTGTACCTGTAATGTCATTAAAGTAATCATAATAAATCAGTTGATCAAAATCATTAAACATTTAAACTGTTTTAAACATTATTGCAGGACTGCATGTATTGGCCTTCGCCTCAAGATGCAATTTTGTCAGTAGGCCAGTTTTCCGTCGAACTCATACGTGAAGATGTACTCAACAGTTATACATTGAGGACGATTAGATATTCGTTCCAAGGGGCTAATGGCCGGGTAAAGTTTGTATGACAAAATTATATACAGCAAAACACGCACATAATATGTATGACATAAAATTTAATGTTCAAGATTGAGCCCGGGAAATATAAAAGCTTCATTAACTGCCTACTATATTTAAGGACAATATGATAGTTTAAAGGGTTAAAAAATGGCATATTTTTTATACCTATGTTAGGTTTTTACATCTTTTGCTGCCGATTCAAAATACAACGTATTTCATCTGTTTTAATCTGTTCACAGAGAAAATAATTTGAAATAGAATTGACTGTATGCATAACTGGTAATGATAACGAACGCTTCCAATTGTTTTTCTGAAATAATTTGTCGGGAAACATATCAAGTCGATTAAAGCAACAAACTTTCGTAAGAAAAAGCAATACATTTTTAATGTCATGTCTTTTTAGCACATGTTATTATTGTTTTGTAGAAATCCGTTCGTCTCGTTATGGTTTATATTGTTAAATGTGTGTTTAAGTGTAGTCATACACCATAAAAGATTACTTTTATAATTAAATTCATGAACTGATTTTTAGAAACGATACTGTACTGTTGAACATTTGAAAATAGTGTCGTTAAATGTATGTTGTTATTTTTGTTCTAAAACATTTTATCTTTCCTGGCACAAAATAATCAATACTCTGTTTACTTTTACACACTGTTTTGTTTTAATTTTGCGACTAGATAAATAACTTATATTTCTTATTGCTCCTTTCAAAACAAAAACCTAGTTACAATTCAGAGATGTAAAACAGTTCCACTTCACATCATGGAATGGTGATATTTCACAAACCAAAGGACACATGATGCGCCTGCTAGCAGATGTTGAAAAATCAGTTACAGATACTTCTGATCGAAGGCCAATCGTCGTGCAGTGTATGTAAGTAACATATACGTTACTCAAATTTGGTAACGTTCTAACTAAAAAAATATGTTGTATGATAATTAACTATATAATTATATGTACATTCAATATATTTTATTATTCCTACTTTAAATGACTCCATGGAGAGGAGTGACACATGTCTTATTCACCTGACCACGGACAATTTCGGAAATATTTGTTCCCACTTTGGATATTCGAACCCACGGCCCCTGCGGCGTCAGCGCCTAGCACCTAGTTGTTGCGGTGGTGCAGTCGGTAGAGACGTCATCATTAATGTGCTAGGCGCTGACGCCGCAGGGGCCGTGGGTTCTAATCTCAAAAGTTGCAAAAAATATTTCCGAAATTGTCCGTGGTCAGGTGAATAAGACATATGCCACTCCTCTCCATTGAGTCATTTAAAGTAGGAATAATACAAAATATTGAATGTATCTATAATAATACCCGCCTATATGTCCTGTGTTCATTAATGGCGACGCCAATATATGCGCTATTTGCGCAACGTTTGCTGGCGTTGTTGCGGTGGCGCAGTCGGTAGAGACGTCGTCATTAATGTGCTAGGCGCTGACGCCGCAGGGGCCGTGGGTTCGAATCTCCAAAGTATTTAATTATATATAATAAACTATATAACATTGGTTAATAAAGCATGTATTTCAAGATTTAATTTAAAAGTTCATGAGTTATAAAATTGCATGTACCACGCACTATGTAAATAAAGATTAACAGGGTACAAAGTATACTACGGTACAACGTTATAAAAGTCAAAAGCACCTTCCACTATCCAAAATAGTCCGAACTACTCTTTTTATTGTGGTCTTTCTTGAAATATATTTTAATAATGATTGTAGGCAAATCTACTTTGGCGTTAAAACAAACTCAGTAGTTTAGTAACATAATTATAGTATAGTTTGCTTTTTCCACTTTATCAACTATAATTCTTAGATCATTACAATTATGAGAAAATGTGTTTTAACATATTACAGCCCATGGCTTATGTCAACAATGTCAAACTCATATTTACTGACAGTTTTAGAAAATAAGATTTTGTCATTCGCTTCCATAAAAGTGATATTTGAAAAGTGAATGCAATTTGCTGAACGTACTATTTAAATTGTAACGTAACATAGAAGATGTTCGAGGCATGAAGCACCATATATCATATTTATACTTCTAGCATGGTAAATGTGTTTTATTTGAAACAATATGAAAATGTTCCTGTTTTTATTTTGAGAATAAAACGTATATTGTTAAATAAGCAAATGCTATCTTACTAAGCTAATATTATTTTTTCTGTAGCGTAGTCCATTTCTTACAACAGCTGCACATCACAAATTGTATTTATAGATTTCAGATTTGGTACATGTATTACATCTGAAGTCAGATATATCAAAATAATTAAGTTATCACAATATTGTCACTTTACTTTAGATTTTAAAAATGCATGTTTCTTATGATTTAGTTTCTTCCCTTACCATCTTTCTCTATTCAAAATACAAATAATAAATGTTACAGAGAAGGAAACTAACAAACGCAGTAACTTTAATTTCGAATGCCACCTAAAGACAATACTTTTTCAACTTCAACATAAGATAATTATATTGACATCACTTCAACGCCATCATATGAATCGCAATGAAATTCAAATTCATAGAAAATATAAAACAATAGTATGAACATATTTCCATCGAAATATATTTCTCTTTAAATAGCAACAGTCTTCTTAAACACGATCTAAAACACATATTGTAGTAAAAAAACTAACTGTGTTAAAGGGTGTGTATATATTATACTGTTATATAACAATTTCGTTTTGTTCTACCATGATAACTATTTAGAAATACAAAACTCTTTTAACAATAAAACCGCCGAAATTGATAAAACTCGTTTGTCATAAGGTTACAAATTAAATTCTAAATGTTTCATTTACATTAAAAGCTATAAGCTATTTAAGTTTGTATTTGATACGTATACATGTTTCATTATGAAGTGACGGGGCGTCTAGAAGTGGTCTATTCTGCGTCATTTGGTCGGTTCTAGAACGGTTGAAGTCCGAACGAGAAGTTGCTATAGCAGAGTCGATCAGATTCATCAAAGCCAGAAGGAGACAAATCATCCCGAACTTTGTAGGTTTAAATGCTTATTCGTATTTAGTTCTCAAATATAGTCACTGTAGTTCTTATAACATCAAGCTAAAAACGTCGTTGACAAACCTGATCAATTTTGTAATATGGCATATTCTGTATATAATTAATATAATGTAATATGTATCGTCTTGTTATTTGTGTTAAATAAAGTAGTCCATTGTTGTCACATTGATAATATGTGAGAAGCACATACAAGCTTTAAGTTAAACATAAGGCGACGCATACATAGATAAAGTTATTATATTAATTTTATTTTTATCACACGGCAAACAATAATTCTTGTAAACTGTCTATACTAATTTATAAATATCTATGTCTTTCAGGACCAGTACAAGTTTTGCTACGAATTCGTTCTCGAATACCTGGACAGTTGCTCAGTATACGCTAACGTTATGTAATTATCTACAATAAAGTGGTATGCTGGCACTGTGACAACATGCTGCAATACAAGAATTATGCATTGTTTTGCATGATTCTTATATAGAAAGCCAGCTCGTCATAGAGCTTTAACAATGTATTCTAAATTGTAAACGATTGTATATTATATGGACTAAACACATATAAGTGTTACACTTAAATGACATCAAATACTTCTTACTTCAATCATACGTTTACATGACATCTATGTTTAAAGTAAACTTAAGGCAGTGCAGTACATCTCAATAACGAGGGCGGTTCGGAATGTATTGGGTGTTAGCCCTTTAACCATTAATAAGTAACTAAATAGTAAATGGCTGTATTTCATACCCTCAAAGTACTCTGCCCGGTTAGAAATACACAATTTTAGTCTCGAAAGCGTCACAATAGGCTGATTGGGGTATACTACGTAGGCACTGGTTTACGGCAGAATCAAGAGCCTGGCGTGACCCATATCTACGACTAGAGAGGGAGATTTTTTTAGATTTTGGGAACAAGAAAGAAGTGTAGTGTGGTAGCTCTGTAACGTTACCAGACTTAGCAAAAAAACGATATAAGAACAGACGTGTTTGCTGGGGCATTCTCGTACAAGAGGCGAACTATTTTTAAATCTAGTGACTGAGCAACATTTTTCGCAGTACGTTTTCAGTTTGTTTAGTACATGTACCACATCACGATAGTACCTTCCAGTCACACTTTTTCCCTTGTTTACCGGTACCTGTAATGATTAACCGTCATCAGAGAAGAAAATTGCATAAAATATTCTTTACACTCAAGGTCCTATTGGCAATGACTGGCCATCGGCTATGTTTGGGCGCCCATATTTTGTTTCCAACCTTTTGCACTGGTTTGAAATAGTGTACCCATGTTTCGTCACCAGTTCCAAAATTTGCCTTTGGTTATATTCATTGAATATTTTAATTTTTTTTGGCAGTTTCAACAAATGACTTCTTTTTGCCGTCAGTCAACAAGTGGGGCACCAACCAAGCAGCAACTTGCATGATTGTTCTCAGAAAGGAATGAACTGAAGATAGTGAAACACCTGCAATGCATGCTATATCACGCACAATATATCGCGCATCATCTCGAACAAATTCTCTAATTTTAGACACGAATTTCTTACATGTTGCTGTCTTTAGCCGAAGAGATATTGTTGCACACCAAACTCTACACCAGACTCAAATTTATTTTTCAATCTACGAATTATCTCTTTCGTCAACGCTTAAACCCTCCTTAATTTATCAAAATATATATATATATATATATTAGAGAACAACCGAGATAAGTACGAACTTCGACAAAATCCAAATTTCCTCATTTTTTGCTACTGGTTTCCCAACAACTTTTACAATGGTCAACGAATGTCTACATTGAAATGACTAGGAAACTCTGGAATCCCGTGGTTCAGCAGAAACATGTATATACCACTGTGTATGTTTTGAATAGAGCTATCCATGCTTATAGATATCGATGTAAAATTCTACGTGGATTTTGCGCTACTAATAAATATACAATGCATTTCGAACACCCTCGTATCTTGCCGACTTCAATGACTTTGTTAATAAGCCAAGTAGAACACATATACAGTATAGGCGTTTCATGGAAATGCGCTGTTTTATTCGTTTTATTTTTATCTTAGATTTATTGTGCCAAGATGACAAAGATTTAATTATAATAATGCGGACAAAAATAAACTGATAATAAGATTTTGCTGGATAAGATGTTAGCTGCTCTAATTTATGTGTCGATAACTGAGACACAGGAATAAACAGTGTATTTTACTGTTTACTTTTGCATAATTAGTAGAAATTATACTGATTCTAAAAAAATGGAACAAAATGATTTAAACAAAATAATGTGTTTAAATGACTGAAAAGCTGAAAAAGAATAAGATTTCAATTTCTATGACTATGGTATTAACATTTATGTTGACAAAGATAGTCACGAAAAAGTGGAAGTGAAAGAACAAACGGAGATTAAAAATAGTTATACTTCAATGAACACAACTAAACTTTATTGTATGTACAGAACTAAACTTTGCACACATGTCTGCAATATTTCATCTCTAAATTATATGTTATAGTTTTGTGCTTTTAAAAATTGAATAATCAAATATTGATTTAATTGACCTTGAGTGCACTCTAACTCTTGCTCTAACTCTTCTTTGCACCACATTCATCATTGAGTATTAATCTAATTCACATGTTGCCACGTATTAGACTAATGTGCCTTTATTATGACATTGGAATCATGCAATATTGCACTTGATTACCTAATTATCATTTTTGCATTCATAGTTGTATGGAATATTGACCAAACATTTGCTTTATGTTTTCAGTTTTAATTTCAGACAATATTAAGACTGTGTAACTTAGTAACACCAAATAAATCATACTTTTGATAATTACATAGTAGATATGTAACTATTGGTTTTGTGCTGCATATGAATCAGATATAATAACATGTTTATTTATAATCGAAATATTCCTTACTCGGTTCGATTTCTTATGTCACAGGCTTAAAGTTTAGAGCCATGGTGCCAATAATGTATATCATCATGTTTTAAATAACTCTCTATTTCGTGACATATTTTCGTAGTTTTTTTATTCTAAAATCAGGTTATACATGTATATGTTTATCCGGAGTAGTTGTTATTGCTTGTTTTTTATCGAAGATATATGTTATATTATGAAATATTAGTTGTTTAAATATGATCGTTTTGCAAGATGCTCATTTCGATTGAATGGCGAGTTTTGTGTTTCAAATGCCTTATGACTGTCAATTAACGTAGATAAAGAATTTTACTTTCCTTTTTTTTCTTTTTTTCATTTTAGATTATAATTACTTCTTATTCTTTTTCGCTTGAATGTTTAGATGTATAGTAAATACTAGACCTAATGTGTTACTATAAAGATTGAGAAAAAAATCATTAATTCATTCATTTTTGTGCTACATGTCATTAAATATTACAATTGTATGAAACGTGCTTAAATAAATAACCAAGACACTGTTTATATGTTAGATATTATTAAACGCTTGATCAGTTCATTGAATTTCTTTGTTACGTTTTTATTGTGTTCTTGAAGCTTCTTGTCGTCCAACTAGTAAATATATGCAACAAACAATAATTATAATTTAAATGTGAATTACTGTTTAATTTATTTAATTGACTTACAATTCTTTACATTTATTTGATTTTTATGGAAGTGTAAAATATGTTTATGTATTAAACTGAATAAAAAAATAGAAAGTATACAGGCACATTCAATTACACTATGTATTGATTATAAAATACATATGTAGTATAAGCGATTTGAACATTCAGAAAATAACTTTACAAATACAATGCCATGAATGTTGTTGGGCAGAAATATATATATTAAGCTTTGAGAAATACCGCTTCATTTTATGGTATCATTTTACAGAACAGATATGTTTGGTATAGTACTATACTATCCGTATTAACAGAAATGTTTGATATATTTCGTCTGGATGTATAATACACTTAATTCATGATACGGTGGGCATACTAACTATCTATTCCAAGAGCTGTCGGATAATAGAGAGTTGGATTTTGAATGATATCCTAAAATAATAGTTCTGATGACTGAGAATGAGATAGGCTTTCTAAAACACGCAAATAAAATTGATCAGTAGGAAGAGATCAATACTTTTCCTTCTACGTCATCTAGTCATGTGATCGAAATCTGGTGACGCCATTTGTGGAAAAGATATTACGGCCACCGTGATCTAACGTGGATGTTGAAGGCAATGGGCATATATTATCGTTTAGGTAGAAAAATATTATTTTATAGTTGTTTTTTAAAAACGATATATACAAGCATATTATGTCAACATCCATTTTACATTTAAATATTTAACGGCGATCAAAAACCGGTTACACCATCATAACAACACATCCACTAAATAGGAACAAGTTGTATTCTTACGGTTTTGGCAATAACAGTCCTTAGGTAGTAACCTTTGTTATAAGTCCTCTCTATCGGTATAGCGCTGTAACAATATCATCAAACGCTTTGTTTTTATTCATATTATTCATTCTTCTTTTGAAAAGCAATTAAGACTTTTCAATTAGTTTTGTATTTACTCGATATTACTACAATACAGACTAGCACAAGTAAAACATGTATAATTATAATATTTAACACAAGTAATCAGGCTTATGAGCAAATACATCAGTACTTTCAGATGGCAAGTTTATAAACACTGTTAACACTTTTACTAGCTGGAGAAGGAATGATTTCATAAACTCAAATGTGGACATCACGTGTAGTTTTATTTACCGAGCGACATCATACACATGTACCATAATACGAATGCATACATTTTACGAATTGATTTCATACATTATACGAATACTTTATTTTCGTGGGTATTACATTTCGTGGTTTCCACTTCAAAGACATATTCGTGGGGTCTAAAATTCGTTGAAAACAAATTTCAAAAAAATAAAAAAATAAAGTTTACACTTTCGACATCGCATAGTTCGCTCCAGTAATTTACCTCTGCTGTAATACACACGTCGCTCGTCAGGGTTTATCGCACTCCGCTGTGCCAATAAGAGTTGACACATGCCAATGAGTACCCAAATTTACAAGTACAATATTGAACTAATTGTTATGCAAACCAGAGGAGAGGAAAGGAGAAGTACGAGATCTAATCCAGAAAGGGTTTCAGAAGACAGGCCTGGAGTAAATAACAATAGTACGTGCCACATCACGTGACTGTGATAATGAACAGTAAATGAGTGTGCTACGACTTTTAAGAGAGTTGTTTGTTTTACTCATTAAAAATGATCATAAAGAAAAACAATAGAATTAAATAAAAAAAAATACCACTAAATAAAATATATTACTTCACTAGAAACTTGTGTTTTAGTTTTCTTTGTACGCGCGAATACTGTCCCTTTATAATATTTGACACTTTTTTTTACAATGTTTACCGTAGGTCTATACGTCACATTGTTTCAAATTGTTTTAACTCAATAGCATTTAGCTACAAGGTGACGGTCTCTTTTTAGTACCTTTGACATTTGATAAAATATACACGCGCAGTGAGGTAAATAATGATACATCTCGCTAGTAGTATATATAAGGTTGGTTACAGCAAGTTTTACCACCCACTTAAAAATGACCAGCTCACCCAGGCTCGCCGATCATTCACGTCCCCGAAAAAGTTTTGCTGTAACCAACCTTATATATACTTCTTATCCCCCACACATTTTTTTATGAAGCACCTAAATCCTTAAACGGAACCCAAGAATTGAAATCGTTCGAATAACCGCTCCATTTTACGTAAGCCATCTTCTTTTTGTAATCGCGTCTCAGTATTTTTTCTATTCTAAAAATATCTTGACTAGTTTTCCAATAACAACTCTTACTTAGAATGATGACCATACGGAATCGTTTTAATCCCATCATCTAAAATATATATTTTATTATCGAAACACGTCAACTAATTTTATTTATTTCAGATCTTTTTACTTGATGTTTATCTGATTTTATGGATTTTATCGCATGTATTTTTTTTTACTCTCATTAAATAACGTATCTTTATAATCCTTGTGAGTTGTATTTGTTTAATAACACTTTTAGTCACAACCTTACATTTTTAATATATCTACTTACTAATTTATACATATTTCTCCTTAAACCAGCAATTGGAATCCCGGCAGCCTCATCTTTCATTTTTCCAATAACGTTTTTGTTGTTATCAAAAAAGAATTGACTTTCTCTCGGGTAATCGCTATTTTCAAAAACATCTTTATCCTCTTCCAAATCTTAATAAATGTCTTTTGTTTTATTTCATAACATAAACTGTCTGTGTTTGTAAATAATAATTTAACTCTTTCCTTTTTGTACTTTTTAAAAATGTAACAATATCGAAAATCATACATTAAATATTTACTTAATTCTAAAATCGTCATCACAACATAACAATGTCGGTTAAGAACAAACTCCTCTTTTATTCTATTAATTCCAAATAAATTATTGTTAAACATGTGTGCTGATAAAAAGGTTGCTTTAGCAGTATATTTTTTTCCTAATACCTTTTCATCTGTTGTTAATTTTAAATTTATTATTATTCTTAAGTTTGCCATCGTCTTTCCAAAAACAGAATTATTCATTAATTTAAAAAATCTTTTTCAAACGCGTTTTTTGCTTTACTTCTTTTTTTGGATATTAAAATCAATATATTCTTTTAACCAAGGACTTTCATCAAACTGTTATACTCTATGAATCTGACCCAACTTCATTCCAAGATTCAGATATAAACGAAGATTTTTTTCTATGAATAACATATTTTCTTTACTAACTAAATTAGGAACCAACTTTGTTGTTTTATTACTGCTTATATCATTTTTTTATTTTATTTTAACTCAAAAATCAGATAACATTTCATCTTTTACTATTAATTTCTCTGGTGCTAAAGGATAATCAGAATGCGATTCATGTATTTCTTTCGGATAAATTAGATTACATTCATTAAAGAAGATATTAGTCTCTGCATCATCTAATACCTTAGAATTAACCCATTTAAAATTCCCAACAGGCAATTCTTGCGACATTCCCCAATCGTAAAGGTTATTTGCATCTAAATAGATAATATGTTTACTTTCCTTCTTTGGATTATAATCATCTAAATATTTATTATTTGTTTTAGAATCTGTTTGCCATATAGAAAATCTCACCCCGCAAGCCCTTTTCAACCATTAAATGCATATCAATATCTGTAATTAAATCTAATTTTATTTTTGTCATTTGTAAACAAGCATCCCAAGCCAATCCAGGAGAGCTAAAGTAAAGACGGATCTAATTTATAATATTCCAAACATGTTAACTTAAAATTCTCAAAAACATCTGCTAACAAAAGAACATCTGTTCTAAGATAAAGATTATGATAATCTACCATTGATTTACACTTAAAATATTTCCACACATTCTGAGCATGTTCATAATTCTCACACGATATATTTTCATCTAATAATTTTGAAAAAAAACAACATCATAATTGGTAAACTCTCCTCTTTAAACTTTTCAAAACTATTCATATATTCATACGGATAAACCTCTTTTCTTCTTACTAAATTTAAGTTATCTCCAAAGCCAACCACCGGCGAAATAAAACGATTCTTCTTGTAAGTTATTAACTAAATTAGCTAAAGACCGATTAAGAAATTGTAAACTATCTAAATTTTCTATCATGAAAGCCATATATTTTTCCATATTATAAGGTATTACATTAATTTCATCTTTAAACTTTCTAATCTCTTGCATTATAAGATGACCATCATGACCTTTTATATTATGAAATACAACTGGAATCTGTTTTGTTAATCTTTATGATCTATTACATTCATTATAGGCACTGCCTCGATATTTTCCTGTAATATGACAATGATCTTTAGCAGGATAGTTCCATTTTAAATCATCTTCCGTATATTTCTTTTCTTTTCACAAATATGACAAGAAGTCTTTCTTTTAAATTCTTTATCTTCCTCTTTTGTTATTATCATTTCTTTATTAAAATAAATTTTCATCATTTTTCAATAAAATGATGAATTGAATCATTTCCTCGGTAAATCTCTACTGATTTACTAAATGTATTATTTTAAATATATGCATACTAACTTATATCCAAAACCACAAGTAATATGTTCTTGATAAGATTCAGTTGATTTACCACAAGTTTCTTTTATCGGTTTTATTATTGCTTCGAAATCTGCATAAATAACAAAAGGAACAGGCAGTTGTTTATGATAATTTACAAACTTTAATTTACTGTTTCTCTTATCTGGCATTTTTTACTTTTTGTACCCCATTAATAGCTAAACAAACTTCTATATGTTTATTTAGTATTCTCTCCGCTGAAAAGTGTTGAATACAATATTTACAAAAGAATTTTATGTTATTGTGTTTTAATTGTGTGTTCATGAAGTTGTTAAAATCCTTTATCCAAACATAATGAGATTAACCTTCCCCTTCTATTAATACAAGTTCATTTTTATTTTTAAAGATTTACAAAGGATAAATAGGTTCTTCACCATTCCCAATTCCAAAGACGTTAAACTTTATATTATGTGCTGCTTCTATTTTAGGAATATCCTTAATCTTAACAGGAAACTTTATTCCATCATAATTTACTTCATCTATGTGTTTTTTATATTTTGTTATTCTCTGTGGGTTCTTTTTAGCTGGAAACAAATACGCTAAATGACACCAACGAACGCATTCATTATCCTTTTCATTTTTAATATTGATTAATCCTTGTCTATTTTTTTATAACACTGGGAAGAGCAACATACGAAGAACCCCTTATTAGTCTGTATTTTATCAATTTTACATAATTTCCCATTCCTTCACTTATTTCCCAACCCGGTCCATGAGAAATTCACCCATCAATTCTATTTGATAACTGGTTATTTATATTATTTAATTATTTTTTTTATATCAATAACAATACCCGCGCATTTGATTGAAAAAAAAAACAACAACAAATTTGTTGTAGTTCCTACATCTTTAACCCCATCCTCCCTCAAAACAACATGTGGTTTAGCAAACAAAATCTCAACAATAATATTTATTTTAACATTCCGCGAAGCTATGAAACTTATTAATGGCATCACACTCCTTTTTAATTGTAATTTCGGTTCGTGTTTGTTTACTATATTTATTTGATAGAGTTTGATATGTGTTATTTTTATATATTTTTAGGTGTGAAGATCATATATATCTTATATCTAGAAAATAATTTTGAATTTAGTTTAGATAATAACTCATTTCTTATAATTAAATTTGAATGATTTTTCATAATTTTTAGTATATCCACTTATAACCATGTTTATACCATCGCAACACATTTTAATTAACCCGGCATTTGCTCCTTATTCCTTTTGGGCAGCATACATACACTTGAAATCCATCTTAACTGCCTCCTCTCCCTTTTCGACAGCAATAACCGCTTTTGGTTTTCTTCTTTTTCTATATCCTTTTTTTCCTTTGCTATTTCCTTTTCTATATCCTTTTTATTCTTTTCTATATCCTTTTTTTTCCTTTTCTATATTTTCACTAAAACATAAATTAATAGTATACATGCTATTCATTATTTCTTCCCCAAAACTATTATCAATTGGTCCCATTGGCATTTCATCATAGTCTATATGTTTTTTTTATTACATCTAAAATCTCATTCATATTATCCACAATTATTCTATTATTTACCTTTATTAATTCAAGTCTACATACTCTTTCCTCCGGTAACGATGTATCCAAACCCTCACTTTGCGCTAAAGTACAATTAATTTTAAAAACTAATCTATTCATGTACATACAAGTTAAAGATAAACTCGATTAAAAATTATTTTATAATCATTTTTTTTCCTCTCTATATCATTGTTAATGACTAATACCCTGTCTTTATGCTTCTCGAGGAATTGTTCCTGTTTTTCCTCTAAATCAATAAGATATTCTCTTGAGATTATACTCTCACCGGGTCTTGATCTAACCTTTATTATTTTGAGACATTTATCAACGTTTTTTTTCAAATAAACGTAGCAATCTGGTTTGGGTTGATTCTTACCACGAACAACATGATCATACACAACTCTTTCTAAAGGTTTGAATGAACATGACGAAGAAAGCATATCTTTATTAGATTCCCAACATCTTTCGAGTACGCAAGTTGTTTATACTTCCCAGCCGTTTCCATCATCCTAAAAGGAGAATGTATACTAAATATTTGAGACGCAAAAATATTTTTTTCGGTTCATTATATAATTCTTTGAGTGGGTTTATTCCATCCAGATAGGTCCATTCTTCAATCGGTTCCTGAATATTTTTATATGTTCGTTTAAATATTTTAATAATGTAGTTTTTCCAGCCCCAAATTGATAGAATAAACGTGTGAAAAAAATGTATTATACTGGTATGTATTATCACCGTGAGTCTAAATTGATATCAACCATGTAAACGATGACATTAGTTAATCGCCTCTTGGATACATCGTCGGTGACCACTACCTGTTCACAAAATATAGTGGGCAGATGTTTGTCAAAAGCTTGGACCTTAGCGTCTCTTACCGCTTTATCACACCAACAGGCGTCGCATTGTGATCGTCGTTGTTGACGATTTTGGCGACGAACCCTAGCACGTCTCTGCTTGTAGTTCAGACTTAGCTAAACTGTTGTCACTGATGCCGACTCTGTGCCAGTCGGCGATGCTACCCTAACTCTGTACTCTGGTAGGTCCACGGTCTCCCCCTTCCTCTACCGATATGTTGCTTAGCATGTCTGAAGTGGTTCACTTGCCTATGACCTTCAGGTCTTTGGTATACACGTGAAGGTGAACGTATATAAACTCTTTGTGCCTGGTATTTTTCGGTGGAATGTGGCCTTTGCCTACATTCCTGATCCATAGGATCACCGTGAGAGTACTAGTCTTTGGATACCCAGGTATTTATATCACACCCCACTTTACCAGTTTCACATCGAACCGCTGGATGACTTTTTGACCCCCTTGGGGGTTCAAGAGCCTTTCTGTAGTAAAGTCCTTTTCGCTCTGGCTCGATCACTGACCTCGTGGATCCCTTGGGGGTTCCATGGCCTTTATATAGTGACCACCTCGCCCTGGGGTGATTTTGGAGAGCATGCATAAGTTGCTATCTCCCCTAGTTCACTGGTGGGAATCTGGGAAGCATGCGTCAAAAGCTACCTCACGACTAGACGATACTGACACGTCATCCTCCAATAGCTCCTCACAGGAAACCAGCAGCGTCTCAGTCCCTTGGGATGTGCTGTGGGCTGCGTCCTCCTGGATCTGCTCAATGGTTGGTTCAGTATCTAACCGGATGTCTCTCGGAGGTCCAGTAGGCACGTCTTTAGAAGGCTTGGACTTCTTCTTTCCTAGCCGGAGGATGTTATGACTGATCTATGCATTGCCATGGACCTGCAGTCGTTCGGACTCCCTGCACTTGACATACGAGGGTGTCGACTCTCATGGTATTGGCGGCCCGGTGGCACAGCCAGAGACCTTCAACCAACAGCCTGGACCCTAATAGCACCTTCCGGTCAATGGCGGCGTCCCATTCATCAAGGTTGTTCTTGTCGGAATTATTTTGCCTGACATTGTCTGAAACAAAAATATAGAGAAGTTGGGATACTTTTCCTTTATCATGACTTTGACATCACCGATGATCTCTACATGGGGTACATTTGAATTTGCCGATAACCAAAGCCTCCGTTGCTGTGACATCAACGCATGATCCGTGATACCATTTTCCACAAAAATCACACTGAATCATGAATCTACCCTGGCACCGTTGTCGACACACGCAGTATAAATTGCCATCATCATTGTCACTTTGGTTTCCATTTTGTGGATTTTCTTTCCACTTCTTTATCCATGCTGGTATGTTCCTATCTCGACATGGCTTCGCTCGAAATACAAATGATGATATTTTTTTCATTATCACTGCTTGTCCCTTCCGTGGTGAGCATAGTTTTCGACAAATTCGATGTATCTGTATCCAACAAGTACATTTTGTTGCCTTCTTCGTTCAAGTATCCTGACATCGTAGTTTCTCTTCATACGATTTAAAGAGGTCTTCAACGTCTTCCGTGCTGTTTCATAAGCCTTAATAATGCTTGAAGTTAGGGTAGCTACATATTCGTTAACATCTAAGCTTTTATGAAGCGTTCGTGTGAACATCAAGTATGCAGGTATGTGAACTTCTCTACCCAGCATTAACCGGTTCGAAGTATAACCTATATTTCGATTTATAGCAAACCGTAAGACACCTGCAATTTGTTGCAGATGCAAGTCCCATTGATCTTGTGACTTGCCAATAAAACAACGTACAACCTCCATCAAGGTTGAACCACTCGACCTGTCTGTTAGCAGATGGTCGATAAGGTGTGGTTCGAGTTTTATGTATCTGCAACGCTTCGCACAGGCCTGTGAAGATTTGGATTCAAAATTTCTGCCCTGATCACTAAAGATGTTATATGGATATCCAAACCAAGAGAAAAAATTATCCACAGCAGTCCTAGCGGTGATTTCTGCTTTCCGTGATGGTAATGGTATACATTCCACCTATTTTGTAAACTGGTCCACCATCATCAGGATATTTTCGTTCCCTCGCATTGTTTTCGGCAATGGGCCCAGGATATCAATATGGACCCTTTCCGTAGGTGCTCCTGCCTGATACTCTGTTAAAGGGCATCGTCAATAACGATCTATTTTTTTGTTTTTACTGCAGGTTGCATATGTAACCAATTACACTTCTACATCTTTACTTAAACCGTACCAGAAGAACTTGTCATTTACCCGAGCGTTCGTTCTCGTGATCCATTGGTGTCCTGCTGATGGTAAATCATGATTTCATTGTATGGCCAGGATCTTCAAGCTTGATGGAACTACTAGATTTTTGTCGTCGGACTCATTTCTGGTTCTAAACAGAATGCCATCTATTAAGGTAAAAAGTTATTTGCTGAGCCAATACGAATTGGTCGTTGGGCTTGCAATGAAAATCTCACATTCAGTGGATAATTTGGATTTATTTAGCCACTCTAAGATTAGCTTTATATCACCATCTTCAGCCTGATCCTTTTCAAGTTCTCCCTGAGAGAAGCCCCAGCGCATAATGGGTAAGCTGTGCATGTTGTTTGCGTACTTTGAGACACTCCACAACTTCGCACATGCATTATTCCCTTTTCGCATTGTAAATCTAAATAGACAACCCGACCCGTGTTCTGTGCAACCACCAGGATACCATGGCATCAACAATGGGCCTAGTTATCATTCTACGTCCGGTATTTGCCCCTCTGCTGCCTCACACATATCCTTCAATATACTATGGGCCATTGCTCCGCTTTCGACCGGTTTGCCATTGTTGCATTTGGCCTGTTTGTCGCTTTCGACTCCCTGTACTACCTGAGACACCAGTGGAACTTCATTTCCCTCCCGGAATACAGTCTCCACCTGGCGATCGACATGCAATGTCAAACAAACTGCGTCTTCTACCTCCCGGGTGAAAGTTCCCCAATTGCTGCCTTTCCTTGTACAATAATCGCAACCACCGCATGGCATTTCTTTTGGTTGCACTCCAGCAACAAACGCTTTGCATTGTTCATCTTCTGTCGGTATCCTTGACAGAGCATCCGCGTTCCCATGCTAACAACCGGATCCGTGCTTCAATACCATATTGAGACAGTTCCTTCATCAATCTTGCCAACTGCCCTTCTCTAAATCGCAGCAACCAGGTTAAACTCGAGTGGTCGGTCCTTACTGTAAAAGGTCTGCCCAATAAATAGTAACGGTATTGTATTGTGACTGTACTACTGCAAGAAGTTCCTTTCTTGTGACGCAATACCTGCGTGGTTCTCGTGTCAGAGTGTAGCTACCATATGCAATGACTAGTTCGCGAAAAATTATTTAACAAAGTCCCTGCGGCAATTTGCAAGCCCCATGAAACGTTCGACATCCTTATAACATCTAGGAAGTGACCAATAGCTTACCATTACGGTGTCATGTTCGGACATGTTTGAGCTTTCACTACTTACAATTTGTCCTAAAAAATCCACCTTGCGTTGGAAAAAAATGCATTTTTTTTGGTTTCAGTTTTAACCATGATTCTCTAAATCTGCTTAATGCATCAGCAAGATTTGTCAAGTGATCATCAAAACTTGCTCCTATCATTAGAATGTCATCTAAGAATGCAATGATTTCCAGTTTAACCCTCGCAAAATTAGATTTCATTGCACGTGCAAAGCTTGTGGGCGCATTGCATAACCCAAATCCCATCTGCACGTGTTCAAAAGGCCCATACTTGGTAATGAATGCTGTTTTCTTTCTATCTTCTTCTTTGATTTTCACCTGCCAATACGCTGAATTGGCATCTAACTTGGAAAACCATATACTGCCAGACAAAGTGTCTAAGCAGTCATCAACCAGTGGTAAATGGAATACATATTTTATGGTTACATTATTTTAACCCAGATAATCTATGAACCAGCGCACTTTCGAATCCCGTTTTTGTATAAGTACGGTTGTAAACGCCCAATCTGATGTGGATTCCTGAATCACACCTGCCTTCAACATTTTCTCTCAATGACTTCTTCTTCCACCCACAAAACACGCTGATGTACGGCGCATGCGCTTCTTTACTGGTTTTGCAGTCCCGGTATCTATACTATGTTCCACACAGGTGAATTGTCCTAGATCAAATTCATCTTTAGCAAATACGTCCTAGAATTATTTCTGCAAACCGGCCACCTTTGATGCGTGATCAGCGTTTAAGTGCGTCTTCGAACATGCCCTTCAAATGTTCTGGAACCTCTTTATTTTCTTTTTGTTCTTTTGAAATCTCTTCGCGCACCTTCTTTCTCTCTATTGACTGAAGATTCTTCAACATATTCTTTTTCCGGATAAGCTCTCGCTATTTGGACACCCTTGTTTAATATTCGATAGTGATCCGATATATTGACAATGCACAATATCGGCTTTGTTCCTTCTGCACAAACCACGTTGGGTACTTTTAAATTACTTTCCGGCTCAATACAGCAATTAGGCATGTTTTCAGAATCCATATTACAGGTAATTAGAGCTACCGAGCTTGGGGGTATTACTTGTCTATTGACAACAGTGACTCTCCCACCGATGGACTACCTTAAAGTTGTCCCATATTTAATTCGAGTTCTTGACCATCGAAAGTCAGTGTTCCGTTCCCCTTATTTAAGATGGCTGCACCTCTGTTATACAGAATGTCAAATCCTAGCATCATATTTTGTGCATTTGGTGCTACATATACTTGTTCGCTGTACCACTGTGAGCCAATCTTGAGCCTGACTGGTCCCGCAATAAAACCACCCGTTGACATTTGTCTCCCTGCGGTCAAAAGCTTGACTGGGCGCAATTTGTTTGGTGGTCACCTCAAGGAACAGTACAGTTTATCAGATATAATAGTGACTTCCGCCGCAGTGTCAACTACTGCTTTGGTTAATGTGTCACTAATTTGTACATCGATACTGAATTGTGATACAGAATGTAGTTGACACACTGTCGGTTGTTTCTGCTGTTACTTCTGTTACGTTTGGTTCCACGGAATCATTCTATATGTTCTCTTGTCCCGTGCACTGTACGATTGGGAGCGTTGTTACTACTTCCTTAGTCACGGAACCTAATCTGCATTAATATTTTCTTCAGATTCCTGAAAAGGAGTGCAAGATAGCATTCCAGAAGCTACCCTACCTTGCTTGTCCCGTCCTGTTTCACTATTTAGGCCTTTTGGTCCTGGGATCGAGATTTGGCCCACGCACTCGACCCTTTGGGGTATAAATACCCACTTGACCTGTTGCCTTCTGGTTGAATTAGTTTTGGACACTCTCTTTTGAAATGTCCTTGCTCACCGCATAGGAAACAAGCACCGTTATTTCTGCTTCTTGGATCACCTCTAATGCCACCACATCGCCTATAATTGGTTGGATAAGCCATTTTTTCAAGAATGGCTTTTAGCGTATTTGTCTGAAATGACTCTTGCTGCTTGGCATTAGAATCTAGAGTGCTTCGAGGAGTACTTTGTACTGCATACACATTCGGAACTACTACTTCGTCCGAATCGTCATATGTTGGCTTCTGCTTTTTCGATTTACCATACATGGCTTTACGAGTGTGCTAGTACAACCGTATGCTATTGATAGCCTGATCTATAGATTTTGGCTCTTGCATACATATTTTGTGTTGAGCTTCTCTATTATTCAAACTTCGGACGAAGCGAATAACAGCCTGCTGGTTTGAATATCATTCTGGCAAATGCCTAAATGCTTTAGTTGGTAATGTAAACACTCTATCTGACCAATCTTCAAGAGTTTCGTCAGTCCTCTGCAATGCCTGATTGAAACGTGCTTGCGCTGTTGCTACAAGTTCTTTTGCGCCAAACCGTTCTTCTAGACGTTGCATTAACTTTCTTAAAGTCATGTTTTCGTTGCGATCAGTTGTAACCGCACAAAAACCTGTCGCTTTGCTCGCGAGGCTCCAACACAGACAGTTGTAACACTCGACTGATAACCATGCGCATGCTTTGGCATAACGCACGAATTTTTGATTGAATACGAGCCAAGTTGTTTTTCCATCAAACAACAAGTGTTTCGGTAATTAGCGAATAACTGTATGTGCTCTATTTATACTACTGATACCCGTATGATTACGTACTGAACTCACTGATTGATCATCATCTGTTGTATCGGGTTCGGTAAACTGTATTTTGCTTGTTTTGGTGCTTCGTTTTTTCATGTTTTTTTTTTTTCGATTTTGTTTGTGCCTTGGGCGTAGACCAAAATCGCTATCCTCTGTGCTGATTTCACTTCATTTGAGGATAGGTTATTAACGCAAGGAGCATGTTTCTCATTTGGTAATGCCCCTTCGCGTTCGTAATTTAAACGACGCACTTGTTTAGGTTTTACCTTCGACGACACACTAATCCTTGTTTTTATGTCTACAGCCGTGTAAATGTGAGGTTTCTTTGTCAATTTTTGGAATCTATAGTCGAGGTCAGCTTCAGAATCTACAGCTTTCTCCTCTGCCTGTTCAACGTCATCTACATGTGGGAGATCTTCATTTATTTTGAAGTCCATGATGCCACATTCTGACTTAAAGACATTTTTTTTCTAAGCAAGATTTCTAAGAATTTACGAGTTATGTTCCCACGACTCACTTTTAGATTTTCTATTACTTCAGCTGATTTCTGCCCAATACCTGGTATTTTCATCAGATCTTCAATTGAAGCATAATTGACCTGGATGAGTGTTCTATCTGAGTCTGCCATTATCGTTTTATCCAACTCAGTTAGTAAATTATTTCAATTTTGCTCAATAACAGATTTGTCTGGAGAGTTCATAAATATAATTCAGATCACCGTCTAAGTTTATGGACAAACTGTGGTTTCACTGAATTGCTAGATTAACCCCTAAATTGGATACCGGAGGCTCTCCTCTTTTGGCAGACAATCAGCTGATCTTTGTTTACTCCGGAAGTCATGTACTAACGGTAAACATGCGCAGTTTTTATGCAGTTGTTTGCGCTTTAGAAACTTGAATTAAAGTTCTAAGTTCACAGATTGCTTGCAGAGAGTGCAAAACAAGTTACAAAAATAAGGATAGGTTACCATCCGAACCTGATAGATATAGTCTTAGTACACCGTGGAGTATTTTCGCTACACCACGAGGTCGGATTTTCAGTTCGATTTCAACGATTGAAAAATTCGCACTTGGTTCAAATATTTCGGAGAGAAAAGGCAAAGAATCAGTTTACGCTGCCACCATTATAGTAAATTCCTACATTGTATGTAATACTCAACTCTGTTGGACTGCTAAAGCTTACTGCGTAGATTTACTCTTCTTTCACGACCTGTTACTATCGAAACTTCGAGACTTAATGCCCAGTTCCTGTCCAGCCTACGTGTGACGTCACCGCGCCCACCTTGCCCACACTTTTGCGGGAAACTCTCGGACTGGACTCCACTTTCTAAGTCACACTTCACCAGTCACTAAAATACGTAACACTTACTTGTACAGCGAAGTCTCGCAAATTCCTCCTTATTCAACTCTCAAACCGTTGCACCTATTCATTTCAATACCAATATTCATCCTTGGTCGATTGCTGGTTCGATCATTCTGTAGTTTTCTCTCTTTTTCAATGCTTTACGAAATTTTCGGTCGACCAACCCGCTCAGCAAAATGTCGCCATTTGTTTTTTTCTATCAAGTGACAGGAACATGCGCGAATATCTTCGTATATCTTTGGAAATACGAGGCTTTGTTCGGAAGCACATGGAGTTCAATGTAAACATTGCGCAATACTTTATTGCGGGATGTATTAAAGTTTTGGCCAGTATTCAATTACTGTTCATTTGATAAATAAAGGTTATACGTCAATACATAATCATTATTCAATGCACATTGCATACAGAACAAATCTGGATTAACAGCGTGTCTGTGTTACTTGCCAATATAATCACTTTAAAGACTTTTCCGTCTTGATGACTCAGTGTCTCTTGCATATCATAGTACGCCATAACAGAGAGTGGTACTCCTTCTTTAAATTCCCGCCATCCTTCAGTAATGAATTTGATCAATTCTTTTAGGTTTTGGTCATTTGCAGTGACATTTTTAACTTCTATTATACGCGCATCTGGAATGTCTTTAAATGCGTTATTATTCAAAATCCTTGGCCTATCAGATTTCAGATCTGATGACTCTTCGAGAAATACTCTACTGAAACAGTCTGCGATTCACGCCTTTTATAAATTCAAACTCAACATCGTATCTGTTCAGTCACATCAAGACATCTCGTGAGCGCTTAGGAGCTTGACTAAGCAGTTTCTTTAATATGGCATCTAGTAGCTTGTGATAATTTTGGACGACCACTTTTCTGCCGTAAGTGTACTTGTCAAAACGCTCAAGACAAAATAGCATTGAAAAAGCTTTCTTTTCAATTTTATCCTAGTTTCTCTCGTTTTGTTTCAAAACTCTAGATGCAAATTCAATAGGCTTCCCATATTGCAGCAGTACAGCACCCATGCAGACAATTCTATTTTTGTATGCAGAAATAGGGGGGTGGGTTAATACACTAATGTAAAAATCAGCTTTAAATTCACAATCTAAATAATAAGCATGCACATATGAATTCAGTGTGATCTTGCAGATATTTCAACTTGAATTAAGGGTTGGTACCTTTACAGAAATATAGCAAAACCATATGATGGAGAAGGTGTCACAAATGTGATCTGTCTATGGGGACAGATGCTTATGAAATAGGCGACTGAACACTGCTCATAAACCTTAACTTATGAGCAAGAAAATACCAAAATGACCATCTACAGAGTAAACCAGCACTCTGCCATGCATTAGACATGATGTATCTCTCTAAATCATACATGGCTAGTATGAATATCAAGAAATTTACATATTCCAAATTTGGCCAATGTGTGTAATCCCTATCATAAATGCATAGAATAACCTGCAAACCTTCACCATCAGTTATATTGAAATATTTAAAAAAACTCAGATTGTGTTCAACTATTCATAACATGTCCAAAGTATAGTTTAGTACCTTCTATGTAAAGGAATCAGCATTATAACCCTCAATACAAGTTCAATAAAGCTATATACATCCCCGTATCTGAACTAGTTCTGAAATAAAATAAGTTTTAGTGACACATGGTATCAGTCAAAATGCTACTATTTGTTGTAAAAATGCAAGAATTCACAACCATACAGTCCACGTTTTATGATAACATGACCAATTATGTCTTAAAAGGTCTGAAACTTTCACAACTACATGGTTAAATGAAAAGTTGTCTGAAAATAGGATTAAAAACCTACATTTTAATTACAAAAAAAATGATATTGTGGAACACAACTTATCAAACATAACAAATTTTAGATAAGATTTCGGATTACTCAAGGGAGATAATAGTGGTGTAAGTCCTATTAGCTGACAACGCATGCGAAGTCGCGTTGAGAGAAGCAAATTAAATGTTAAAATTAAGTGATTAAATTCAATACATACAGCGAACTTTCATATTCAAATTAAGCCAAGGTTGATACTACGATACATATTTCTAAATTGTTTCTGAAAAAAACAACTCGAAACCACGTTATTTCTCGACAACTCTTATTAACTTATCTCGACTGGTTTAAAAACAGGTTGTATTTCCTTATGTTGTACACAACACGTATATATACGTTTATTCATACTTCAGCTCACTTATAGCAAACTGAACATACTAAGTTTTGTTAAGAGTGGAGAATATTGTACAATAGTTGTAATTGAAAACTGCGAATTAAAGTGTAAATGTACACAAAGTATTTAGTAATACAACGATATTGATGCAATTTAAGATTATCAAAAACAATTATCAGAGCAAAACGATCAGTAGTTGAGCATTCTATTACAAATAGGGTTAATGGCCAACCGCACGTGTTTTCGTTGAAATGAAACCAGCACTTTAAAACAGTTGCATTGTGTATTACAGTTAAATTGCCAAATAAGTCACGGAAAACCAAGACTAAATTTACTGTTTTTGAAAAGCCAGCACAACTGATCTACAAGTGGAATAAATACAAAATCATAAATTACAAAATAAGATGTAAGAATCTGGACACCGTGTTGTATAAATAACTAAACTAAAACAAAATAAAGTATGCACCTTGATCATATACATGTACTTCAAATTATCACTGTAAACTTGAGGCTAAATACAAATACAGAAACAAAGATGAGAGGAAGAACGCCAGCAGAACATGCTGTAGCCTAAATCGTAATACTGATTGTCAATGACAAATGTAAACTCCACGTACTGATTCACTCTACTTCCGGTTCGGAAAAAGTGAACACTCCTGCATTTGACTACTGTTTTGTTTTTTCTTTCGGAGTAAATGAATTCCTGGTTTACAGCTCCGTGCCAATCTTACATCGAATGCCGGGTATAATACGCAGCCCCAAATGCAATGTTATTCTGCCAACATATTACAGGAATTCCGATTGCTTATCAACAAGAGGAGAAGACTCTCACGCTCAGTCCCATTCCGGCAGATATTTCCTGCATAAGAATTTAACATTGTATACATATCTGTATGGTATCAAAATGTTTGATAAGGCTTTAATATTTATTTATGCATGGAAAGTGTTTACGCAAGACGGCGCCAACCTCTATCTTGAACGACCGGATGTAACCAATTACATTCATACGGGCTGAATTTCCGGCCCAACTATTGACATTCTTAAATAAATGACATGTTTAATTAAAGTATTTTTAAAAAAATAAGACAAACATTAAAACTTTTTAAAAACGTGCTAAAAGATTAATACGTGCATAAAATATTATAATGTGCCCCAACGGAAATGGACGCCAATTGCAGCAGGAGTCACAGTAAATGTACATATACTGGCTACTCTATGCAGGTTAGGTCAAATGTAGATCAAATACAACTTGATTGATAATATAAACCCAATGCCAGTATATCATCCAGCAAGGATTCAACCGAGCTAAACAGAAATTATAGAATGAAAAGTTAATATCAAAATCGATTTCTAACTATTCATTTACCCTGAATACTTATCAAGCTAAACTTGTTGAATAGTGGATCTATGTAGACTTGTTATGATATTTGAAATGATCATATTTCCAACGTAACATTCTTACATACAAAATTGTAGAAAGGATACCTGTATAAGCCTGAGTGTCGGTTTCGGTCGAATGACTAGAGCTCCCATAAACCAAACTACTTTAACTACATATCCTGTATGGTAAACATATCGTCTCGTCAATATAGGGCACGTATTTACAATTAATCTAAATGTCATTAAATAAACCAACAAATTGCAATCCTTAGTTTCCATATCGACTCATTATTTCTCGTCATTAGCACTAATTAGACAGATTACAGTTATTTTCTGTGATTTCTACGGTTGGCCAGTTCTATATTATTAATAAGCATACATGGATGACATTAGTATATGTGCATCTATGTTTCCCATCAGTATACTGATACGGTATTTGATTTCGTTACAAAGATGTTTGTAAACAAGTATACTACAATATAGGATAAAACGGGAAACAACACAGACAAATCAATACAGGTATGTTCTCGGCTACAATGTCACACTTTAAAAACGAGGAAGTGTCTTTCTTGTATACATGTAGCGCTATTTTTCATGAACTTTGTACTTCTGTTGAGACTGTAATTGGTATATCACTCTCATTTACGTTTAGTATATTTTATCTTATGGCGATTTAACACAATCACACAAAGTATTCATTCATGATGAATATTTTCACACCTGTAACCGTCATAAAGTACTAAACATAAACAAATCAAGGATAGGCATAATGATTATGGTCTAAATGTGCAAGAATTTACTATAATACACGATGTCAGATATTTCTCATAATTAGGATTGAAACCGATAATGTTTACTACAACGGAACAATTCATAAATGTCACTTTTACAATATATCAATATAAAAGATGAGGACAAGACTTAAAACCCATTGCAAGCCCCATTAGCAGATATAGTAGGTACCCCCATCCACTCAAACCAGAACAGGCTTAAAATATGGCGCACATTTCAACGTTTTGAAACATAAATAGAAAATCTAGGCCGACGACCCATCCAAGCCAACACACCCGGATGTCCTTTATGGACCAAGAACTGCTTACATATATGTTTGCACTTGTTGTTTTCCGAGAGATAAGACAAATGTATAGTCTTGTGTATGCCCAATGGATACTTTATAAACGAAGTATACTTAATAAAAGAAAGTGATTTAGAATTTGTATTAATTCCAACACCGGGCCGACCAGACCTAGAGCTATCTGTTAAATGGTGAGCACCAAGATTTTAGTCTTTGGTATGGCCTGGCCGGTGCTCGCATCACGATCTTCCGCATGTGAGGCGAACGCTCTACCAGTGGACAACTGCTGCGATTTACTAATTAACATATTATTGTCTATATGGTTATATATCCACTGTTTTGTTCTGAGGGGAATCAAACATAAATGCGGGTGCTACAGTAAAACCAATGTTTAGGTTGTACTTATTTAGTTAATACTGACAAATTTAGCTCGATTATGAAGAATACTCGGAGTTTTAATAGACCTGTCTCGAGAACCACTTATGAATGTTGTTATTGAGAGGCCATCAGGTCGAGCTGAGATAGACCATTCTTAATATTGTCTCATGAATATGCATATCTACACCAGAACGAGGTTAGGAGCACGTCCTATCTTACAGCAACACTAGCGTACATAGAGATTACATGGCTATCTCCGATAATAATTGAGATACAAGTCTGACTACATCTGTTAATTTAAATTTGTTGACAGTTTAATTAATGTAAAGGTCAAAATACAATATTTAATTATTGATTTAAGTACTTCATAATTTGAAAATTAAGTTTTTATATCATTCAGCATATGTATTTATATACTTGTTAAACCGTGTTTTATGATCTGATTACTGAATGTATTTACAAATTCTCAGGGGTGTGGGGGATGGAGGAAAGTGTCTGCTGTGAATCAATTCATTCACATCTGACCTGTGAAAACATTCCTGAAAATTAAGGCTAATTAACACCTCTCTTTGAAAGTGATTTAGAAGGGATACAAACAGTCTGTATAATGTCAGGTTCCATGAATATTTGTGCCTTACAATGTGTACTCATATAAGTGTCCATTGTCTCGAACACAACAGACCAGTTAACCATTTAATTTTTGTTCAAATCTTTCTATTGTTTTTTTTTTATAAAACAAAAATAATATGGGGGGAGGGGATATGGCATAATAGGGGGTGTAACAGATCACAGAGAAATAATTAAAAAATATATAAAAAAAAGGCAATTAAAGTTTTATTTACTTAATATACATGTTCGAACTCATTTTATTACAAGTATGTTTTAAAACAATGTCTACATTTAAATAAAGCTTAAAATTTACTTTACATATCAGTTGTATTGACAGAAGCAGTGTAGACCCAACTAATTCAGAAGCTGATTTTTAGTGTCTGTTAATATTAACATTGACATGTAGTCGTATAGTGGGAGTTCTACATTTTCCAGATTGTCAAGTGCAGTCCTGCAATATATACTTTACAGGTGTACCAATTTACGGATACTATATTTCTGACTTTTTTGTGTCTCTGTCATCATGCTTTCCATCTTTTCTCTATGTTCTCCAGCATATCAATATACTATTGATTGGATTGGATTCTTCTGGTTTACAGTGCTGGTTTTATCTTCTGGTTTACAGTGCTGAATTTATTCATTATACCTACAGTCCATTCTCACCCTAAAATGAAATATACAAATATTATTCAATATTCTAAAATATGACAATAAATTGTTATATACAATACTATGTTCACATGTCTATAAAACGATGTTTATAAGGCGTAATACGGTAACACAAATTGTTTCACTTTTCTTTCTTTATATAACATAATGTGCTGTTACATGCTGCAGTTTATGCATATGTTAAAGAAAAAAAATAGATGTTTTTAAAGTTTGTATTTATTTAAAATAAAAAAACAAAAAATAATAAGATATTTAAAATTCATAACAATAATAAATAGACATGTAAACATGATAACTTATATTGCAATGTAGTCCTCTATCTCGCCTTTTTTTTGCTTTATACATTTTTTTTATTACACAGGTCCCTTAATAATGTCATGAAAATCAAGGGAAAAATCTGATATAATATCTGATACAAAACAATTTTGTCCAGGTCTCAAAATATCACCCCAAGTTGATAGGAGTGTAGCCATTTTCTCATGTAGTTGTATAGTCGTCTGCTAATCAGCTGGTTGTATGATGAGCTCCTGACCTCGCTTGGATAATGGAATGTCTGGCATGCATATAATTTGAGAGAGGCCTATTGCGAGCGACTAAAACAGTATATCCACTGCACTATCGCTCCGCTCCATATTTGAGATATAATGGTAATACAATTACTGTATTATTCGGTCATTCCTTAACAGAAGCTACAACTGTAACGTTATGCACATAAGCAAAATGAAAAGGCAATAACTGCACACATAGATCTAGGGAAACGATACTTATAATATCAATATCACAGTAAACATAAATATTAACATCGCAAGTAATATCAAACACCGATAATGCACAAAGGGAATTACATACATGTTATAATTAACAATGCTTTTAAATAGTCCACGCGATCAAATGCCGATTAAAATGTCATGCATAATGCACTTGTATAGTGCACTAACGATGAGAGGTTCGTAAACTATAAATGCGATCCTTGTTTATATAAGCGATCCTTGTTATATAAGAAACCAATCCGCCATACGATCAGTTTAACACAGATACCTTGGTGTTGTCTCTAAAATTAGAATCTCATTGATTGAAAACAAACTACTTATATATACGAATACAAATTATATCCCAATCATAATAAACTACCATTTTCATAGCAAAACTGTGATCGTTTTATATCAAGAGTATTAAATGAACAGTTAGAACGATTAATACTAATGTAGCATACGTGTACAGCTTAGATATAAAAACAGACATATTGGAAACAAACTATAACCCCACTCCCAATCTAGTTAACATGGAGCCCACAGTTAGGCAAATCGATACTGTCTATATAATGTGTAGGTACATCCACAATTATTGATTTAACTGCATATGCCATAATGGTTTGTCTAATGAAATGACACTATACGTATTTTGACTCGACCCCTCGATCTTCCTGTTGAGAAAACAGAGGCTACAGTTCGGCACTTACTTCGGTAACATGTTGATCAGATAACCAGACGAATAAAACGCAACAAAAAAATCGTAGCAAGCAACGGAGTGCAAACAGTGTGCATTATTAACTTATCAGGTATGTCACACCGTTTATAAGGAACAAATGCAAAGACCCGATATTACCTTAACCAATGTGTGCAAGTGTTGCCACACATATCCAAACTTTAATTATACAATGCAGAATAAACGGCATTTAAAAACGGCTCTAGACCTAACAGTCTCATGTTCGAACACGGGCTACGTAACTTTTTATGAGGTATGATATTTTGAATAAACAGTAAGTATATGCTCGTAAAGGCTTAAATACACCATATATGAACCACCGTCTTTCCGCAAGAAACTGGAAACTTACTCGCATAAAGAGTTTGAAACGAGCGGGACTCGAACCTACGACCTTAGCGGTGAGAGGTAAGTGATCTTGAGACGGCGCCTTAGATCACTCGGCCACGGAGGACCCCTCTCAGTAGTGATAATAAAACTCTGATTATTTTTAATGTGACCTCATGCTGAATGTTTAGTCAAACTTATATATGTTTGTATAAAGAGCTTTTATTACCCTGACGTATGAGAAATGAAATACATAACAATGTTTATTATATATACCATATAATACTTGCGTGTGTGTGTTATATATTTACGAGAATACCAATCTCATGTTCTTTTCCTGGATACTTTTATGTAACTTATTGTATACCTGTATATGTATATATTACAGTATAAAATGATATCTTTACGTGTATATATATATATATATATATATATATATATATATAGAATACAAAGGCTTACATACAATATAATCTCTCGGTACTATTGTATAAACTGTTTTTATTTTGAATGAGCTATTTAGACTTGGCTATAAAGTCCCAGAGATAGGGGGTAGGGGTGGGGTGGGTGGGGTTATATTTACTATTTATGTCCAAAAGGTTTGAGACTTGTTTCTAGATTTATTTTACGCAGAGTAGATCAACTTTGATTGTAATGCCCATGTCCAGTTTTTAAATATAACCGCTTTCAATTGAATGATAATCATACGTGTGAACCATATTGAAATGTTTAGTTATTTTGAGATATAGGTCTCACTACACAGTTGAATTTTGTTCTTTGTTCTATATAATATAAGGTCTAGGATTTCCACGGTAAAAACAGAATTTCACATAGAATTATTTTTTTAAGTATTTATTTATTCATAGCAGGAATGTATACCCACATAAAAATGCACAATAACTGGTAGGTTGACCAGGTCTTTTTAAAGAGGGTGCAGTGACACCCTGAGAGTTTTTGAAAAAAGAAGTCCTCAAATGCTGATAAATTACGTTTTTAACACCATGCAGTGATGTCTTACTGCAGTATATGCTATGGCAACGTTTGCTCTACTTATCTGCAGCAAGAAATCACAACTACTATGAACAATTTTGAAAATATTTCAAAACCAAATTACATAGGCCTTTTTTAAGCGTAAGAATCATGTTACCGTAGGAAAAAGGGGGCGTAATTGTATAGTGAGACGTTTATAGTCACTATATGACCGCTCTCATCCAATGAAAAGGCGGAATACTTGCTGGATATTAAATCAATGTAAATAGAAATATATATGTTCCACTCCATTATCACATAAAATGTAAAAATTATGTAAGAAGTATACTCAGCGAAGGACTTGGGACACTTTAATACATTAATGCTTGTCACTGTAATTTATATAGCACGTCAGTCATGATTTTTATTAATGACAAACTTAACAAAAAAAAAAAGACTGTAAATCATCAAATGAGGATACAAATATATGTACAGATCTGTGATTCATACCTCATACCGCATCGTGATTTTTGTCCTAATATTTCTTAACATTAGATTATTAGAAAACATCAGTTAAATTTAACAATGAAAAATATAATATAGTATAAAAAAATATGTATATGAACGTACATACACCCTACATAATTTTGTACACGACTATGGCTAGAAGGAAGTCATCAGTATTTAAAACTAATACATGAATAAAACCACAGTGACTTTTAACTGAACAACGACGGTATACCGCAATTTCCAGCAACATATCACATGCGATTGTGTCAAAATGTTTACAAATGTATCCTGTAGCATGCAGGTTACAGTTATGTTACACAATACACAACTTAACGTTTAGCACTCAGAAAAAGAAAATACGTGTGTTCTATAAATGGAAAATAAGATTAAAAAGATGAATTACAAATGAAAATTCATGCTCACGTGCATGCAAACACAAGGATATTAGCAAATACGAATTGTGATGTTACATAAACTGTTAACCATATCACACTGCAAGTCATATATATGTTTGTGTTTGTGTGAATCATGAATGCCAACTAATATTTGATGATCAAAATTATAGAAGCTCACAAGTCGGTTAGCAAACACAATTGTCGCATAATAAGTATTCGGAAATCTGAAAATAATGTTCAGAAACTTTAATTTTTGTAGTCAATATTGGACTTCATCGAACGAGTTTCCAAGGACACCAAGTGACTTATTATTATTGGCACAAAACGGCAACATTTGAATACATTGTATAAAGTGCCGATGAGCACGTTACATCTAATGAAAACTAGCTTGCATAAGGAATAATCAAAACTGCAACATATAGGCGCTTTGTGGTTTAAATGCCAAGTAAAATACTTAGTGTTAGAATTTAAAAGTCTCTATATGTCATTTATGATATAGTTTGCTAGTATGCTAGTATTTCCCCTTGTTTTACTTCTTATTATTTACATTTACTACAGTAATGGAAAACATTTTAAATATGGATTTGCCAATGAAGTACTCTTTTCAGAACCTAATTTGTGTGAAAGGGTTGGTTCAGATGTGCCGTTTTGGTGGGTTCATATATCTACTTTAACTTAAAATCGGGTCCTGACCCCCTTAATTAGAAAAAAAAACGCAAGGACTGATCCTCTCACAAAATATATTTGAGAAAAAAATCATCAATATCACCGATAGTTGAATTAGACCTGACCCGTGGAATAATGTTACTCTTGTTAAAACATTGTTTTCTTTTTTTTCCACTCAGTATGATTTCCCACCTAGTCACATTATAGTTGTGTTGGGTCGACCACTCCTAGAACTATCCTCTAAATACTGAGTCAATCAATGAAGCGACTAGTACCCTTGTTCAGATATTTGGTATGACCAAGCTACGGTTGTAACCCACAACCTTCCTAATGCGAGGCGGACACTCTATCGCTAGACCACGCTGCGGTTATGTGAAATAACGTAAATGATAACTTGATCTTAGTATATCCGTAAACGTCCGGAAAATAGCGTCTATTCCGGACATCACCGATTAAACAAGGTCAAGCAGTTATGTTTAAAACTTCGATATATAAAGCCTATCTTGTTGTATTCCTACATAGCACAGTGGTTACATAAGGGGATTGCTGCATTGTTGTGTCATGTTTTTTTTTATACATTAACCTAGTAACACCATTTTTCATACAGTGCTCCATAAACGGCTTCTCATATCCATATAAAAAAAGTTTCCAACAAAATTGAAATTAGTATGTTCTGTCCAAAACCAGGACGGTAGATAGAATGTTTTCAGCTATACAAAACACATCTATGTAATTTGATAGAAATATTACAGTTCATGTACCATGTAGTATATATATATATATATTATGATGGTAGTTTGACATCTTAAATGCTATTTTAAAACTCATTGATTATATATCGTGTCCGTTGTTCAATATATTAGTTCATTTTTTTTTAATTAATAGTTTTTTTAAAAATTATATAACATGTATTTAACTTCAATTTTCCAAGAAAATGAAGTATTATATTATTATCTGATCGCAACTAAGTAAAGTATGCAACATATAGCATGTAACTATTAAACTACCAGTGGTAGAGGATCGGCGGGTCGTGGGTTCGATCCTCCGCCAAGACTATGCGTAATATCCAAAATCAAGACATTTTAATCGCATACGCGTAGTAATGGTTCCAACGAGGTAGAATAAGGAAAATTATATCAAAGTCACTACAGGTGTAATCCAAAATAATCCGTTATTAAAAGCTATGTAGTAAATGTTTTACCACCTAATTTTCTTACTCGGCACTCTACCAAAAGTGAAACACTGTTAGAACAATGCAATTGAGTCCATAAATAAACAATCAACAAATGAAAACCAGATACCTGTAACATATCCCCCCAACCTGAGTATTGTGTTACCAGCAAGGTAATTTCTTAGAAAGTTTGAATTCTTTGTAATCCAAACAATCTTTCTTAATCTAACTTTACTCAAATGTACTCTTTAGAAATAAATGTGTAATGTGACCGAATTGTGTATATATATGTGCATAAATTACATGTTAGAAACATAGACAACTGTCAAGGTCCTTCAATGTACGTGTTTTCAGTCCTGTTTTGATGGGATATTACCTTTTTTTCATTCCAGTATACATTTATATATATGCAGAGAACTAATGTTATTATAACCTGTAGTTAAGTCCATTTTCATTATATATAAATATGTTGTATGATGGGAGGTCCGTTCTCAGCAATACAAGTAATAAAATGTGTAAAACTGAACTAAACGGATATAGCAATGTTAAAATAGAATTCACGAATAGAATCAATGCATGAGCGTATTTCTATACGGGGATAGTGCCGTTAAAATATTTCTGTCTTAAAATTCATATTTAGAACAGTATTAACAATGTTCATGAAACTATTGGACCTATGCTAACTTTAGAAATAGCGGTCAAAATCGAAATGTAAATACAAATTGTTTTTTTTCTGTCGAACAAACACAGACTGGTGAAATTACATATGTTTAGTTTACATTAATGTATCGATGGCGAAGAAATGCAAAAGCTTATATGGCCAACTACTCTCGAGTCTGCTTCCTATGCACAACCAGCACTGAGTATTTCTTTAGCGGCATCTGGTCGTGATATGAATCGATATGAATCTAACCCGAAATCTCTGGCATGATGGACAACTGCCCTACCAGCCACACTACCGACCCTCTGATATGTAATATATTTAGCACTTTTCCTCAAAAATGAACACAAATCTGAAAAGAGACGCCTTTCAGGCATTTATCAGGTATGCTCCTTTGTAATATGGAAACAATTACGTTTTCTAAAAAGCTACTCTTTTTTATTTTTATATAAACTCGATGAATACAGAGGTAAATGCGTAATTCACAAAACGAAATCCGAAACCTTTGGTTACTTCAACTTAAATGCGACGTAAAATACCTGGATGAATAACTAATCAGAAAACAGATCTTACTGACTGTACAAGGAAATTATATACAGTGAAACGTCTGGGTCATATAAAACGTGTGTTATCACGACATTTAAGCGGTAAACATATTGTTAATAAAATTGCATCCACATTAATTTGAAATGTTGACTAAGTTTGATCGTTTGAATGTTTAGCGTCAGTTTTATGCCACTGACGACTAACAGTCAGCTAATCTATTGACTCTTTCAGGTTATACAGGAAGATTAATCTGTACTCAAGCATACACTCATCTCTGCACCGAAAAATAACTTTCCCACTTGAACGTCAGCGGATAATAATGCGACACAATATTATATATCGCTCATCAAATAGAATATTTTAACTCACGATCCCTGAATCGATAGTCAGACGCACTACTGATTCAACTGACCTGGACAATAAGTGACTAAATTATTGTATGAATAAAAAGCGAGGACTGGCTGTGGCTTTCTCGCATTGTTCGAAGACAACGGTGATGCATAAATGCAATTTGATTTTTGTTATTTTGTAAATTGTTCATGTGAATTGGTATTTCACTATATGTAACATGTTCCAATATTCTCCCCATCCTGATGATGACGATACCTCTAGATTGTTTGGAGGAAAGTGCAGAGATACATAAAACCCTTTCCTGGTGTCCCTGGTTCTTTTATTTGCCCGATGTAAAACACATATACATGGAGCCTCGTGTTTGTTAAAGTCTTATACGAAATACTAAACGTATTTTAGTTGATGGACGGGGAATCCTTGGTTCGAAGTCACTTTATCCACACTTTCACCATCTTTTTATGTTCGCTTACACCTTTGAATTTAAAACCGTTATATACAAAGATACCATTACCCGTGTCCATGACTTAAACAACAACGTGAAAATCACATGTGTAGTAACTTGATTACACCGAAAAACATATTATCTAAATTATTTAAATTTATGCGGGCAAAAAGTCTTGCTCAAGGACATAACACATAGCCGTGGCGGGGAACCAAATCCGTGACTCCCCAACATGGGCCCGATGCTCTAACACTGGACGATACACTTCACGAACCAGGCGCTCCAAGAAGATATTGGTTACCTATTTACAAATGGTAAAACTAAATGTTTGGCGTTAATCACATTTTCTAAGTTATATAGGCACATTCTGGTTGTGTTGTTAACATGTTTTACACATTGATTATAAAAGACAAACACTACGTAACCTCATGCTTGGTACCTTAAATACACAAGACAAATTATCAAATGAATGCTGGCCACACGTTTGGTACAGTTACATGATAACTAACCGTTCGATACTTTGATTACACAATATACTCACCAACTGTATGAGAAGCACACGTTTGGTACCTAAACTATACGAAACAAGTACTAACAATATAAGAACCACCAGTTTGGTACCTAAATAACATAATACAAGCGCTACATGAATGATAAGCATACATTTGGTACCTAAATTACACAATGCATCAATTATATAAGAACCACACAGTTTGAACCTATTTTAGACAAACACAAACGGATGAGTAAAACATTGTTAGTATCTAACTTACACAAGACAAGCGCTACCTGCATGATAAGAACGTGTTTAGTACTTCAATTATACAATCAAAGCACAGATGACATGGAAACCACACGTTTGGTACATACATTATAAATGAACAAGTACCAACTGCATGATTGCCACACAATTGGTACCTAAATTACACAATTTGTATGTATGAGGACTTCCGGTATTTGACAAAATGGCGTCTAAATGTAATAGACATGTAAATGTCATCAATTTCAACTGTTTCCTGAGGTGATTAATATCCAAATGTGCCACTAAACACGAACTACTTACAAGTGCTGTTAGCCAACAATGACAGACGGTAAAAACTTTATGTAAAACAATGTGAAACTATTAGAAATGTATTGTTGATCAGCCGAGTACATGCCGAATAGAAGACGGAAACGTAACAAGTCCTCACCGGGCCAGAAACCATATACGAAAGTATCGATTTGCTCAAGTAGCCTAGACAAATAGTCATAGTGATAGTGAGGACTCGTTAGACTTTTCTGACTCGGAAACATCAGACAGTGTTGAGGATACCACCCCGATTATCCCAGCCACACTAGAACAATTCGCCATGAACCGTTTCTCAGACGAAGAACTGAAACAGTTAGGTGCTATATTGGGCCCGATAGTTGCACAGTCAATCAAAAATGAACTAATTAATGAACTTAAGCAAGAATTCAAAGCAGCGGTTGATGCTGAAACGTCAACATTGAAAGTGGAAATTTCAACATTGAAATCAGCCAATCATTGTTTGAAGACCGAGCTAGATAAGACCAAGCTCGAATTAGGTGAGCTCGAACAGTATGGTAGACGGGTGTGTCTTGATATATCTGGAATTCCTGGAGACACGGCTGAACCACGAGAAGATGTTGAGGCCAAACTTTTGGAACACACCAGAAAACACAACATCCCCCTAACCAGTTCGGATATAGACAAGTGTCATAGAAAAGGCCAACCTAAACACAACATTAATCGTAAGGGGATTATAAAATTTACAAACTCAAAAGCAAGACAACGTGTCTACGAGGCTCGTAAACGTATGGGTGATCGAATTTTTGTACAGGAGAATCTTACGCGTTTACGTGAACACATTGGATTCGAAGCACGCCAATTAGTACGTGCTAAATTATTAACTAGAACTTGGGCAGCTGTTGGGTAGCTGGGTGTAAAATTTATGCTCTTTTCCCAGGCGATTCTCAGAGTCGTGTCATTGATAGTATGGATGTGATCGACCGCATAAGAGAAGGAAGATAATAATTGAACCTTCGCAACTGTCAACCAGACTTTGTTTACAAACTAGCATTGAGCTAGATTCTGACTTGTCGCTTTATACACACCGGTCGAATGTAATCCAATACAAACAATGTACAAATCACGCGTCGGGCAACTGGACTGTAAAAACATTGTGTTTTAACAAACATTCGTACCTGTGTTCTTTACCTGGTCACCTATCAGTTGCAACAGGCGAAATATATAATCCATCGTTTGCTTCTTCCATTTTTTTCCACAGTCCAATTTCACATGTTTTGACATTATCATATCCAGTTTTAAATAATGATTGCACACATATCAAATACAGAAATTAAACGTTTTTTTAATTAATGTATGTATATTTCACATGACGTTAAAGTAATAAATCCAGACGTATCCATTCAATGATGATCACATTTATCACAAGTCGGGTGTAAATACAATTACCAACTGTACTGTACTACTAAATACACGTGCGCTTGGATAATATTTTTAAGTATGGGGTGGAGCCGGGTCTCATGGGATCTGTTTCGATTGAAAATGTTATAAGTACAGTGTCTTTTTGTGTTTGAAGACTTCCAAAGTTTGACAAAGTATTCATTTTTACAAATTGGTTTAAATGTATTTAAAGATTTCATGTCATTATTATTTTCGACTGCAGCTGTTTGTTGCATGTATATTTGTTAACTTTATCTCCAAATATTGCCATGACCACAATATCAACTTGTTTTACTTTTAATTTCATTTAAACAAGGTACATGTAATATTATATTTTACAGGGTTATATATATAAATGTCATAAAAGACATTTAATCGTAAGCATGTTTCGCTATATACTGATATATCGGTAAGGATCAGCTTGTACGTTTTATCTGAGCCGATATCTCAATATATGGTGTCTATTTAACGTTTTATAATCCCTTGAATATGTAATATTTGCTTGTACAATCAAACACCTCCCCGTTTTATTTTAATTGATAACTAATAATTACCCTTGGTACCTATTCTCATACTCTGTTTACAGTGTACGTGCTATTTGGTTAGTTAAACTTGTGTATGATTTTGTTGTTGTTTTTAGGTTCCCATTTTCATACAATTATTGTTTGTGTAATAATAGTAATGCATTAGACCACATATTGTATCATGTTATTGGGTGCATCATACATGACCCATTCATGCATAATTACTGTAGCGCTGTGTGGTTATATAATTTATCTGTGGATTATTTCTAGAAGTCATAATTACTATTAGTTATTCATTTTTGGTCATCTTTATTTGTGCACGCCCAAGTCGCTCGCAACCCTGTGTTTTAATAAAATTATTACTATATCTGGTCATGAATATTGATAATGAACAATTATTTCAAGAATTTCCCCCGTTTACTTTTAATCCCGTACTAGGAAACAGTTTATTTCTAGAAGTCATGAATTTTTTTTTGTATTTTTTGCTTTTGTAATTTTCAATTTTGTACTCGCATGCCGTTCGAACTCCTGTGTTTGTTTATTGTTTCACCGCATACATTCCTGTTCACTGCCACTTTTGTTCACATGTTTTTGTGTCAAATAGTCACTCTTCATTAGAAATGATTACACGATATATCCTCATAGGTAATGGATGATTTAGGCCTTTGGACAGCGACCATTGGACTTTATTATAACAGTAGACAGCGGACACCTAGATCGTATACCTTTCATAAGTACCCACTTAAACAGTTTCTAATTACATTCAAACGTATAATACATCGTTTAATAAGTGATATTCGTACCGTGAGTACTTTTATATTTTACAGTGTTTTTAACTTCCAATTTGCATTGATAACTGTTTTGCTCTTATCTAACTCATTATACTTAGTTCGTGTAAACTATGCAAATGATCGTATTTCAAAGAAGTATTTGCGAACTTCCAACCTCTAAAACATATGTATGTCTTTTTGATATTGCGCTTTTTTAATTTTTTATCTGGGGTTATAGAACTTGATCCCGGGCCAAGTGAGAATAGCAATAAATATTTTTTTCAATATTACATCAAAATATTCGTTGTATAAGAAACAAGCTTGACTATATCATACATAATTTCTTAGATTTCGACATTTTATCTTACACAGAAACACACCTCTCGATAGATATCCATGACGATGATTTATTACTAGAAGGCTTAGATAAAATATATCGTAAAGACAAATCATGTCATTCAGGCGGCGTTTTAGTTTATGTTTCACCGATTTAAGTCCAACCAGAAATTTTGAGTTAGAAAATATTGTTCCTGAATCCATTTGGATTGAAATTAAAGATCAGAGTCAATTTTATTTTATTTGCACTGTATACCGACCTCCACACTATCCAGTTGATTTTTGGGATATTGTTAACACCTGTATTGAAAAGGCTTCGGAAATACACTCAAATATAATAATTTTAGGTGACATAAATGAAGATCAGTTAAATCCTTATAATAAAAAATTTCGTAATATACTTGAATTTAATAATATGTCTAATATAATAAAAGAACCAACGCGTGTAACTAATTCTACTCAAACAGTGATAGATCCAATAGCACTTTCGAACCAGCTAACATGTTTTGACTCGGGCATTCACGAAACACCGGGTTTCATTAGTGGTCACTTTGGCACATATGTATTTATCAAATGTGATATATATGAAAATATACCATTTAAAAGAACAGTTTGGAACTATAAGCGTGCTGATTTTAAAATATTTAATAATTTGATTACCATTACAGACTGGACAATTGTACTTGATGGCTCTCTACATGTTGCTACTAAATAGTTTATTACAAAATTTATTGACTTAACGAAATTATGTATTCCAACAAATCTTATAACAATTCGTCCAAGAGACAAGCCATGGTACAACTCCGAAATTAGACAAACATCCCATAAGCGCGATAGGCAAAAACAATTAGCTCTCTGCACAGGAAACAAATCGGATTGGCAAGTTTTAAAACATTTAAGAAAAAAGGTAAATAACATGAAAACACACGCAAAAGAAACATTTTTTAATAATCTAGAATACTCATTGGGTGATATTAACTCAACACTTTCTTGCACTTATAGGAAAACAATCAAAATGTTGATTGAAGAAAATTCTAAAAGTTGTGGCAGCATACCTCCTCTTATTAACAATGACAATTCGTATTATGTGGCTGATGAAGATAAAGCCAATGCTTTAAACGATTTTTTGTGTCAGTTTCATCAATAAACGATTCTCATATCAATCTTCCAGCATTTTGGACGAAAACTAACAAAAACTTAACTGACGTCAAAATCACTGAAACAGAAATAACCGATATTTTATATAATTTAATTGTAAACAAATCCAGCGGACCCGATGAAATAAGCCACCGTATGTTAAAAGAAACATGTAAATCTATTTGTCATCCACTTTGTATATTTTTAATCGATCTTTGCAAGAAAGTAAATATCCAAATGCTTGGAAATTAGCAAATGTTATGCCATTATTCAAAAAAGGAACAAAAGACTCACCATCAAACTACAGGCCAATTTCACTTATTAGTTGTGTAGGAAAGGTTATTGAACGTGTTATATTTAAACACATTCACAATTATTTACATGCGAACAAACTTATATATAAAAACAATCCGGGTTTTTTACCTGGATATTCCACAGTTTATCAATTAATTGATATCTACAATCAAATTTGCAAAGCTTTTGATGATAAAAAATCTACATGTATGGTGTTTTGTGATATTTCGAAGGCATTCGATCGTGTCTGGCATAAAGGTTTAATTTTTAAACTTCGTCAATACGGAATAACTGGCAACCATATCAATTGGATATCTGACTATTTGACAAATCGTAATCAGAGGGTATTTGTTCAGTCTTCTTTTTCTGAAATGAAATATTTAAATGCTGGTGTGCCCCAAGATTCTGTTTTAGGACCTCTCTTGTTTTTAATTTATGTAAATAATATTGCCGACTCTTTACAAAGTGTAATGGAGACCTGCAAAAAATATCTCTTTGGGCTAAATAATGACTAGTCAATTTCAATCCGTCGGAAACAGAAGTTATATTTTTTTCACTTACCAACAGAAATCTTCCATCTTTATATTTTGATAATACACAATTAACATTCGGTGATCACCATAAACATCTAGGAGTAACACTAAGTCACGACGGTACTTGGCACGAATATATTTCGAATATTTTATCTTCAGCATCCAAAGTACTCGGTTGGATGAGGATGATGAAATTCAGATTAAAACGCAAAACCCTTAACCAAATATACATATTTTATCTTCGCCCTATCTTAGAATACTCATCCATAATTTGGGATAACTGTACTAAATACGAAACTGATACTTTGGAAACAATTCAATATGAAGCCGCAAGAATTGTTACAGGCCTCACGCGTTCTGTTTCAATTGAAACATTACTAAATGAAATTGGTTGGGTTTCTTTTACAGACAGGAGGAAAATGCAAAAAAATAATTCTTATTTATAAACAAAAACAAGGCGATATACCAAGCTATATGGAAGACATGTTCCCTTTTACTATATCCGAGTCAAATCCGTACAATCTAAGAAAACATTCTGACTTTGTTACATTGACTAGTCGCACAGAAATATACTCAAGATCAGTTATTCCCTCATCACTGAAACTTTGGAATGAACTTGATATAAATATTCGAAAGTCTACATCACTCCTATCTTTTAAAAGCAAACTTAAAGATCTTTTTAAACCTCCAATAGTACCAATGTTATTTTTATTCGGTGACCGATACCTATCAATTCAACACACTCAATTAAGAAATAATTGCAGTAATTTAAACGCCGACCTTTATGTTATCCACTTAAGAGATTCTCCCATTTGTGCCTGTGGTGATGAATTCGAAGATGCAGGACATTTTAGTTTTCGATGTGACCTTTTCAGAATTGAAAGACGGCAACTATTCAAATACTCGTGAATTCCACTCATTAAGTACCAATAAATTATTATACGGCAATGCAGATCTAACACTAGAGAATAATCAACTTATGTTTCAACATTTTCAGAAATATATTAAACAGACAAAACGTTTTCAACCTGGATACTAACTTAAATTAACTTGGTGCTGTCACTGTTGTAGCGTGAACAGTGTGAGGATGTGGTGAGGAGTGAGGATTCTATGGGGACTGAGCGGCATGGTATTATTTTTGTTGTTTGTTTTCTCTGATATTGTTTTTTCTTTCTTTCCATATTTTTTTTTTTTTTGTACTAAGTTCCCTTTTCATTTTTTTTCAACCCGGTAAACATATACATTCATACAGCCGCACTGGAGAGAAATGTAACTAATGTTGTTATAACTTGTAGTTCAATCCATTTGCATATGTTATATATTTTGTTATCATTTAATGTTAATTTGTATATATTGATATTATGTAACATACGTAATAAAATATGTTTAAACTAAATTACACAATTAAAGCACCTACGGATGAGACTTACACTTTTTTTACCTAAATTACACAATACAAGTGTTACCAGCATGATGAAAGGACAAGTGTTTGATACTTATATTTTACAAGCCAGGCACTGACTCCATGATAAGAACACCTTTAATACCTAAATAACACAATTTAAACACCCACGGCATGAGAACCACGCGATTGATACTTAAACTACACAAGTCATTTTGTATTTAAATAAGACAAGTCAAGCACCAAATGCATGGTAAACAAACGTTTGGTACCAAGGAGGTTATACAATAAGAGCACCAACGGTATGAGAACTACACGTTTGGTACCTACATTACACAAGACAAGTGCTACATGAATGATGAGCCCTTTCTTTATACTTAAATTACACACGATAAGCACCAACCGCATGATAATCACACGTTTTATACAAGTACCTAGATACAACATTTACCATCGGAATGTGAACTACGCGTTTGGTACCTAAATTACACTAGACAAGCACCTATTTCATAAAAAGCACATACTTGAATATGGTACCTTAATTACACTATTATTGCATTAACGGTATGAAAATCACACGTTTGGTACCTAAAGTACACATGACAAACACTTCATGCATGATAAGCACATGTTTGGTACCTAAATTACAAAATAAAAGCACCAACTGCATGATATGTACACGGTTGTACCTAATTTACACAAAGCAAACTCTACCTGCATGACAAGCTCGTATTTGGTACTTAAATAACACACTTAAAGCACTTACCGCATAAGAACCATCAGTTTGGTACCTAAACTACACAAGACAAGCATCGATTGCATACTAAGCACAGGTTTGGTCTTTAAATTATATAAGACAAGTGCATAATAAGCACGTTGGATATGTTTGTAACTTCAATTGGACAAGTCAAGTACCAACTGCATGATAAACAAACGTTTGTTATAAACATTACACAACGGCAAGATAACTACATGTTTGGTACCTATATTACACAATCCCAGCGCTACATGACTTATGAGCACGTGTTTAGTACTTAAAATACACAAGAAAAGCACCAACTGCATGTGAACCACAAGTTTGATAACTTCAATGCACACGACAGTTACCATCGGCATGAGAACCACGCGTCTGGTACTTACACTACACACGACAAACACCAAGTGCATAGTGAGTACACGTTTGGGACCTAATTTACACAATCAAAACACCTACGGCTTAAGAACCACACGTTACACAAGACAAATGTGACCTAAATGATAAAAGGGCACGTGTTTGGTACTTTGATTATATAAGACAAGCACCCACTACATGATAAGCATACTTTCGGTACCTAAAATACACAATTAAAGCATGGCACTATAACCACGCGTTTGGTACCTAAATTACACATTACATAGTGTTACATGCACGATAAAAGTGCACGTGTTTCGAACACAAAACAAGCACCCGCTCCATAATAAGCACATCTTTGATACCTATATTAAAAATGGTTTCTTATGCAACAATTGATTGTCTTATTCATTACGAGATGGTCTTTTTCGACACTTTACGTTTTACGTATTCGAAACTTGATTTTTTTACTACATACCCAACATCCTAAGTTGACGTTTGGAATTCTTACACAATATTATATTTTCGAACTCGATACTTAATTTCATTACTTAATATTCAATTTTCATACTCAATACACATTACCTTTCTCGACACTCAATTTTCTTTCTTGACACTAGATTTTCTCACTCAATTCTCGACATCCTTACTCGACATTTGACTTTCTTAATCAATACTCACCATCCTTACTCGACATGCAAATTATTATGTTATAACACTCGAGTTTCTTAATAATCAACATCCTTACTTGACATTCAATTACATTTCTCAATATTTGTTTTTCTTACGCACCACTTAGGTGTTCTTACTCTACATTCAATTTTATTTCTTAACACTTAACTTTTCTACTTTAACAATAAAAATCTCCAAGTCACTTGATTTTCTTAATAAATTTTCAATATCATCTCTCGAAATTTGATTACCTTAGTCAACACTTGATTTTCTTACTTGACAATTTATTTTCTTATTCGACACTAGATTCTCTCACTCGATACAAAACATCCTTAATCGACATTAGATTTTCTTACTCGTCAGTTGAGTTTCTAATCAATATATATTCAACTTCCTTACATGACTTGAGATTTTTATTATATTTTATTTTATATTTAATGTTCGTACACAACACATAATTTTATTATATCATATATATATATATATATAATCTTAAAAATATTTATACCATTCAAACCATCCTTTGTAAATAACCGTTTTGTTGTTTAACTTCATCTTCGATTTTTTCTAAATAATGAATGCACTTATTGTTTCACCTATGAATTATTATTTTTACATGTAGTCAACCATCAAGTAAGAATATATTTGAGAAAAACACATTTTTGAACATACATGCAGTTGATATCACATTGATATCATATTTAACAATTATACTACATGTACCACCAAAACGTCATAAATTATTTATTTTCTGCAACACTCTTGTGCTACCGTTTACCATGCGCTTGATTCAGGAAATATATCACTTTTCCAAAACTTCAAAATATAGTTACTGTATTAGTTTGATTGTACTAGGATAATGTTCCATTATCTATTGATTCATGCTTTTTTTTCTTTTTTTTGAGGATTAAGTAATCTTGTCATGGGCATGTTAGTTTTTGGAGAACAAAAGTAGTGTTAATGCAGGTTGTGTTGAAGGTACCAGAATATGTTTGAAAATACGTTATAGATAATGCACATTATTGAATGCATGGGGAAATATATGTCTATAAATTTAAACAAAATATATTCATATATACTCATATATTATTACAAAAATGTAAAACATATAAAATATACTCAGAGAAGAGAATGACTTGGAAAAATTAATACATAGATGAATGTTACTACTAAACTATAACATTTAAACTTCATGACTTTTATTAGTGACACATTTAAGATTAACCGACTATCAATCATTAAATGCGGATACAAATATATGTACAACTCTGTGCATCCAATATCCAACACCTTGATTTTTGTCCAAATCTTTCTTAACATTAAATTATTAGAAAATAACATTTACATTACACAAATGAAGAACATATATAGTACATGTATATGGATGTATTTTTACTCTATACAATCATGTACCCGACTATGACTACAAGGAAATCACCAGTATCTAAATCAGAAACATGATTAAAACCAACCATGTTCATAAAACAAGAATGACGAATATAAAGTGTAAGATTCACAGACTCAAAATTAAGAAAATTTTTAATGCTTGGGTTTCAATAAAATTGGAAATATTACTTTCTAGCAACAACATGACAACAACACAGTGACTAGTTAATGAACGACGACTGTATAACACACTTTCTAGCATATATCATATACGATTGTGTCAAGATGTTTATTAATGTATCATATAACATGCAGGTTTCAAAAAATGGTAAATAATACACACACTTTACTTTACGTGATCGTCTAATCAGAGAAAAAGACTTGTTTTCTATGAATTGGACTTTTACAAAGATGAAACACAAATGGAAAAACATCATGAGTCAAAGCGTATAGACACACCATACACAATACAAGGATATTACTTCCCAAGTACGATGGTGTTATCGGTTTCCGATCACTTAAGAATTGCCGCTAAATATTTCAATGGAAAAGTAATTGCTTGTACAAAGCGTTAATTAAAGCGTATAATTAACAGTTACGTTAAAATAATAATATGTCAAAAAGTTAACAAATTAATGCGCATTGTCTTCAAACTCACTTCAGATCACAGTAACGCCAATATACGTCCAACACAATACGGCACCTGAGTTCGATCACATGACTGGATGGCGCAATGTGTCAAACTAAAATTACATGAGGCTGCAAAAGTGCAAATAAATGAAAGCAGATAAAACTGCACGTACCTTTCACATAAATAAATATTTCTCAATATTTTTATTCAATAACCATATCAATCCACTGAACAGCATGAGGTTTTTCATTTTTTCTAGTTCTATTTTCTAAAAAAACATTATAGTAACCAAATTAATACACTGATTTTAAAAAAAATATATATATATTCTTTATTAATGCATCTTTATATATGCTGTAACATCTCTTCTTATTCACATCTTATAGCAAACCTTTTCAACTATTTACTTATTTTTATTCAACATTTAACATACCTTTAGTTGTGAATATATTTCTATTAAACGTGTAGTATATATTCTGCATTAACTATAATACGTTGTTTTTTATGTTTGTTACGTCGTGTGCTGTATATTAAGAAAAAATGCGACAAAAGAGTTATTTGTGAACCCAATGAAACTTATATTATCATAATTGGGTATAAATTCCTAAAATAAACTGTAGGTTAAGTCTAACACGCGTCATTTAAGTCCGCTAATAATACCTTTAAAAGCAATTACCTTTTTAGCTCGTCGTCGGCGTCGTCTGTAGACACCCAGGTTAAACTTTTGCGTTTAAATTTTGTTTTTTGCCTCCAAATCCTTAACTGTCTTTTTGATTCTGTTCACATTTGCTTTACTACTTCATTACACATTGCTTTTTATGCTTTTGATATATATATATATATTGACCTAGGTAAAGCAATCTACCATTGGACTTTTGTGAGTTTTATCCCATCGGCAAGCTTTGTTGTCTTCTGACAACTCTTGTTATCAATATTATTCTGATGGTGACTTAAACTATCAAATCAAACACTCAAATTGTGATGAAAACAAACACAAATAGTCCATAATTCAAACACAATATTAAAATATAATTTTCATACAAAATCAATTACACAAAATGTGTTTGACAATGTAACATATTCTATGCCTGCTCCTTGATAAAGCTAAGGAGCAGCACAATGGCGGCCATGAATCACAATAGTTTGTTGTAAAACACATTTAAATACACAAAGTAACATTGCAATACAATACAAGTATAGCAAACAAATGTCCTTAAATTTGATTTAAAGTTTTGATACGACACTGTTACATAGTCTGCCTTATTTCAACGACTAATTGTTAAAACTCCAAACGAATTACGCATTATAGGAAATTGGCGATCTAAAGTCACGTGTCATTGTATGAGAACGTAATAGTAAGATACGATTGGTTAAAATATCTGAATGAAATTTAAAGTAACACATTTTAGTTTTAAAGATGATACTTCAGAAAGTAAACGAATAGAGCTGGTAAAATGACGTAACAGATGCAATATTAAATTATGCCTGGGAGGTAATCTTGTAAATTTGATGATTCCTTTAGGCTGCACAAAACGTTTATCTGATTAAATGTGACTATTGATGATCCTCCGGATCTATCCGTTGTCAGGGTTATATCAAAGGCTTAAACGACCTGAAGGAAGGCTCACTACCTGAGCAAATTCATTAATTATATTATTTTGGGAAATTGAAAAGCGTGTCAATGATTGTATACCCGAATGGCATATAAAAAAAATGTCAAAATGTCTACCTCGCGAATAAATGCATCTTTTGCAGAATTTCTACAATTATTATCATCAACGCTAATATATGCATTACGACAGAAAAAAAGTCATGGAAAATATGCCCCAAAAGCATCATCAGTATTCATTCTTCTTTCATCTCCTATCGTCATTTCTGACCTGACAGAATAGATGATAGATACATATATATATGTTTCTTGATTGATTGATGTTTTAGGTAGAATAATGTCATACATATTAAATATAACGAGATCAAGGTGTAAGCCAACAATTGATTTATGTTCTTAATTCTATAGTTAATTAAAAAAAAATGGGCATGCTAATCATTCACAAAGAAATTCAAATGAAAGAAGTGAAACTTACACTTTAGTGTTTATCAGAGTCTGCACTAACCAAATGTGATGAGATATGTAGGGATCATGTGTCATCCAAGCATTTTTTCCTTTTCAATGTGCACACAATGTTGTAATGTCCCCAGTTGAAGCAGCGGGAAGAGGCAAATGATAAGAAACTCAATGTCGTTTATCAATCATTAAGAGGACTGTGGCCGAGAAAAATCTCACGACCACTGGATAGGTAGTCAGAGGCGCTCCAACTAAGCTAACAAGACCCGGCTTGTATGGCTATAATATATGATATATAACTAATGACACTTCTTCTATACTATTAAATATTCATCTATAATAGTATCTTTAACATAAGCAACAGCAAGAACAACATCAGTAATTACAGTAATGCATCGCAATATACTGGCCAAATACTTAAACTATGTAAGACATTATTTTTACAGTTAAAGAGGCTAAATGTATGAATCAGATGTGTTTCATGTTATTTCATATTTTGCAGAGGTTACTTTACTTACAGTGTTACTTCTGTTACATATTATACAATTGATACTTCTGCTAATTTTGATTATATTTGCTGCTATTTTCGTAATAATGCTACTGTTAATAGTTAATGTTACATTGTTAATTATGTCATTATGATGATGATGATGTCGTTAAGTACCGCGGTTTCTGGCCATATTGTTACAATTACTGCTGTTTCTGTCCTTCACACTACCGTTACTGCTGTTTCTGTCCTTGACACCTCCGTTACTGCTGTTTCTGTCCTTGACACCACTCTTACTGGTGTTTCTGTCTATGACACTACCGTTATTGCTATTTCTGTACTTGACACTACCATTACTACTGTTTCTGTCCATGACACTACCGTTACTGCTGTTTCTGTCCTTGACACTACTGTTACTGCTGTTTCTGTCCATGATACTACCGTTTATGCTGTTTCTGTCATTGTCACTACCGTTACTGCTGGTTCTGTCCATGACCATACCGTTACTGCTGTTTCTGTCATTGACACTACCGTTACTGCTGTTTCTGTCCTTGACACTACCGTTACTGTTGTTTCTGTCCGTGACACTACCGTAACTGCTGTTTCTGTCATTGACACTACTGTTACCGCTGTTTATGTCCTTGACACCACCGTTACTGGTGTTTCTGTGTATGACACTACCGTTTCTGCTATTTCTGTCATTGACACTACTGTAACAGTTGTTTATGTCTTTGACACAACCGTTACTGGTGTTTCTGTCTATGACACTACCGTTTCTACTATTTCTGATCTTGACACTACCGTTACTGCTGTTTCTGTCCATGACACTACCGTAACTGCTGTTTCTGTCCTTGACACCACCGTTACTGCTGTTTATGTCCATGGCACTACCGTTACTGCTGTTTCTGTCATTGCCACTACCGTTACTGTTGTTTTTGTCATTGACACTACCGTTACTGCTGTTTCTGTCATTGACACTACCAATACTATTGTTTCTGTCCGTTACAATACCGTTACTGCTGTTTCTGTCCTTGACACTACCGTTACTGCTGTTTCTGTCCTTGGCACTACCGTTATTGATGTTCTGTCCTTGACACAACCGTTACTGCTGTTTCTGCCCGTGACACACCGTTACTGCTGTTTCTGTCCTTGACACTACCGTTACTGCTGTTTCGGTCCATGACACTACCGTTACTGCTGTTTCTGTCCTTGACACTACCGACTCTGCTGTTTCTGTCCTTGACACTACTTTTATTGCTGTTTTTATGTCCTTGACACTACCGTTATTCTGTTTCTGTCCGTGACACTTCCGTTACTGATGTGTCTGCCCGTGACACTACCGTTACTGCTGTTTCTGTCCTTTACACTACCGTTACTGTTGTGTCTTTCCGTGACACTACCATAACTGTTGTGTCAGTTCTTGACACTACCAATACTGTTGTTTCTGTTCGTGCCGCTAGCGTTATTGCCGTTTCTGTCATTGACACTACTGTTACTGCTGTTTCTGTCCATGACACTACCGTAACTGCTGTTTCTGTCAATGACACTACCATTACTGATGTTTCTGTACTTGACACTACCGTTACTGTTGTGTCTGTCCCTGACACTACCATAACTGCTGCGTTTGTCCGTGACACTACCATAACTGCTGTGTCTGTCCGTGACACTACCATCACTGTTGTGTCTGTTCGCGACACTACAATTACTGCTGTTTCTGTCCGTGCCACTACCGTCACTGCTGTTTTTGTCTGTCACTACTTCGTAACTACCGGTCCTGTCCATAATAATACAAATACGTCGGTTGTACTGTCCATTATAATACCGTTATTGTTGTTTCTATCCATGATGCTACTGTTACTGCTGTTTCTGTCCATGATACTACTGTAACTGGTATTTCTCCTCATGTATGTGTCGTTACTGCTGTGTCTGTCTTTGATATAACAGTTACTGCTGTTTCTATCCATGATAATATCGATACTGCTGTGTCTGTCCATCATATTACCGTAACTGCTGTTTCTGTCCAAGGTACTTCTGTTGCTGCTGTTTCTGTCCAAGGTACTTCTGTTACTGCTGTTTCTGTCCATGATGCTATAGTTATTGCTGTTGATGTCTTTGTAACTACTAAAGTGTACATACTTAATGCAATAATTGACGACTTAATTGTCATCCAATATTAATTACTTAAGACGGTATTCTAGGTGTTGCCGCTCTAGAGTATCATACCGTAGACACACGATATAATGCCCACCAGGTCCCATTACAATGACACTAGGTCGAACAGATTTAAAGCTATTCTCTAAATGCTTAACACCAAGCAAGGAAGATTCAAGTCTATTTTTCAAGTCTTTGTTCAGTTTAGGTTAAGTTGTACTAATTGTGTTGATACTAATTTAGTTAAGCTCGGTTATGAAGAGAGCTCAGAGTTTTAACCAGTTATGAATATTGTTTTTTAGAGGTCATTGGGCCCTGTTGGGATTGTGAGCTACTAAAACAGTGTATTTACTGCACTACCACTCCGCTTAAAACCATATTTTATATATAATGGTACAACCACTACTGTGTATATCGGTCATTTATTCATTAACATTAATTACAACCGTAACGTCACACACATAAGCAAGGCGAAAAGGCAATAAACACACAAACAAAAAAAAAACACGATAATTATAGTATCAATATCACAGTTAACATTAATAGTAACACCATTAGTAATTTCAAAGATATAGTAAGTATGTTCACTTGTTCGAATACCGACTAAATTGTGTGCACGGTGAACGTGTTCAGTGTTCTTACACCGAATTGCGTAAATAACATTGCTACCATCGTTTTTACAAAAAAAAACAACATTCAGCCATATGATCTGTTGTATAAAAACACTCAGCTTTATGACTAACAAAACACAAACGGGGATTTCCCTACCTTCGTTAGACTCTAAAATTAAAATGCCATTAATTTAAAAAAAACACTAGCATTTTCATATTAATGATGTGATCGTAATATATAAGCATTACCATATGAACCATTAGAACGTTGCACATTATGTACATATTTAAGACATATTCAATAAAATAATTTTACAACACCCCAGACATGGTCGACGGTAAATATGAATTCCACTGTTAGGCAAATCGATAATGTGGTTGCTTTGTAATGTTTACCTCATGAGTGAACACAATGAAACACATTATTAAACTCAAGGACAACATGTTTACGTGCAGCGTCTAAAATCTATAACTCCGGTGTGTCTACTTGTTTAATTACGAACAAATGCCGTAATCCTTTGTTGTCATTATGTGTGTACGTACTTTACTTGCCGGGTTAAATACAGAATAAATAACGCATGTATGCAGGCATATCGTGCTTTGTCAATCAAGTATCTACTTAATCTACCTGGTTGACAACCTTGCCGTCCATGTTTACCGCAGTCAGAACGTAAACAAACACGTTTAGAAACCAATACTACAATGTGTGGGTGTGTCTCACAATTACTCATTTAACTGCATAATTATACCGTAAGGGTCTTTCTAATGAAATGAGAGTATTGGGGTGGTAACAAGACGCAGAAAAGTGATTTAATGGTAAATCGCGAAAATACATGTCTTCTTTTTTTGTTTATATCAATCATTATGACAGCTTTTAGTTAATTCCAGTTCATTTATTGTTTTATTAAAGTTAAATATTGCATTATTCGTTACACATGGATGGTCTGGATTTCACAGTGTAAATTTCATACTTTCAATGATATGATCAATTTCATCAATATTCACACCCTGTTAATGGGTTACCCTTCTATTTAAACCATATGATCAAATAAGCACTAAATCACCCATTTGATCCGATCCTCCTGTGTCATTTGACAATCTTGATCTACTTTAAATATTGTGATGGTGATGGACCATCGGGAGGAAAAGCGTCAGCCTCGCATGCGTAAGGTTTTGAGTTTGATCCCATTTCGGGGATCAAAATGTTACTTCCTCGCTTGGCACTCGGCATTCAGGGGATAGTTCTAGGTCTAGTTCTAGAGATCATTTATACCACATATGAATGAATTAGGCTCATCAGTTCTTGAGAAGAAGATTGGAAGAGCCTTAATTCCAGTATCACACCCCTCGCCTGTCTATCAGTATCATGTTCGATCCCGTCTCGTAATGTCACTTCTTATGTGAAATGTATGTATGAGGTTTAACGTTTTAGCTATACAGTTATGATATTCAAAGGTTTAAACACGCTGTATATGTTCTCAAACGTGTGATATATCAAACTCAGACTATTTCAAATGAGATGTAAAAGGACCGTTTTTGTTTTTTGCTGTATAATTAGTAAAGCTTATATAACTATGTGTAAAGAGCTTTTATTAAACACCTAAAATAGCTATTTAAATGAGCTCCGAGCATTTGTACCACGTGACTGTTCATACGAAATCGTTATTGTATCACTTCAACGCGGACTAGACTAGTCCGCAAAATATAATTTATGCATTTATTTCAATTGTAGACTGGTACTTTACGTAAATATATTGGTCTTAGATTTTAGAGTGGTCCGATATGTATATGCATTTATCTTAAGTTGTAGACAAATTCATTAGGTATATGCATTTATCTTAAGTTGTAGACAGATTCATTAGGTATATGCATTTATCTTAAGTTGTAGACTAATCTGTTTAGATTTCGCATTGATCCAGACTTGTACATTGCTCCATCAGTTTTATAAATTTATCTTAAGTTGTAGACTAATCCGTTGAGATTGCGCATTGATCCTGACTTGTAGATGGATCCATCAGGTTTATCGATTTATCTTAAGTTGTAGACTAATCCGTTAGGTACATACATTTGCCTTCAGATGTATACTGGTCCGTTAGGTATATATCTAAGGTGTAAACAGATCCATTAAATATACCCTATGATTAAAGTTTAAGACTGATCGGTTAGGTATATGCATTGCTCTTCAGTTGTATACTTTTTTTGAATTTGGGTTTAATGCCATATTTCAGGTTATATATGGCATTTCCAGTTTAACTTGTGGAAGAGGAACTCAGACAGAGTCAGACTGATTGGAACCACCGTGTTTCCGCAAGTAACTGGAAACTTTCTCACATAAAGTATTTTGAGCGAGCGGGATTCGTACCTTCGATCTTAGCGGTGAGAGGTTAGTGATCTTGAGACGGTGATTTAGACCACTCGACCACGGAGGACCCTCCAGTTGTATACTGATTCGTTAGACATATGTATTGGTCTTTATATGTAGACGGATCCATTAGATATATGACTTAATCTTAAGTTGTAGACTAGTCCGTTAGGTATACGCATTGATCTTTAATCGTTGACTGATCTATTAGATATATGTTTTACTCTTATGTTGTAGACAAGTCCGTTAGTTATACGCATTGATCTTTAGTTGTTGACTGATCCATTAGGTATATGTTTTGCTCTTATGTTGAAGACGGATACGTTTGGTATGCGCATTGATCTTAAGTCGTATACTGGTTCGTTAGGTATATGAAGTTCCAAATTTCGTGAAATTGTTAAACGTGCTTAGAATATTCATGTTTACATCCATTTTAACCTTGTAAAAGTTTACACAGACTGTTATACAAATGTTTTCCTTCGATATCAAAATTGCATATGGATAAAACATGTGCTCATTTACATTGCAGCACGTGACGTAAAATTACAATCGGTTAGACATAGATACCGCCCAAAATATTACCGACAATGTGTGTTATCACACAGAAAACAATGCAGAGTTGTCAGATGATTTAATGATATCATCACCACTGTAGGTTTTTGTTTAACAATATACTTTTAGGCTTACTGACATGAATCATAACAGAAACCCTAAACAATGTTATATTATGCTAAGAAAACAATTTGATGATGTTGGTAATGACTGACTTGGACTGACTTGGACTACACATGTTAAATTTTACTTTTAAGATATAGTTTTGGTTTATCCTGGATTTTCAGATTATGCTGAAAATAAAAATCTTTTTTTTTCTTTTTTTTTTTTTGCATTATTCAAAGAACGTGTTATTGACTGTGCTGTACAAGATTGACGATCGTATAAAACTTTAAATCTCTTTTACATGTTGGAAAATATCTTACTTGATCCATACATCTAAAGTTTAAATTTGCTTTTGCAAAATATAGATGTGCAGCTCACAAATTATATGCAGAAACTGGAAGAATGGATATAATTTCTATATTTTGTGCAGCTGGACAGTTTGAAAAAAGAAATAAAACACTATGTAGATTTTTTTTTGAAGTATTTAATAAAATAAATTTATCTTCCCAATCACTTAACATGCAAACAAATGAAAATTAATTGTTATCTGTCTTTGATATATGTTGTATATATGTAACGCTGTTTTCACTTTTCACTGTAGATGATATAAATGTAATTATGTATTATGGGCCGGAGGCCTAGATTGCTTAATAAAACATTTGTCATTTGTTATTGTCATTTGTCACTTTAACAAATACTTGCAAACTAAATAGTGCAATATTATCATGTGGTGTAATAGGAAGCGGGTAGTGAGCTGGATCTATATAATATTTATTTAATCGTCTATTACAGGAGATATAATATAGCACCATATTAAAACGAAATAAATTTCCACAGAAACAACTACAACATTAAAACAAACATTTATGTGTGAACAGCCAGACACACATCTACAGACAAGATAAGCTCGCCCAGCTGCAGTTTCCTTGTTAAAACGAAACAAACACAAACAAGAAAACTAGTCAATTATAGATTTGCAGAGAACAAATGTGCCCATTTTTGCTGTATATTACAATACTCATATCAAAATTAATGTTCAAATGATTAAATGTATATCTATAAAACCTTTAATTGAATTATTGGACTATATTTATTTATTGGACCATACCAAATTGCAAATCATATTTCGTAAGACGTTTGTGTAAATCAGGAATGCCACCTAATGTTTGATGATCAAAATCATAGGAACTCAAAAGTTGGTTTGCAAACACAATCGTCGCATAATATGTATTCGGAAATCTGATTAAATATGGTCAAAAAAGTTGTACTATTTGTAGTCAATATTGGTTTTGATTGAACGATATTCTTAGAACGACAAATACCATATTAGTATTGGCACAGAACGGCAACCTTTGAATACAATGTATAAAAAGAAAGATGAGTACGTTACATCTAAAGAAAGCAAATGTAAACGTGTTCCATTGTTCACAGCCATAACTCGTCTTAGTCAGAAAAATACATTTATAAATTGATAAGATGTTAAGGAATTGAAGTCGTGAAAGAGTAGATCACTATTCATTAGATTCAGAAATGCTCTCTGTAAAATAAAGTGCCAGACACATATATACATGAATATACTCAATCATTAACGTACATCTATAATAACGGACTCCCTAAGTGTAAATTACAATACACCCAATTGTTCAATTGTATTATAGGTCGTGACCAAGTTTCTATTGTCATGTACTGTTATTTTGTAAACACGTGTGATTTCTTTCAAAACTATAACATCACAAATTAACATCATCCCTATCTGACATAAATAATCTAACATACATTGATATTCTTACTTGGTACATTGGCAGCCATTCTCTTGAACACAAAAAGATAAGACGTGATATAATACACGTTTTACAAATATTACACGGATTTAATAAAACATCAAACGATGAATTATTAAACTGGGTCGCATTCACTGGGAAAAGTGTATTTATGTTAAAAACACACTCAAAACTAACATAAAGAAACGTTTATTTAGATGTAAAACGTGTTGTAAGCTGGAATTCTCTACTTAACGATGTAAAACACCGAGAATAAACGTCTATAAAATAAAAAAATGTTGAACTTGAATGGATTAAGAAAACGATAAAGACCAAACACAACAGGCGGATCAACAGAAGACGGTGGCAGATTTACGTTCTCGAAATAATTAATTTATTGTACGATATCTAAATATTTCAATTCCAATATTGACATTGGCATTGATACCATATTGTGTTTAAAAAGGAGTAAAAACATTAAATGTATTCGATGAAATGTCTCTCTCAGATTTACCGATAATGCTGTAAAGATGATTACAATTTTATTTGTAAATACAGTCAAAACTCGTTATTTCGAATTCCGTGGGACCGTAAAAATAATTCGAAATATCCGAAGTTCGATTTATCAGGAGTGTATTTTTGTTCAACTTTTTACCGTTACCCCACCCACATCATAAATCGTTGAAAATATACATGTTAAATATCTCTATTTGTTTTTTTTCAATATAACACGTTGTCGTTATATTTACACATGATACAAACTTTGTTTATATTGATGTGTACGGTGGATTTATCTTAAATTCTACTGTTTACCTGCGTTATTTTCTTCTATGCAAACGTATGTTGTGCGATGTTATCCTTGTGTAGGCAAATTATCTATTTGCACAGTACGTGAACATTGTATATTTTTGAGTGCGATATAATAAATAAACAAAATATACTTTTAATTTTTATACTTTTAATTTACATGAATATCAAATAAATAGAAAAGGCAACTGAAATATAAACACAGGTTATATACAATCAATGGTTACAACAATTTTACAAATAAAATAAGACGAAAAATAGCACATGTCAAAAACGTCTTCTAACACTTCGGCGTTGTTTGTCTAATTAGTGTGTATATCGCTCGGGTTTGTATCATAACAATTTGATGACACAATTAACTTACCGGCCAGTACAGATACATGAAGCGATAAATTACAGGTATGGGATCAACAATTATCACCTTCGACGGTTTGCCTTTCATCTTCACGCGGTGATAAAAATTCGAAATAACGAGTGAGAAATCAATAGATTTTAGGATGGAGGACCGAAAAACAGATTCGAAATAGTGAATAATTCGAATTACTGGAATTTGATATATCAGGAGTTAATTAATATAGAAATAGAAGGGAAAAAAACGGGACCGAACTTCAAATTTGAGATAACCGGAAATTCGAAATATCAGAGTTCGAGTTGGTGAGTATCAACTGTATGTTGTAAATACGCTTAGTTATGTTGTCGGCTACACTATCACAATATTACAACGAGGAAGTGTATTCCTTGCATACGTGTAGGGTGTTTCTCATAAGCTCATTACTTGTGTCGAGACTGTAATTAGTACTTCACTTTCATTTACGTTTAATAATGTATCTTAACACGATTTAACTCAATCACACAAAGTAAACATTTAAAACGAGAAATAGTTTCACACCTGTATCTGTCATAAAATACATTACTGAACATAAACAAATAAAAGCTTGGCATATTGATACTAATCTAAACATGTATTAGAACAATATGATGTACGGTGTCAGTATTTATTTTCCATATAGCAAACAATTATGTCTACTGAAGCTCAACAATTGATGAATGCTATTATGAAAAATACCTGTACAACACGATGAGGATAGCCTACTACATATAACCAATATAACTGATTCGGAACGCGATTAGTTGAGGCCACCGCGTGCATTCAAGACACAGCACTATTAATCCCTCTGCTAATAACATTGTTACTACAACTAATACTCCTATTTTAACTACAACTACCACATGCACCACCACTTACACATATGTTTACACATGTCGTGATTTAAGAAATAAACAAAAGCATAGTCGTTTATGAACCCATTGAATCTTAAATGTTACATGAGTACTCCAATATTCACATTTAATATTCAAATATTATTTTTATACAAAATCTATGTTTTATGATATGATTACATGTGTGTTATTAATTACTACAATGGCTGACACTGATCGCAGAAGGTTTTACTAAACACATTTAAGTACACATATTAACCAGGGAATATATTAAAGTAATCGAAACAAATTATGTTCTAAATTTTAATTTAAAGCTATGACAACAAACATGGCTTACCTTATTTTGACGATTGAATGTTAAAACTCCAAACAATTTTCACACAGATTTAAGTTTGTATGTCTTGCAAGTATCCGCTTTATTGAACATGTGCGATCATACGTCACGATATTTGATTATATTTTAAAGCTACACATTCAACACTTACTGATTACGCGTTTTCAGAAAGAAGAAGCGTAATGCATACAAAACCAGCATTTCTAAGTCAAACAAGGGCAACAATTTGTATTATATTCATGCAAGAGTTGAGATAGGGACGTCTATCAAAACTTTAACCAAGGTGAGACACCGACGCGTGGGTGAGTAGAAAAGCTTTCTTTATTCTCCGAATAGTCGAGCTAAAAATGTTTGCCACTAAAACAGAATAATAATAAACGATGTAGACGAAAATAATGTAAAAAATAAAAGTATCTATGTATCTGTTTAATTATTTAGTTAGTTGCGTTATACTCGAAAGACTTGGGCTACTCTATATTTTTGAGGAAAAAAAAAAAAAAAAAATGATTTAAGAATATTGCGCAAAGGTTCTTAATCGTTCACCTGTGGGTTGCAGGATACCATGTCAAGATTTTATTATTTCGAGGATCCCAACCCAGACATTTATTATCTAATGAAACCTGTTCAAACCATTATCGGAGACTTGATGACATTAAGCTGTGTGTGTTCTAAGATAAATACATCTACTAAAGTGTAAATAATAATTGCAATATTTGATGACAATTGTCCGCCAACATTAATTACCAGATGTCGTATTGTGTTTAGCGCAGCTTTCAACAATGACGTTATCTACATAAGGCGATATTCTAAGCGTTGCCACACTGGAGTATCATGCCATAGACACACGATATGATACCCATCCAGTCCTATTATACTGAAACCAGGACGACCATATACAGCATGACGGAGTAACCGTTAGAATCGCATTGTCATAATAAACACCACCAGTCAGCCATCTTCAATAACGACAAATTCTAGTATTTGGTATGGCTTGCCGGAGATCGAAACCACGATCTTCTGCATGCGAGGCGAACGATATGCCACTAGACCACTTCCGAGATTTACTAATAAACTTTTTTTCTGGACATGGTTATATATCTACTATTTCAGTCTTAGGGGGGATCCACCATAAAATACAGGTACACGTACTATATTACAAACAATGTCAAATAACAGTTTATTTACGATTAAAGGTCATAACCTGGACAGTAAGTTTCCGAGTTGGTCAGTTCAATTACTTGTCAGATATATTGTGAGGAGTTCTGTCGTGAGAAAAGAAAAATCTAAGTGCAAAGCTAAGGGCACAATTTTAACGAATCAAGGAATAAGAGTATTTATTTCCACATTTATCATTCAATTTGTTCAGGTTAGTTTCGGATGTACGAATACGGTCAATTTAAGCTTTGAGCTCTCTTCACAATCGAGCTAAACTATTTAGATCGATTGTTTAGAGAGCTCAGAGCTGAAATTGACCGTTCTCGATAACCAGTTATGAATGTTTTTTGAGAGGCCATCGGGCCGAGCTGCTATTGCGAGCGACTAAATCAGTATATCCACTGCACTACCACTCCGCTTAAAACCATATTTGATATATAATGGTAATACAACCATTGTCTATATCGGTCATTCATTCATTAACAGAAACTAGATCCGTAACGTCAAACACATAAGCGAAACGAAAGGGTACTAACTACAAACGGAAAACTTTTAAATTGCGTGCAGTGTGCACATGTATAGTACACTTATGACTAGCATTACTACTTTTGTTTATAAAAGGAACCATTCAGCCATATAATATGTTGTATAAATGCGCACAACCTTTATGATTAACAAACACAAACGGGGATTCCCCTACCAATGTTTGGCTCTAAAATTAGAATTAAACAAATCTTAAGCAAAACGAGTTAGGCATATCGATAATTTAATTACGTTGCAAAACGCCAATACTACAATGTGTGGTTTGTCTCAAAATTATTGATTTAAATCCGTATGCCATAATGGTATTTCTAATAAAATGAAGGTATACGTATTTTGAATCGACCCCTCGATCTACCTGTTGAGAAATCAGAGACAACTGTTCGGCATTTACTTCAACATCGTGTCTTCCTTGTGTGTTAAGAATAGCCGTGCCAGGTGACCCGATAATCAGACGAATAAAAACATAACATAAACAACTTTCAACAACGGAGTATTTCATTGACAGTGCAGATAGTGGATAGCTTTGCGTTCTCGAGTTAACTAACCCAATTATACTCGTGTTAAACATTTTATAAAGACATATTCAAATGAAAATATAATAGTGCATGTGTTACCAAACGTGCCAAAAGCTTAATGATACGGTGCGTTCAAGCAGCATTAATAAACGGCTCTAGATGTTCGATCCCGCCGTGTTATTAACTTCTTATGTGAAATGTATGTAAGAGGTATAACATTTTAGATAAATACACTGTAAACGTTCTCGGAAGTGTGATATATCAAACTCTAACTATTTTAAATGAGATGTATAGGACTGCTTTATGCTGTATGTTCAGTTTAAATTACTGTGTTTAAAGAGTCCTTCAGTTGTAAACTGATCGGTCGGTATATGTATTGATCTTAAGTTGTAGAATAATGCTAGGTATTAGTTGTAGACTGATCCGTTAGGTATATGTATTGGTATTAAGTTGTACATTGGCCGTTAGGTATATACATTGATATTTAGTTGTAGATTGATCTGTTAGGTATATGCATTTGTCTTAAGGTGTAGACAGATCCATTAAGTATATACATTTGTCTTAGGTTGTATACTGATCCATTAGGTATATGCATTGATCTTAAGTTGTAGAATACTGTAAGATATGCTCGTTATCATTAAATGATAAAAGAATGTTAAATCGATCCAATCAGAATATCTGAGATTACTGAGGGTCAGATAAACGCGTTATATTTAAATAACGGGTGCTTATATATAAGGCAATTATAGTCAATACTGGATTGCACAAAGTCACTTTATGTTACATTAAATTTGACAAAATAAATATTAGAGCATTTAATTGAGGTAAACAAGATATGAATAAATAGTACAACACGGATATATGATATAATGGTACAACACAAATATATGATATGATAGTACAACACGGATATATGGTATAATAGTACAACACATATATATGATATAATAGTACAACAAGAATATATGATATAATAGTACAACACGGATAAATGATAGAATAGTACAACACAAATATATGATATAATAGTACAACACGGATATATGGTATAATAGTACAACAATGGTATATGATAGAATTGTACAACAAGGATATATGGTATAATAGTACAACACAAATATATGATATAATGGTACAAAACGAATATATGATATAATAGTACAACACGAATATATGATAGAATAGTACAACACAAATATATGATAAAATAGTACACCACGAATATATGGTATAACAGAACAACACGGGTATATCATATAATAGTACTACTGAATTATATGATATAATAGTATAACTCTGGTATATGATATAATAGTACGACACGGATATATGGTATAATAGTACAAAACAGGTATATAGTGCAGCACGGGTATATAATAGTTGAGGACGGGTTAAAGTTATACTAGTTGAGCATGAGTTTATGTTATAATTGTACAACACGTGTATATAGTGCAGCACGGGTATATAATATAATAGTTGAGCACGGGTTTAAGTTATACTAGATGAGCACGAGTTTATGATATAATAGTAAAAAACGGGTAAATAGTGTAGCACGGGTATATAATATAATAGTTGAGCACGGGTTTAAGTTATACTAATTGAACACGAGTTTATGATATAAATGTACAATACGGGTATAGAGTGCAACACGGGTATATAATATAATAGTTGAGCACGGGTTTAAGTTATACTAGTTGAGCACGAGTTTATGATATAACTGTACAACACGGATATACAGTGCAGCACGGGTATATAATATAATAGTTGAGCACTGGTTTAAGTTATACTAGTAGAGCACGAGTTTGTGATATAATAGTACAAAACGGGTATATAGTGCAGCACGGGTATATAATATAATAGTTGAGCACGGGTTTAAGTTGTACTAGCTGAGCACCAGTTTATGATATAATAGTACAACACGGGTATAAAGTGCAGCACAGGTATATAATGCAATAGTTGAGCACGGGTTTAAGTTATACTAGTTTAGCACCAGTTTATGATATAATAGTACAAAACGGGTATATAGAGCAGCACGGGTATATAATATTATAGTTGAGCACGGGTTTAAGTTATAATAGTTGAGCACAAGTTTATTATAAAATAGTACAACACGGGTATATAGTGAAGCACTGGTATATAATATTATAATTGAGCACGGGTTTAAGCTATACTAGTTGAGCACGAGATTATTATAACATAGTACAACACGGGTATAGAGTGCAGCACGGGTATATAGTATAATAGTTGAAGACGTGTTTAAGTTATACTAGTTGAGCACGAGTTTATTATATAATTGTACAACACGAATATATAGTGCAGCACGGGTATATAGTATAATAGTTGAGCACGGGTTTAAGTTATACTAGTTGAGCACGAGTTTATGATATAATAGTACAAAACGGGTATAAAGTGCAGCACGGGTATATAATGTAATAGTTGAGCACGGGTTTAAGTTATACTAGTTGAGCACGAATTTATGATATAATAGTACAACACGGATATATTGTGCAGCACGGGTATATAGTATACTAGTTGAGCACGGGTTTAAGTTATACTAGTTGAGCACGAGTTTATGATATAATTGTTCAACACGGATATATAGTGCAGCACGGGTATATAGTGTAATAGTTGAGCACGGGTTTAAGTTATACTAGTTGAGCACGAGTTTATGATATAATAGTACAAAACGGGTATATATTTTGCAGAATTGGTATATACTATATAAGTTGAGCACGGGTTTAAGTTATACTAGTAGAGAACGAGTTATGATATAATAGTACAAAACGGGTATATATTGCAGCACGGGTATATAATATATTAGTTGAGCACGAGTTTAGATATAATAGTACAACACGGGTATAAAGTGCAGCACGGGTATATAATGTAATAGTTGAGCACGGGTTTAAGTTATACTAGTTGAGCACGAGTTTATGATAGTATAGTACAAAACGGGTATATAGTGCAGCACGGGTATATGAAATTGTATTTGAACACGGGTTTAAGTTATACTAGTTGAGCACAAGTTTATTATAAAATAGTACAACACGGGTATATAGTGTAGCACTGGTATATAATATTATAATTGAGCACGAGTTTAAGTTATACTAGTTGAGCACGAGTTTATTATAAAATAGTACAACACGAGTATATAGTGCAGCACGGGTATATAGTATAATAGTTGAGCACAGGTTTAAGTTATACTAGTTGAGCACGAGTTTATGATATAATTGTTCAACACGGATATATAGTGCAGCACGGGTATATAGTGTAACAGTTGAGCACAGGTTTAAGTTATACTAGTTGAGCACGAGTTTATTATATAATTGTACAACACGAATATATAGTGCAGCACGGGTATATAGTATAATAGTTGAGCACGGGTTTAAGTTATACTAGTTGAGCACGAGTTTATGATATAATAGTACAAAACGGGTATAAAGTGCAGCACGGGTATATAATGTAATAGTTGAGCACGGGTTTAAGTTATACTAGTTGAGCACGAATTTATGATATAATAGTACAACACGGATATATTGTGCAGCACGGGTATATAGTATAATAGTTGAGCACGGGTTTAAGTTATATTAGTTGAGCACGAGTTTATGATATAATTGTTCAACACGGATATATAGTGCAGCACGGGTATATAGTGTAATAGTTGAGCACGGGTTTAAGTTATACTAGTTGAGCACGAGTTTATGATATAATAGTACAAAACGGGTACATAGTGCAGAACGGGTATATACTATATAAGTTGAGCACGGGTTTAAGTTATACTAGTAGAGAACGAGTTATGATATAATAGTACAAAACGGGTATATATTGCAGCACGGGTATATAATATATTAGTTGAGCACGGGTTTAATTTATACTAGTTGAGCACGAGTTTAGATATAATAGTACAACACGGGTATAAAGTGCAGCACGGGTATATAATGTAATAGTTGAGCACGGGTTTAAGTTATACTAGTTGAGCACGAGTTTATGATAGTATAGTACAAAACGGGTATATAGTGCAGCACGGGTATATAAAATTGTAGTTGAACACGGGTTTAAGTTATACTAGTTGAGCACAAGTTTATTATAAAATAGTACAGCACGGGTATATAGTGTAGCACTGGTATATAATATTATAATTGAGCACGAGTTTAAGTTATACTAGTTGAGCACGAGTTTATTATAAAATAGTACAACACGGGTATATAGTGCAGCACGGGTATATAGTATAATAGTTGAGCACAGGTTTAAGTTATACTAGTTGAGCACGAGTTTATGATATAATTGTTCAACACGGATATATAGTGCAGCACGGGTATATAGTGTAACAGTTGAGCACAGGTTTAAGTTATACTAGTTGGACACGAGTTTATGATATAATAGTACACAATGGGTATAAAGTGCAGCACGGGTATAAAATGTAATAGTTGAGCACGGGCTTAAGTTATACTAGTTGAGCACGAGTTTATGATATAAAAGTACAACACGGTTATATAGTCCAGCACGAGTATATAGTATAATAGTTGAGCACGGGTTTAAGTTATACTAGTTGAGCAGGAGTTTATGATATAATAGTACAAAACGGGTATATAGTGCAGAACGGGTATATAATATATAAGTTGAGCACGGGTTTAAGTTATACTAGTAGAGCACGTGTTTATGATATAATAGTACAAAACGGGTATATAGTGCAGCACGGGTATATAATATAATAGTTGAGCACGGGTTAAAGTTATACTAGTTGAGCACGAGTTTTGATATAATAGTACAACAAGGGTATATAGTGCAGCACGGGTATATAATATAATAGTTGAGCACGGGTTTAAATTATACTAGCTGAGCACGAGTTTTGTTATCATAGTATAAAACGGATATATAGTGCAGCACGGGTATATAATATAATAGTTGAGCACGGGTTTAAGTTATACTAGTTGAGCATGAGTTTTGATATAATAGTACAAAACGGGTATATAGTGCAGCACGGGTATATAATATAATAGTTGAGCACGGGTTTAAGTTATACTAGTTGAGCACGAATTTTGATATAATAGTACAAAACGGGTATATAGTGCAGCACGGGTATATAGTATAATAGTTGAGCACGGTTAAAGTTATACTAATTGAGCACGAGTTTTGATATAATAGTACAAAACGGGTATATAGTGCAGCATGGCTATATAGTATAATAGTTGAGCACGGGTTTAAGTAATACTAGTTGAACACGAGTTTTGATATAATAGTACAACACGGGTATAAAGTGCAGCACGGGTATATAATATGATAGTTGAGCACGGGTTTAAGTTATACTAGCTGAGCACGTGTTTATGATATAATTGTACAACACGGATATATAGTTCAGCAAGGGTTGATGATATAACAGAACAACACGGGTATACGGATAAATCATATATGGCATACTTGATAGTGTCACCACAAAATCAGCGGAAAACTAATGTAGCGTGGCAATGAAAACTTAACCCCTCAGGCTATTAAGTGTAATTTATTCTTATTGATTATGAAATCAACTTCAAGATACAATTTGCAAATTCAATTCACTACATACAGCACATACATTCATTTAATAAATTAATTTAATTATAAATAATCACATACTTACAAAAATATACACATAACGTATCGTCATGGTTGAATGTTAATAAAGCTTTAAAATAAATATAATATTCCATGTTTGGAGATTATACAAATATCAGATATATCTGTTTACACACATAAAAATTATACCTTAAATACAATCATAGTATTGCGTCGATTGATGAAATAACACAAAGAATAAGAATAAGACAAAGCGGTGTTACTCATCAGAAATGTAAACCACAGAAGTGAAATCTTACAATTATAGCACACGTGCTTTGCATTTACCAAATCAATGATACACATTTTTGTTTGGAAAAATAATTGCTTGAATGGGGTTGTAGAATTTGTCGTTTGGCAAATATTTGATTAATATCAAGTATTTATTTCTGACTTATTTACATTTCTAAAATAAAATTAAAACCGCTAGTCAATATGATTAGGTTTGAAACTTTAAGTTTTAGTTCGGAATAGTTTATAAGTATAAATGATTCAAATTATTTATACATTTATAAAACTATGAATAAATTCAGTAAAAATGTTATAGTTAAATATGTGCGGATCTGAGTGCATAAAAAAGATAAATCCTACAACAATTAACATATATCCCCTAAACTAGCAGCAAAGTGCGTGATCATGTGATAGAGCATCGGACCCAGGATTGGACGGTCGTGGGTTCGATTCTCCGCTGAAATTATGCGTAGTGTCCTTGAGCAAGACACTTTATTCGCCTATGATTAACAACAGTATGCATTAACAATTCACTTACTGTTTATATTTTTTTTTCATTTTGATACTTAAAATGTGGTGATCTGAAAATGAAACATGATTTATATTTTATTTTTATACCTAGGTTTACAAGGAGCTCTTGCTTAATTAGTGTTCCGGTTAATAAATAACCATAGACTTGTAATATCTTTAAACATGGATTAAAATGAAAAACTGGATAAAATATTTTCTAATATAAAATCACATGATATGAACTATACCATACAGGTAAACATAAATATTACATTAGCTATAAATAGATATTGACCGACATCAAGTAGCACACCTGCACACTATTCGTAACATACACTGAAGAGCTAAACGTTGATGCGTAAAATATAGCATGTGCTATTATATGGCGGAGTTGTGGTAACAGATAGTCTCGTTGTGCTATACAATCAGATCGATAACCATACAGATGTATTAACACACACACATACACACTACAAAACAAAAGCATTGCCTTGATTTGTTCTTTGAAGAAGATCTGTTCAGTAAAAGTTTAAGTAAAAAATGTCTATTGTGCTTTAAAATACTGTCTACCGTTAAACTTATCGTTTATATAGTGTTTAACACAATACATGGGCAACTGTTACACATGACAATGAAGGAGTAGTAAACTTGAGTTGATATCAGCATTTAATTAAGTTTTCGCAACTTAATATTCAACTGGAACAGTAGTTCATATTTCAAACAACAAAAGCCATATAAATTTACTTCTCCATTCTTCTCCCTTCTTCATTGAGCTATAAGTATATGCCAAAACCTGGTCTTCGTTTGGTACCCCATGCTTCTGTTGCACCCGTCGGACTAGTGCTGAATATTATCAATAAAAACAAAATGAGAACCGACTGGAGACTCTGCATGTATTTATATCATGTAAAAAACGTTTAAAACCAGACTAACGCTTACATGTCCTATATTGATAAAACATCAATTTGATTTCAATTCAACCATGTCAACAAAAAAAACAGTATCATTTGTTTTCTTAACATCACAACTAAAGCGTACCAAATATTATTTCAGAACATGGAAACATTGACACTAATCAACATCCGTACTGCTTTAATCGATCTAGAATTTGTCTATATTTTATATACAATCATATCATTAAGATAAATTACAGTACCAAATTATAAAACCACAACAAAAAAAAATATTCTAAAACGTTTACTCCATAATATGAAGATGCTGTAGATATTGATAAAGAAATGTCATACTGTAAATGCCATAACGTATAGCTATTTATATAACATGTGATTAAAACAGTCACATACGTATGTTTGTCAAATGCATTAACGTATACTGCAGGCAAATACTGTGATAGCCAATGTATAAATATACTTAATATAACAATTCAGCAAGCATAAACACGTACTATTAAGTAATATCAAACAAACAAAATGCGCCATGGTTATAAGTGTTGACTGAAAAGTATTACTACTTATTTTACATAATATTGTCCTTTCGTGTGTGTGCACTACACCAGTTTCCTCAGCATTACTGGATAAACGTTATAGTAAAACAAAACAACACCTAAAAGCAAGTATTGAAAAGAACAAATAAACTCAGTGGCATTTAAGAAGTATGCCTTCGAGAAATTTGATCAATACTGATCCCATTGCGTGAGCTTATAAAACAAAATTGTTTAATTTGTCATGTTTTATGTATTGAGATAACAACATCAAAACACTGTCCAAGCTATGTCAAAGCCAAAAAGTGTTATCCGCCACATTCTATAAAATAAAAAGCAAAGACGTAAATGCGTTTGACAAACACACGTTTGCTGGTCTTATATAATCACATGGATGATACAAATCTATAGCGTATGTTGAAAGAAAGCATGGGCAAATGATGATCTGTTCATTTTAAGTGAAATCATTAAGTTTAATCACCTTTATACGACGTGAATTTTATTGTCGAGTGTTTGAAGTACATAATGAGATAAACATAGACGTACACAAGTGAAAGGGATGTCTGTCAAATATCACGTAGTACGAATGAGAATGAATAAATATCTTAATAAAGTTGGAAGTTTTGGCAGGTATTCACCCTTCATAAAAATCAGGTGTGTTGTAATTTTCTATAATATACAAAAATAAAGTCGTACTAAATAATTATCCGAGCACATTCAATTACTATTTGGTTTTCATCAATAAATAGGAAATAAAAGATACGTTTAAACAATCGAAATATACAGCGCAGAGACCTATGTGTAATATTATTTATTTTCGCCAAGTCATTTTTAGTTTTTCAGACAGTACTAAATAGCGGCAAATAGTAACGTGTATATTGATTTAACTATTACACACACAACTTCAAAAGAATAACCTAAATTCGTCCGTTACAGCGAATGTATAATTTCCGTCGAAACCTGTGGGAAACGTGTTACTTCGAAGAAACGTTTTGGCGACGTTTGACAATGGTAATTTTAACATATTACAATTTAAACAACATTTATATTTGGCTTCGTCTTATATTCATTGTAGAAAAATATAGTTAAATTTTGACAATTTAACGTTCTTTGACATCGAGACAAAATCCAACGTTATTAAGGATATAAACGATATAAATGACGCGGATAATTACATTATGGGATTTCTAACCGACTGTTTCAGGGACGTGGCTGTTATTTATCAGTCTGTTTTTAAAGCAGCTTGTCTCCAAATGAAATTGTATTAAGTCGAGAAAAATATGCAGCCAATCAGGGACTCGAATACGTGACTTTTCACTTACAGAGCGAATGCTCTATTGACTGAGCTAAACGGACCGCTATAGGATAGTTTGTTGTCACCAACGTGCCTACAGTCGTGCCTTCACCGCGTATTAGGAAAGAGTTTCAAATGTGCTACACCTTGGTATGCGAATGTTCATGGTGTTACTAAAACAGTCGATATCAAATAAAACAATAAGGCTCTCACAGTCTTGACCACTTTGTTTTGAAGGTTTTTATGCCACAAGGCCTCGCCGGACAATATGCTTGTAAATTAAAGCCAGATAAGACTACAATAATATCACATATGCTACTGATAGTTTAATATTCCACCTGTGTATACATTAACAAGATTGAAAAACCTGTGTTTAATATTAACTTCAATGTGTGAATCGGATGATGTGTTAATGATACTAAAGTATAATTGCCCTTGTCAGCATTTTCGTGCCGAATAGTAGTACAAGTCTCAGGTAAAATGGTTAAGTACTACAATAACTGTATTTCCGTCCTGCTTATAGTTTGTAGGTTAACAATACTATAATAACACATAGAACATATATGCTATATAATGATTATTCAGTATAGCATACCAGGTGAATTAAGATATTGGTTTAGCATTTTCTACTTTCTAGTAATATGCCGGAATAAACATTATCTACCAGGAACGTATGGATCGAACATACAATGAGTAAGAGCCCATTCAACACATAATAACAAAACAATAAAAGTAGAAAAACTACGTTTACCTTGTAAATAAAAGTGTGAAACTATCACTACCTGTTGTGGTCTGAATATTGTTGATCATCGGCTGTTTTCCTATGTTTTCTGAAACAACAAAATAAGCAAACATGTGTAGACATTTATGTAGGGATCTCAGTAGACGAGTTGTCTCGGGTACCGTCCCAAGATCTATTATTGCTCACCGCGAAGGTCATAGGTTCGAGTCACGACCGCTCCAAACACTGTTTGTGAGAACGTTTCTAGTTGCTTGCTGAAGAATGGTGTTTCTACCCGGATTCATGTTAAATTTTTTCTCCACATATAAAACTGGATATGCCATATATAACCTGAAACGTGTTGAAAAGGGATTTAAACACCAATAAAGAAATTAAATTTATTTGTGACATGCATAAGTGTATCGACTGCTACGGAGTCAACTTTAGCAGGAAAATATTATTGTTATATATATATTAATATATATGCATGTACACACGTTTTATGTTACCAAGACGAAGAAAACCGAACCGTGTATATTTAGTTGATAATCACTGCTGTTTTATTTTTTGTATACACATATATTTATAGCTTTCCTTAGAAATATCGGACTCGAAAAAGTCGAGCAATTCCCGACTCTAATACGTCGGCTTACACTTATCATTACATTCCAATGTTATCCTTACCGTCTCCAGTTGCCTTATAATATATATTAATTGATTAACTATTAAGCGTCGATTTTATTCCATCGAGGGCTAACAGACGATAAGTTAACCACTGTTTCCTGGGATCCTGAAAGGTTAACCAGCACTGGAGCACACCCCATCTCCGCAAGTAACTGATAACTTTTCCACTTGATTCAGCGGTGAGAGAAGAATGCTAATGAGACACAATGTCGTAAATCAATTATCACGGAGACTGTTGCCGGGCGGGGATTCAAACTCACGGTCCATAGATTGATAGTCAGACGCTTAACCGACTGAGCTAAACGGGCCCGACGCACATTTTCAGCGTTTATGGGCTAAGGTTATGAATGATGTGAATGAATATAATGACTTTGTGTCAACCAGTCAATAACTGTACTAAAGCTCAATTCTTAATATTAACTCTATTAGATTAGTGCAACTGATTGATATTTACAGTCATGAGTGGTTGATATAAGCGATTAACACACATCTTATTCCAGAAAGCCACATATTGTATATAAAAACATAAATGTACCTGGTTGGTGATTTGGATATAAATATATATGTATTTTAATAAATAACATTTGAGACCTATGTAAACGTAACGCTATTCCTTTATTAACACGTGCTCGATTTGCGATCTCATATTCCATTCTTCATGTATGAGTGCGCATAAATGGCTACAAATCATCGCGTCATTTAAATGATAATAAAGATTATGTAAAGTATGTCATGAAGTCTGACCAAGTTCAACAAGTAGCGTGTTTAGTCGATATGTTAATGTTTACAATTACAGTATTATATTATCTTATGAGTTATAACTATAAGTCCGTAAATAACATATTGTATTTGGCATTAGTGTAAATAAATGATGATAACCGGCTTTGTTAATAAAAAATAAACAAAACTAGCATCTTGTTAATTATAATATAGTTAACATATGTATTTTTATATATTAGAATGATTAGCTGATGTTTTATTGTATAGCTTAATATGTGATTTGAACGTTATGTTTATGATTATAATTGCATGTACTCTCGTACCGAATATCAGCACTTGTTAAACTGGCAAAATACTACAGCTACTCTACTCGACCTAATAACAAAACAAACAACAATACATTAAATATGCATACTGGACAAAATATCTAACCGGCCATTGCTATGTTGTACAATAGAAAGAAAACAAACCAGTACACGCAACACAGTTTAAAATCATGTTTTAATACAGTCCATATGTTAATGTTCTCAGAGAGTTACATAGACAAAAATGAACGTGTTATAAGATTATAACAACTGATTAATTATTGCCACCCTCATAAAAATGTACACACCAGTAACACCTCGTATTGAGCCATCCTGTGTTAACAGCCCTTGTCTGGGTCGTGGATCAGCATTCTGTTGTTGGGGTAGCTGTTTTTGCCGTTTGGATTGACCATACAGGGAATTGCAATAAATGCTGTCACTGATGTTGTGACTCTTTGTTATGAGGGTGACATTAATTACCATGACTATATCGTACATCAGACCTCAAGCATGATACAAGTATGTTTAGCATTTTCAACATGCTTATGCCAGAACGTTAGTTTTCATTCTAACTGGAACGTATGGATGAAATATAGAATGAGTGAGAGTATACAAAACAAAAGAAAGGAAACAAAAAAGCACAGTCATGTGAATATAATTGTAGAAATAGCATTACCTACTGTAGCCTAAACTAGTTATTTTATCTTGATTTCTATCTGTTTGTTTTTCTTAAAGAATAATAAACCAAACATACATGTATTTAGAAATTATATTTTACCATGCATAAATTCGCGAGCTACTAAGTAGCGTTTCAATAGGTATTTTAATATTTTTGTAACATAACATTACAATATCTAATGAGTTACCAGTATATGTATTTGATTTGCAAGTAGCATATTATATTTGACAATACGGCATATACGGTATATACTTGATATATAAAGATTTTACTTCTAACGTAGCCTTGTACTAGCCTTGTGTAGAAAGACAATACAATACTTTTCATTGAAAATGAAAGGGATTCTCATAACTGTGTGTGTCATACAAGAATGTTATCATATGCGTATCATAGCAAACTACACACACACATATCGTATGACAATAAGATTTAAATTCTGTGTGCCCATGTAAGCTACAATGTAGCAAAAACTTGACTTATCATGTGATATAAAACAGTATTATATATCACTTTATATGATATATTATCGTATCAATGGTATTTGCTATAAGTTTATAACGCAGAAAGATTACCAAAAGTATGTTTTGTTTACAATTGTCTTTTTATTAGATTTCTTTTTTGCTTTCTTCGTCCTGTTCTTTATCAGATCTGAAAAATGAAAGCAAATGTATAAGCTTAGTTAAAAAAACATAAAACATACTTTTTGAACATTATATAAAGTTTCACCTTATCTAAACGATATGTCTTCAATTTTATTTGAAGTTGCTACATTGTGTAATTATTTGTTACTACTTTCAGCTATTTGTTAAGTTCTCATTGATGTGTTTAACAGACTACCTTTGTAAACATAATACTAGATATAAGTTTATTGTTCCGTTATAATATTTTAAGTGGTGTTGCGATCTGAAAATTATGTTTATGATTTGAAATTCAATTCGCAAATTGCATCACAAAAAATTGCTTTTAATATAATTTATGTAAAAGAAAATGATTGAAACTAGAATGGTATTGTTTCATTTGGTTGATTGTTTTTTCATCTTTTCCCATTGAATTTAGTTGAATCCGTTGATGTAGTTTAGGTAGTTGAAAAATGTAATATATTTAAACCGTGTAATCAGTTACCAAGTATCAATACGCTCATTTGGTACGTTTCGTTACATGTACAATTAGCAACGTACTGTTGTAAGTTACATTTAAACCATACAAAACGTACACACCTATTATATTGTTCTACATGTAAAGGATAACGTACACACCTAATATAGTGTTCTACATGTACAGGATAACGTTCACACCTAATGTAGTGTTCTTCAGGTAAAGGATAACGTACAAACATAATATAGTATTCTACAGGTAATGTAGTATTCTACATATAAATGATAACGTTCACATCCACTATATGAGTGTGTTCTACTGGTAAAAGATAACATACACACCTAATATAGTGTTCTTCAGGTAAGGGATAACTAACATATCTAAAATAGTGATCTACCTGTAAAGGATAACGTGCACACCTAATATAGTATTCTAAAGGTAATGCTAACATACACACCTCATACAGGGTTGTACATGTAAAAGATAACGTACACACCTAATAGAGTATTCAACATATAAATGATAACCTACACACTTAATATAGTGTTCTACCTGTAAATGAAAACATACACACCTAAAGTACTGATCTTATATAATGTACTGTTCTACAGGTAAAGGATAACGTTAAGTCTCAATATAGTATTCTACAGGTAAAAGATAACGTACACACCTAATTTAGCGTTCTTCAGGTAAAGGATAATGTACATACTTAATATAGTGTTCTACATGTAAAGGATAACGTGCACACCTTATATAGTGTTCTACAGGTAACGATAATGTACACACCTAATATAGGATTCTACATGTAAAGGATAACGTACACACCTAATATAGTGTTCTACATATAAAGGATAACTTACACACCTAATATAGTGTTGTACCTGTAAAGGAAAACGTACATACCTAATAGAGTGTTCTACAGGTAAAAGATAACGTACAACCTAATATAGTGTTCTTCAGGTAAAGGATAACGTACATACCTTGTATAGTGTTCTATATGTAAAGTATAACGTACACACCTAATATAGGGTTCTACACGTTTACGATAACTTAAACACATAATATAGTTTTCTTCAGGTAAAACATAACGTACACCACCAAATAAAGTGTTCTTCAGGTAATGGATAACGTACACACCAAATATAGTGTTCTACAGGTAAAATATAACGTACACACCTAATATAGTGTTCTTCAGGTAAAGGATAACGTACATACCTAATAAAGTGTTTTACAGGTAAAGTATTACGTACACACCTAATATATAGTTCTACAGGTAAACGATAACGTTCACTTCTGATAGAGTTTTCTAGAAGTAAAGGATAACGTACACACCTAATATAATGTCATAAAATGGAAATTTTCAACGGTACGTAGTATAGGGGAAAATGTATGTCTCAACGTAATGAGAAGCAAAATCACGTGCTTTTGGGGCAAATATGTTATCACGTGACTTCTGGCCTATGTTTGCACAAGGCATTTATGTTAACATAAATCAGTTCTACGAGTCGAGTATTCGCGCAGGTAACACCTAGTCTAACAGCTAAAGCCAACATTTCAGTTCTAGCGCACGACTCGTACAATGCAAAAAGTGTTTTGTTGTTTTTTGATGGAAATTAAGGTTGAGACCTTAAGGCTTACGTTCACACCTAATAAAGTGTTCTGTAGGTAAAGTATAACGTACACACCTGATATAGTGTTCTTCAGGTAAAGGATAACGTACACACTTAATATAGTTTTCTACAGATAAAGATTAACGCACACACCTGATATGTTGTTCTACATGTAAAGGATAACGTACACACATAATATAGTGTTCTACAGGTAAAGGATAACGTACATACCTAATATAGTGTTCTACATTTAATGTATAACGTACACACATAATATAGTGTTCTACAGGTAAAATATAATGTACAAACCTGATATAGTGTTCTTCAGGTAAAGGATAACCTACATACCTAATATAGTGTTCTACATTTAAAGGATAACGTACACACCTAATAGAGTGTTCTTTATGAAGAAGATAAACTACACTCCAAATGTAGTGTTCTACATGTTTAGTATAACGTACGTATCTAATAACGTGTTCTACGTGTAAAGTATAACGTACGTATCTAATATAGTGTTCTAAACGTACAGGATAATGTACACACCTAAAATAGTGTTATTCAGGTAAAGGATAACGAACACACCTAATATAGTGTCCCTCTTGTAAAGGATAACGTTCACACCTTATATATTGTTCTGCATGTAAAGGTTAACGTACATACCTCATATAGTTTTCTACATGTAAAGATTAACGTACATACCTAATATAGTGATCTACATGTAAAGGATACCGAACATCGTAATATAGTGTTCTATATGTAAAGGATAGCGTAGACACCTAATATAGTGATCTATATGTAAAGGATACCAAACATACATAATATAGTGTTCAACATGTTAAGGATAACTTACATACCTAATAAAGTGTTCTGTATGTAAAGTTTAACGTACTTATATTATATACTCTACTGTTCTACAGGTAAAGGATAACGTTAAGTCATAATGTAGTGTTCTACATGTAAAAGTTAACGTACCTACCAAATATAGTGTTCTACGTGTTAAGGAAAACTGACACACCTAATAAAGTGTTTTTCAGGTAATGATAACGTGCACATCCAATATATTGTTCTACAGGTAAAGAAAACATTCACACCCAATATAGGGTTCTACCTTTAAAGGATATCGTGAACACCAAATATAAAGGTCTTCAGGTAACGATAACATACACACCTAATATAGGGTTGTACATGTAGAGGATAACGTACACACCTACTATATTGTTCTACATATAAATGATAACTTACACACTTAATATAGTGTTCTACCTGTATATGAAAACGTACACACCTAATAAAGTGTTCTACAGGTAAAATATAACGTACACACCTAATTTAGTGTTTTTCAGGTAAAGGACAACGTACATACCTAAAATAGTGTTCTGCAAGTAAATGATAATGTACACTCATAATCTAGTGTTCTACAAGTAAAGGTTAACGTACATTCCTAATATAGTGTTCTACAACTGAAGGCTTACGTACATACCTAATATAGTGTTCTGCATGGTCAGGATAACGTACATACCCAATATAGATTTGTTCAGGTAAAGGATAACATACACACCTAATATAGTGTTCTTCACGTAAAGGATAACGTACACTAATAATATAGCGTTCTACAAGTGAAGGGTAACGTACATTCTTAATATGGTATTCTACAACTGAAGTCTTACGTGCACACCTAATATAGTGTTCTGATTGTAAAAGATAACGTACACACCTGATATATTTTTATTCAGGTAAAGAATAGCGTACACATCTTATATTGCGTTCTACATGTAAAGGAAAACGTACACACCTAATATATTTTTTTCTACAGGTAAATAATAACGCACACACCTAATATAGTGTTCTACATGTAAAGGATAACATACACACCTAATATAGTGTTCTTCAGGTAAAGGATAACGTACACTAATAATATAGTGTTCTACAAGTGAAGGGTAACGTACATTCTTAATATGGTATTCTACAACTGAAGTCTTACGTACACACCTAATATAGTGTTATGCTTGTAAAGGATAACGTACACACCTGATATATTTTTATTCAGGTAAAGAATAGCGTACACACCTTATATTGTGTTCAACATGTAAAGGAAAACGTACACACCTAATATATGTCTTTCTTCAGGTAAATAATAACGCACACACCTACTATAGTGTTCTACATGTAAAGGATAACGTATACACCTAATATAGTATTCTAAAGGTAAATACAACGTACACACCTAATATAGTTTTCTACATGTAAAGTATAACGTACACACCTAATATAGTGTTCTACATTTAAAGGATAACGTACACACCTAATAGAGTGTTCTTTATGTAGAGGATAACATACACTCCAAATGTAGTGTTCTACAGGTAATGGATAACGTACACAACTAATATATTGTTTTACATGTAAAGTATAACTTATGTATCTAATATAGTGTTCTTCATGTAAAGTATAACTTACGTATCTAATATAGTGTTCTACACGTACAGGATACTGTACACACCTAATAGTGTGTTCTTCAGGTAAAGGATAATGTTAACACCTTATATATTGTTCTACATGTAAAGGTTAACGTACATACCTAATATAGTTTTCTACATGTAAAGATTAACGTACATACCTAATTTAGTGATCTACATGTAAAGGATACCGTACATACTTAATATAGTTTTCAACATGTTAAAGATAACGTACATACCTAATATAGTGTTCTGCATGTAAAGTTTAAATTACTGATCTATATCATGTATTGTTCTACAGGTAAAGGATAACGTTCAGTCTCAATGTATTGTTCTACATGTAAAAGTTAACGTACATATCTAATATAGTGTTCTTCAGGTAAAGAAAACTTTCACACCTAATAAAGTGTTCTATATGTAAAGGAAAACGTACATACATGTACCTAATATAGTGTTCTACATGTAGATAATAACGTACACTCCTAATATAGAATTATACATGAAAATGTTGACGTACATACCTATTATAGAGTTCTACAGCTGAAGGATATCGTACACTCCTTATATAGAATTATACATGTAAAGGTTAACGTACATACCTAATATAGTGTTCTACATGTAAAGTATAACTTACACACCTAATAAAGTGTTCTACAGGTTAAGTTAACGTACACACCTAATAGAGTGTTCTTCATGTAAAGAATGACATACAGTTCATGTTTTGCAGGTAAATTATAACGCACAACTTAATATAGTGTTCTATAAGTAAAGGATAACGTATGTACTTAATATAGGGTCGACAAGTAAAAGATAATGTACACACTTAATATAGTGTTATACAGGTAAAGGAAAACGTACACACCTAATACAGTGCTCTACAGGTAAAGGATTACATACAAACCTCATAAAGTGTTATACAAGTAAAGGATAACGTAAATACGTAATATAGAGTTTTACATGTGAAAAATATCGTACATACCTAATATAGTGTTCTACATTTAAAGGAAAACGTACACACCTAATAAAGTGTTCTAAAGGTAAAGGATTACATACAAACTTCATAAAATGTTCTACAGATAAAGATAACGTACACACCTAATGTAGTGTTCTACATATAAAGGATAACGTACACACCTAAAATAATGTTCTACCTGTAAAGATAAACGTACATATCTAATATAGTGTTCTGCAGGTAAAGGATACATGTAACATTAACACCTAATATAGTGTTTTTCAGGTAAAGGATAACGTACATACCTTAAATCCGATACTATTTTTTACTACAAACAATGAAGGACGATTTTAATTTAATCTTCATAAAATCAATAACCGTTTAAAATTCCAATATAGTGTTCTACAACTGAATGCTTACGTACACACCTAATATAGTGTTCTGCATGTAAAGGATACCGTACACACCTTATAAAGTGTTCTACATATAAAGGATAACGTATTCACCTAATATAGTATTCTATACGTAAATATAACGTACATACCTAAAAAGTGTTCTACATGTAAAGGATAGCGTACACTCCTAATACAGTGTTCTGCATATAAAGCATAATGTACACACCTAATAAAGTGTTATACATCTAAATGATAACGTACATACATAATATAGTTTTCTCCATGTAAATGATAACATACACACCTAATATAGTGTTCTACATGAAAAGGATAACATTCACACCTAATATAGTGTTTTACATGTAAAGTATAACTTACACACCTAATATAGTGTTCTACATGTAAAGGATAACGTACATACATAATATAGTTTTCTCCATGTAAAGGATAACATACGCACCTAATATAGTGTTCTACATGAAAAGGATAATGTACACATCTAATATAGTGTTCTACATCTAAAGGATAACGTACATACATAATATAGTTTTTTCCATGTAAATGATAACATACGCACTTAATATAGTGTTCTACATGAAAAGGATAAATTCACACCTAATATAGTGTTTTACAGGTAAAGGATAACGTACATACCTAAAATCCGATACTGTATTTACTATAAACAATGAAGGACGATTTTAGTTTAATCTTCATAAATCAATAACCGTTTAAAATTCAAATTTGTACTTATCATAAAATGTCCTCTACAAGTTGGTTATCTTTTCATAATTTTAAATCAATTAATGTTTGGTCCTTTTTATGATTGAAGACAATCAACCAACTTCTCTACTTCCCATGATCGGAGGGACGTGAGTTCTATTCTCCCCCACAAATTAGTGTTTTATCCTTGAGCAAGACACGTTTTCCGTATATAATAAGTACTGGTTCTTCCCAGTAACACCCCGAGCGTGACCTGTATACGCTGCAATAACTTGTTTCACAATCGCAGTCAAATAAATAAATAAAAAAATAAACAACTTATATCTTTCTTATGCTTTGTTGTCGTAATTATTAAATTAGTAAATATAATAAGGAAGAGTTTGCCCAAGCTTAATTCATTTTCATCGCTATACAGTATTCGTGCTTCACCGTATGCAAACGTTACCGTGCATATAGGCGCATGTTGGGTTATCACATTTAGCATCATAAATAATCTACGCGGTTTTTACGTCAATGTGTATTTAACCGTTGCGAATATTTTTCTCTTGCGTGTGCATCAAACAATTTTTAAAGGCTGGTTGAGGGCTCTATCTAATTCAAACAAATAGCACATAACTTCGTATGTCATGTGCGCAGCATATTGAAAAGTAAACAGTATACATTTATTCCCAGTAATCTTCAATATAGATTACAAACTCTTCTTATAATATACAGTATACACATAAGTTATGTCAGTTACAATATACTAATTAAGTTTAGCTCAATTCGAAGAAAGCTCACAACTTATACATGTATTAACCGCTCTCTGGGCTAAACCAGTACAACAAGTTCTCATACAAATTGACCCTTTTCTGAAAAGGTCAAAACTATTGATATTTGTAACTGTTGTTGTCGCTATGTTTATTGAGTATCATTTAAATGATCGGCATGGTCGTTTTATATTAATACAATAAGGAGTTCAAGCCAGCATGCCTATTTGTAAATTATATATGCTTTCAATCTGGCTGAATTCAATCATTTACATTACATGTGGTTATAGGTTTCACTTAATATTATTGCTGGATAATAAATTGAACTTGTATCATTTAAAAGTGAAATGGGCATTATCAAATAAAAGTTAATCCTGATGAAGTGATTGACTGAATTCAGTCAAACTTTAGTTTACTCAACACGAATTACAAATGCTGCATGAAAAATCGATAATTGCCATCCCAGCTCTTCACTGGATGAATTCAACCAAACTTTATATTTAGAATTCAGTTTGCAAATTCTGCTTTTGAAGGAAACCAACTCACAATACAACATAAAACCTACGGAAAGTTAATCGTTTTTCTGTAAAGTTTTTGATTTTTTTTCTCAAGCGTTTACGGTTGGTGAACAACTGATGGAATGCAACAAAAATATTTTATGAATGTTTAATATATAAAGTGAAATATGAACAAATGATACACTAGAACAAAGTTTTATAATCCATCTTTTTATTATTTGATAATGTATGCTGCCAGTTTAAATAAGATTCTTAGCTTATAATATAATAATATACATTATACAAAAAATAAATGTCACCAAATTGGGCTCTAATGAAATATAGCTGTTTGATTTAAATGAAGATAAAATAGTACCTAATACATGAAAGCTGTACTAATGGAAAGTGATCATTTAATCAAAATATGAAGCAAGAATGTGAAATCTATAAAAACAAATATCAGAATAGAAGAGGATTTTATGGTTTAATATCTGTAGGCATATGATACTGACTTTTTTTTCAATCGCATCGGGTCGATATTTGAATCGAACCCGCTACCTCTGGCGTAAGCGGTCAACACGCTATCCACTGAACTACCGCTCTGTTATTCAAACAGTTAATTATGTCATATTTTTATACATATATTTATCGCGTACTATGTATATATAACAAGTACAGCGTGTTGCCTTTTGACAGCTGTCGGGTCGAGCTAGGGATCAAACCCACAACCGCCAGAACTATATTCACTACACTACACTACCGCCCCCTTAAAACACCAATTGTTTAACTCGGGTAATATTTTCAGATAATAATTCAATAATATACATTTTAAGTAATGTCAATGTGAACCCTGTTGGTTCTAGTTGTTTATCACTTCATGTTTTATTACGTCTGGGTGTTGGGTTACCGATAAGCTATGCAAGCAAATCAGGATGACACGACATCAAAACATATGCCGAACTGCACTCTGTATTTTCTGAACAGATTAATCGAGGGGTCGAGTCAAAAAACGTATACTCTCATTTCATTAGAAACACCAATAAGGCATATGCAATAAAATAAACAGTTGTGAGACATACTCACACGCTGCAGTATCAATTTAAGCATTTGGTTTTGTGTATTGGAAAGCAGGGTTTTCGACCAGGAAGATTCAGTTGATTTGTAATCGTTAAAGAGAGAGAGAGAGAGAGAGAGAGAGAGAGAGTGAGAGAGAGAGAGAGAGAGAGAGAGAGAGATAGAGAGAGAGAGGGGGTGCTCAAAACATATCACCAAGAAAGAATATATGATACTCAATTCAACGATGTTCAGTTGTTCAGTAGGAGGATGCGATTGTGATAAAAAAACAAAACTCGATATATTGTAATGAAACTCGTTGTATTGTATAAGTCCTTGGTTTATTGTTATGAAGCATGGTGTATTGTAATGAAACTAAGTGTATTGTAATAAAACTCGATGTATTGTAATAAAACATGATGTATTATATTAAACTCGGAGAATTGCATTGAATACGAAACTCGTTGTATTGTAATAAGAAAAAACGAAACTCAGTGTATTGTAATGAAACTCGATGTATTAAAATAAAGCTCGGCGTATTGTAATAAAACTCGGAATATTTTAATGAAATATGAAACTCAGTGAATTGAAATAAAATATGAAATTCGGTGTACTGTAATAAAATATGAAACTAGATGTAATGTAATGAAACTCGGTGTATTGTAATGAAACTCGGTGAATTATCATGTTTCACGCTGTATTGTAATAAAACTCGATGTATTGCAGTGCAATTTTAAACTAGGTGTATTGTAATGAAATATGAAACTCGGGTATATTGTAATGCAACACGAAACTCAATGTATTGTAATGAATTATGAAACACGGTGCATTTTAATGAATTTCGATATATTGCAATGAAATTGGAAACTAGGCGTATTGTAATGAAATATTAAACTCGGTTGTATTATTATGAAACTCAGTGTATTGTAAAATGAAACTCGATGTATTATAATGAAATATGAAACTCGTTGAATTGTAATGACAAATGAAACACGGTGTATTGTAATTCAACTCGATTTATTGAACTATTAATATGAGTGTATTTTAATGGAAATTGAAACTAGGTTTATTGTTATGAAATTCAATGTATTGTAATGACACTTGATGTATTTTAATGAAACTCGGTGAATTTTAATAAATCACAGTGTATTGTAATGAAACTCTGTGTATTGTAATGAAACGCGGTGATTTTTAATATATATAAAAGTAAATGTATTGCAATGAAACGCGGTGTATTGCAATTAAACTGGGTATATTGTAATGGAACTCGATGTACTGTAATGAAACACGATGATTTATAATGAAACTTGATGTATTGTAAGTTAATTGAAACAAGTTGTATTGCAATGGAACTCGGTATATTTTAATGAAATATGAAACTCAGTGAATTGTAATGAAATATGAAACTCGGTGTACTGTAATAAAAATGAAACTAGATGTATTTTAATGAAACTCGGTGTATTGTAATGAAACTCGGTGAATTATAATGAATCACGGTGTTTTGTAAAAAAAACTCGATGTATTGCAATGCAATTTGAAACTAGTTGTATTGTAATGAAATAAGAAATTTGGGTGTACTGTAATAAAACACGAATCTCGATGTATTGCAATGAACTATGAAACACGGTGCATTGTAATGAAACTCGATGTATTGCAATGAAATTGGAAACTATTTGTAGTGTAATGGAATATGAAACTCGGGTGTATTATAATGAAACTCGGTGTATTGTAATAAAATATAAAACTCGTTGAATTGTAATGAAAAATAAAACACGGTGTATTGTAATGCAGCTCGGTATATTGAAATAAACTCAATGTATTGCAATAAAATATGAAAATGTGTATTGTAATGAAATTCGATGAATTGCAACGAAATATAAAAATTGATATATTGTAATAAAACTCAGTGTATTGTAATAAAACTCGGTGTATACTAATGCAACACGGTGTATTATGAAACTCATTCAATTTTAATGAAAAATGAATCACAGTGTATTATAATGAATCATGGTGTATTGTTATGAAACACAAAGTGTTATAACGAAACTCGATGTATTGCAATGAAACTCGATTTATTAAAATATGAATAATAGTGTATTTTAATGGAAATTGAAACTAGGTTTATTGTTATGAAATTCAATGTATTGTAATGAGACTTGATGTATTTTAATAAAACTAGGTGATTGCTTATAAATCACAGCGTATTGTTATGAAACTCAGTGTATTATAATGAAACTCTGTGAATTTTAATGGATATAAAAGTAGATGTGTTGCAATGAAACGCGGTGTATTGCAATTAAAATCGGTATATTGTAATGTAACTCGATGTATTGTAATGAAACACGATGTTTTATAATGAAACTCGGTGTATGTAAGTTAATTGAAACAAGTTGTATTGTAATGATACTCAGTGAATTGTTATGAAACTCGATGTATTGTAATGAAATATGAAACTCAGTGTATTGTAATGCAAATTGAAACTCGGTGTATTATAATGAAATAAGAAACTCGGATGTACTGTAATTCAAGAGGAAACACGATGTATTGCTATGAACTATGAAACACGGTGCATTGTGATGAAACTCGATGTATTGCAATGAAATTGGAAATTAGGTGTACTGTAATGAAATATGAAACTCGGGTGTATTAAAATGAAACTCGATGTAGTGTAATGAAACTCGATGTATTATGGACTTAACTACAGGTTATAATAACATTAGTTCTCTGCATATATATATAAATGTATACTGGAATGAAAAAAAAAGTAATATCCCATCAAAACAAGACTTAAAGTACATTGAAGGACCTTTACAGTTGTCTTTGTTGCTAACATGTAATTTACGCGAATATATTTACACAATTCGGTCATATTACAAATTTATTTCTAAAGAGTACATTTGAGAAAAATTAGATTTAGAAAGATTGTGTGGATTACAAAGAATTCAAACTTTCTACAAGAAATTACCTTGTACATAATGGTTTGCTTGAAACACAATACTCAGGTTGCAGGGATTTTTAACAGGTATCTAGTTTTCCTTTGTTGACTGTTTATTTATGTACGGATTTGCACGTTGAATGCAGTGAGAGTCTAACGAACAGATGTCTTCTAACAGTGTTTCACTTTTGGTAGAGTGTCGAGTAAGAAAATTGAGTGTCGATTAAGTATCGCTGGAAGCGGTACACACTATTTTCTTACTCGACACTAAACTTTTTTACTCAACTGTTCCTTCTCGACTTTTCTTATTCGATACTCGACTTCTTTACTCGACAATCGACTTTCTTACTCGACACAGGATTTCTTATGGATATTGTACATGTATTATGAAACTTAAAAATATAGCAATATACTTATTTATATAAACCACTGCTAGAAATATGAATAAATTATGTTAAATTGAAGTGATAGGACAATGTAACACTATTAAATTTGAATGTTCTCTGAAATGCAAGCTTATTACACAAGCACATATTTCAGATTAGAGGTATCTCTTAAATAATAGAACTTACGTGAATTTAATGTCACATCCATCTTAGACTTCAAATATCTTGGAATTGCCATATTTTGATGCATTTCTATCAAATAAATTTTCAAAATTTGGCCATGTATGATACATTGAGGCAGTTCAAGTGAATACTTCTATAGTAAATCAATCAAGATATGGCAAGTCTAAGAAATCTGAATTCTAAAATGGCTGTGACATAACATTCACCTTATGCACATTGCCATTTAGCTTAATTCAGAAATAACCAATATTAATATCTTTTTTTTTTTTTCAAATGGTTAAAAAAATCTCATTACCGTTTATAAAACAAAATATATATGAATGATTTAGTACGAGAAATCCATCAAATCATGAGAAAATGGATATTAAAATTGGATTTGCAAATTTAAAAACAATCCCCATTCTAAAAATAGACAGCACTTATATACTGCTTGACGACTTCCACTCCGGTGCATTTGAATTAAGAGGTATCTTTTATCGATACATTACCGATACCGAATATAATGCATCACATTGAATTTTCCGAATTCCCGAGTCATTGCGTGACCATCATTGACTACCGGGAACAATTACATATTCTGTGGCCACAGAAATCATTTGAGGGCTATCACAGATAGCCAAATGGTCTACTCTGCTTCAGTAATCTAAAAGTAAGTCTCAGATCTACGTATAATATCTACGACTGCATATGTTTGAACATTATACTCATATTGATCAATCATTTTAGGTAGGGAATCATACCTGGTGTATGGGCGGTCCTCTTTGTCATAGATACACATCAAGATAAATTGTTTAAGGTAAAGAATCGTATCTTATGTATGTGTTGCATTCTACATAATCTTTATCTCTTAATAGTGACTGTATGTAGTCGTACACATCCGGCTCAGCAAAGAATTTGTCCTTTATGGGTCGTCTTGTATCATTCATATTATCCATTTGTTAATTTTAAAATCCTGTTCGTCCATTCTTGTCTGGTATGTGGGTATTTGAATGAAGTAATTGTTGCTTTTTTTGACTACACAAGTGTTATCTTTAAATTTTCGATACACACCAGGAGCTATATTTTCTAGAGAATTATTTCGTCTAAGTAGACAGATCCCTATCGAGCATAACTCTAATGGTCGTAGCTTGTCCACCATATGCACATATCAGCAAACGCCTCTAGATAAATTTCCCAATTGTCCTCTCTTTCCGTTCTGATAAAGTCTAACATAATATCAACCATGTCAAGGTACGCAATCTAAAACACGGTCATGCAATTTATATTTTCACATCACCAAATCAGACTCCATGAACTGAGCAATTAAACAGCTAAAGCTTATGACCTGATGTATCTGTTCAATTGGATTCTGTGGTGTCAAAGTCAATCAAAGTCTGACAAATTATGGTAATAGTATCCACAAAGTTTTCTCTGGCTGTTGATTATCTTTGTCAAAAGTCTGACCCGGAATCAGACGCACAGGCTTTAAAATGTAACGTTTGATATCTTTAGTAAGATAAAATTAGCTTTGCTTTCAGGTAACATCAGTAATGATGATTCTTCATCTAATGACCAAATAAAATGTGCTTTTGGGTCAGTTACGTTTTTGACGTCTATATGCTTTAACCATTTTTGTCGTCTTTGTAATTAACAATGTTTTACCATGTTAATGGTATATAACAATCATATAATAATTGTAAGAAATGAATACAAAATTAGTCAACTTCTGAGTATGGAAAACTTCTATTAAATAAAGGTTAAAGTGCTGAAGTGTATTCATGAGTAATACATGATTAATCAGACATCGTCGAGCCGTGATATATGTACACAGATTGATGGTGGGTACACCTTTTAGAATTTCACAGCACCAGTTTAAATTGGTGTATGGTTTATCTGTTAAATTCAATAATTAATGTCAGATATATATTAGATACGAGTTACATATTGTCAATCTAAGTCTACCGAGGTATTACTAATAAAGGAATGAACTTAATTAGATGAACTAGAACAGCATTGGTCTATATCTCCGAGTGTCGAGAAGGAATATATATTTGTGTCAGCTTAGAAAATATTGAATATAATTGATCACTGAGCTACATCATTGAAGCTAGTTTTGATATTGGAATTAATTAATGCACAACTCCAGTATATGTGAATATGTAATTTTATTTCATTTTTATAAAATGACACATTATAATATTATAAAACACCTTTTTATAATGTATCATGTAATATGTGAATGTCATACTGAAAATGCAATAGACAACCCGGTGACATCTTATACCGGATCAATACAAAAGTCTGAGACCATTTAACAAATAGGTCACTAATATCTTTTGAACTATTCTGTATACTATTCCCATTGAAAAAGGTGGGCAACTTTCTGCCACTTCATGGCCACCCAAGAATGATGTAGGCAGGAACCAGCTTCAATAATGCATTAAAATAAAGCATGCAACCTAGCCAACTGTATGCAATAAATAATATGTATAAAATATATATAATCATATATATCTAAATCATAATATTGGAACTGAAATCAGTTCGGCTTTTATATGCTACGGACAAGTACATCAATAAATGTGCATCAACGATCAATATAGCCTAAAAGCTTAGTAATAATAATTGCCAGTAGACACAAACCAGCATATTATGCTAACCTTAAAGAATAAAATAAAAAATGTAGAATGTTTGCCAGCAGACACAAACTAGCACATGCTAACTCTGTGTACCCTAGACACATAAAACGTGTAGAAAATATGTACATTAAGACAATCGTATCAATGAAATTTCAATCATTCTAACTTTAACATGCTACAAAGAAGCACAGAAATAAATGTTCAACGAATCATACAACATGCATAATACCTGCTCGCAGGCACCAACTAGCTTACGCTTTCATTGTGTACCACGGAAATGTAAACCAACATGTTAAACATATGTACACCAGGTCTTGTAAAAACAATCGTATAATTGAAAATTTGTAAACATTTTGCTTTAAACATGCTGCAGAGCATCACATTTGTGGACGGTCAAGAATCATAAAAATCAAAAATGTATCATGCTTGCCAGCATACACAAACTAGTCTAACGCTAATATTGTATACCCTGAACACTTGAAAACATGTAGAAAAATATGAGCGGCATTTGGCTGACGTTTTGTTGATGTCTGCTACAGTGCACGTATTGTCGGTGAGGAAAAGAATTTGTTGATTAACCGAGTGTCGACCCCATAATTCTATGGCAGTAACAATAGGAAAAAGCTCCCCCCCCCCACCCACCCCCATAACACCAGCAAACCCTTAAGAAGTAGCAGCATCTGATTCTAACTTCAATGTCTCAGTTGAGAGCCATGTGTCATTCAAACACATATATTTACACTTGAAACTCGTCATAATTAAGTACCAAGCTTCAAGGCTCTAGCTGCAGTATTTAACAAATTTTATGGTGTGGTAGTGAAACACCAATAGTGAGATCATAAAGTCGTCGCAGGAAAGTACGACCAGGAGCAACGACGTAAGTTGCAAAGTTTAACAAACCAATAAGATATTGCAGTTCACGTAAAGTATCCTTTCGTTTAATTTTAAACGACATCAAAAGACAATTGATCTTGTGCTTAAGAAGCTTATCCTGTGGTAAAGGATAAATCAAGGCCACTGAATCTACCTTAATACCATAAATTGTTATGGTTGTTGTCAGTAGTACAGTTTTTTCTTCCTTGATGGGGACACCTATACTTTTGCACAGATCAATAAACTGCTCTGAGTCAAACACTGAATCGAACCCGCCCGACCTACAAAGAAGAAATCGTCAATAATGTGACTCATGAAAGCATTATGTTTAAATTCCATATACCATTTTGAATGCAGTACTGAATCTTGCAAAAGTTTGACACGACGTACTCAAGCCCTTAGGAAACACTTTATCGAAAAAAAAAATTGTTTGACCACAACCGTTTACAGAGAACCCAAGAAACCCATTATCATCTGAATGTATGGGGGTATACGGAAAGCATTCTGAATATCGGTATTGGCCATGAGAGCGCCTTTACCAAATTGTTTAACCAAAAATATTATTGTGTCAATACAGTCATACACGATTGACAAGCTTTTCTATGCAGGAGGTACGATTGTCGACAAGGCAAGAAGACCTTGACCCTGTAAATGGAATCCGAAAACCATATTAAAAACTATATTTAAAACCATCAGAGAGATATATCCTTTCCTCAGAATCATATTCAGTCAAAATTAGAGTTAACATGTCATGTTAAATTGGCGTTGGAAAGGGGGGGGGGGGGGGGGGGGGGGGTGGGCGCCTTTGAGGTTGCCCACGAAAGGGCTGATTTGACTGCTTATTTACTAAAGCGTCGTGTTGGACAAGATGTTGAGGCTGTACCTGAGGAACAGGAGTAGGCAGTATGTTCTGTTCATGATTGCGACGCAAGAATCGAGGATGCGCCCCACTGCACAACTGGCATCTGTGTGGATATTGACAAGACCTAACCTTGCCACCCGACCGCCTGTTATATGCAAAACAATTCCGTTTTTGAACAGGGGCTGATGAAGTAAGCCTGCCAGAGTTAAGTGCAGTGGCACGTATCCACAACTCCTGGTGCATAACACCCCAAAGCAAACCGTGCAACTGCCTTTGCTCTCGTAACTGTTGGTCATAGTACAGAAAAACCTGCTGACCCTAGGCCTGTTCTAACTCTTTAACTAGAGCAACATAAGCAAGCAAGCCAGATATGGCATCTGGGTGTTTCCTGACGTAAACGTCAATGAAAATATTGAAAGCTTTTTGCCACAAGGCAGTATCCAGCATTTTTTTATTTAGTCTTTGGTTGTAGCTGTAAGGCACCGCCCTCAGTGACATGGACCGTCATTGTCTCACTTGTCTGACCTGACAGTAGTGCTGCTAAGTCAATGACCTGATCTGAACAAATAGCTGAACTCAGTTTTTCTGACACATGTTTAGACACGGAAGATAAGCACCTGGAGTGTTACAGGTACAGAAGTGTTCCAATGCAGTAGACGCCTAAACAACACTGGCGGAAGGACCTGCCGAGAATCCAGGAGTCGCAGCCGAAAGTGGACCCGAGACCGTGTCCACAGAAATCACCGTGGCAGATGACTGTGGAAATGTATCCAACGTAACCTAACTGCCTACTGATGCAACATCAACAGCATGACTGGGAGATATATCATTGGAGGGAGGCAATACTAGCCCCTGTTCCTGCATCTGTTGAAGGACCTCGTCTATGAATGAGTCAATACTGTCCTCCCCACTTTTGGATTTTCTTCCTGAGGCTTTCGCTGACTGTCGTTTTGACATGTCGACCTGTGACAGAATATGGTCAATTAGACAAAGCCTTATCAGCCATGTATGCAGGTGTCCGCCATCAGTACAGCGGCAACAACAAAACACTTGCATTAAAACTAAACTTCACAGCATTTGTGAAGGCTGCATCAATAACCACCTATATGCATGACAAGGTGAATTTTAAAAGAGTATTAATAACAGCATAACCTTAACATGGTGACCTGTACAAATTATAACAGTATGCATCAATAAGCACCATCACCCTACATTGAAGCTGCAACAAAAAAGAACACCCACCTAGATATGTACCAAGGTGGTGATACATAATTAACTAGCATCATAACCTTGTGTTTTGCGAAATTGTCAGTACAAACAATGGCAGAAACAAATAAGACAGCTATTCATAGGGTGGTAAGAGATGCACACATATAACACAATGGAGTACACCATTGATATCCCATATCGGGCATTTACCGACACTGTATGCAGCAACCACATCTACTACTGTTGATATAATGATTTAAAAGTATTGCTACTCATATAACTATATCATGTCAATGACAGTCTTTACTAAGGCTGTCACACCAATCACCTAGATACGAAAGTGGTGATAAATATTAAAGAGTGTGCTATTATGTAATTGAAAGTCTATACCGAGACTGGCACACCACTCACCTATACCAAGGTGATGATAAATAACTAAAAGTGTTGCTACATGTACCCGTGTAATGGACAGCCTTTACCGAGGTTGCCACACCACTCACCTATACCGATGTGATGATAAATATCTAAATATGTTGCTATATGTACCCGTGTTATAGACAGTCTTTACCGAGGCTGCCACAACACTCACCTATACCGATGTGATGATAAATATCAAAATATGTTGCTACATGTACCCGTGTTATGGACAGCCTTTACCGAGGCTGCCACACCACTCACCCATTCCGATGTGGTGATAAATATCTAACAGTGTTGATACAAGTACCCGTATAATGGACAGCCTTTACCGAGGCTGCCACAACGCTCACCTATATCAAGGTGGTGATAAATAACTAAACAAATTGCTACATGTACCCATGTAATGGACAGCCTTTACCGAGGCTGTCACACCACTCTCCTATAGCAAGGTGGTGATCAATATTTAAAAAAAAATGCTACATATACCAATGTAATGGACAGCCTTTACCGAGGCTGCCACAACACTCACCTATACCAAGGTGGTGATAAATATGTAAAAGTGTTGCTACATGTAGCCATGTAATGGACAGCCTTTACCGAGGCTGCCACACCACTCACCTATACCAAGGTGGTGATAAATATCTAAAATGTATTGTTTCATGTACCCATGTAATGGACAGCCTTTACCGAGGCTGCCACACCACCCACCTATACCAAGGTGGTGATAAATATCTAAAATGTATTGTTTCATGTACCCATGTAATGGACAACCTTTACCGAGGTTGTCTCACCACTCACCTATAACGAGGTGGTGATAAATATTTAAACAAATTTCTACATGTACCCATGTAATGGAGAGCCTTTACCGAGGCTTCCACACCACTCACCTATACCAAGGTGATGATGAATATCTAAAAGTGATGCTACATGTACCCATGTAATGGACAGCCTTTACCGAGGCTTCCACACCACTCACCTATACCAAGGTGATGATAAATATCTAAAAGTGTTGTTACATTTACCCATGTAATGGACAGCCTTTACCGAGGCTGCCACATCACTCACCTATACCAATGTGGTGATAAATATCTAAAAGTGTTGCTACATGTACCCATGTAATGGACAGTCTTTATTGAGGCTGCCACACCACTCAACTATACCAAGGTGGTGATAAATATGTAAAAGTGTTGCTACATGTAGCTATGTAATGGACAGCCCTTACCGAGGCTGCCACACCACCCACCTATACAAAGGTGGTGATAAATATCTAAAAAGTATTGTTTCATGTACCCATGTAATGGACAGCCTTTACCGAGGTTGTCTCACCACTCTCCTATAACAAGGTGGTGATAAATATCTAAACAAATTTCTGCATGTACCCATGTAATGGAGAGCTTTTACCGAAGCTTCCACACCACTCACCTATACGAAAGTGATGATGAATATCTAAAATTGTTGATTAATGTACCCATGTAATGGACAGCCTTTACCGAGGCTTCCACACCACTCACCAATACCAAGGTGATGATAAATATCTAAAAATGTTGCTATATTTACCCATGTAATGGACAGGCTTTACCGAGGCTGCCACACCACTCACCTATACCAAGATGGTGATAAATATCTAAAAGTGTTGCTACATGTACCCGTGTAATGGACATCCTTTACCGATGTTGCCACACCACTCACCCATACCGATGTGATGATAAATATCTAGATTATTGCTACATGTACCCGTGTTATGGACAACCTTTACCGAGGCTGCCACACCACTCACCTATACCGATGTGATGATAAATATCTAGATTATTGCTACATGTACCCGTGTTATGGACAACCTTTACCGAGGCTGCCACACCACTCACCTATACCGATGTGATGATAAATATCTAAATATGTTGCTACATGTACCCGTGTTATGGACAGCCTTTACCGAGGCTGCCACACCACTCACCTATACCGATGTTGTGATAAATATCTAACAGTGTTGATATATGTACCCGTGTAATGGACAGCCTTTACCGAGGCTGCCACAACACTCAACTATACCAAGATGGTGATAAATATCTAAAAGTGTTGCTACATGTACCCGTGTAAATGACATCCTTTACCGATGTTGCCACACCACTCACCCATACCGATGTGATGATAAATATCTAGATATGTTGCTACATGTACCCGTGTTATGGACAGCCTTTACCGAGGCTGCCACACCACTCACCTATACCGATGTGATGATAAATATCTAACAGTGTTGATACATGTACTAGTAGGCCATCCAAACACAGGAAAAATACTTTTGATGGCAAATTTGAGTAGAATTTGGCATCCATGCTTAATGTCTTCCTTGGTATGTATACAAACCTGTGATGGTGGATGCCAATCATGAAATCGCCTCATAATCTCAAAATTAGGTCAAAGGTCAACTGGGTGCAGTAATTGATATATAGAATTAAGGAAACTGTCTTGTTAAAATATTTGTTTATTTATTGAACTGAAAACTATATAAATATGTCTGTTGTAAGCAACCACTAGGAAAATGAATAAAACATGTTAAAACTTATGTTGTCAAATTGAGGTCAAAGGTCAAAAGGTGGGTAAAATTTATGAATTTTGAATTTCTTGTGAAATACAAGCTTCCAATAGATAAGAACAGGCAAGTATTTTAAATCAAATGAAGTAAATACATAAACAAATCTTATGAGAAATTAAGCATATTAAAATAGAAGGAAAGAGCTTCATGAGGTCACAATAAAAGTCGGACAAAACTATTGCTCAACAAAGAAAGCTAATGATCTATAGTCTTTTTAATATACACTAATATTCTAGTTAATACGTTGTTATATAATAAGAATATCTGTTAGAATGCAGAAAGTAACTATTCGGATAGCATGCATTCCAAAAGCCTTAATCATAGTGTGACTATCATTGACTATGTATCATTGCAGTGAAGAATTGGGGAAAGTCATCCAGTTAAAATCACTTCATATTCGGAGACATTCAATAATTCAGTCTTTGTGGTAGAGTTCCTAAATCATACAACCCTAGCAACTGGCAGAGGTACCAAGGACAACTTGTGTTTCAGCACAAAACCAATTTCTGCATTTCAGCTAGCATTTACAGCTGAGAAAGATATGTTTAAACATTTAAATGTTTGATAGAATCTGAAGTAGTTTTCTGTCATCCTTAACAACCTGAACTTTCTGCATGTTTGAAACATCATATATCAACGCAAGTGTTTTGTTTTTTTCTTCAAAGGATCATATTCAGAAAATGTCAAAAGTATCCATTTGTTTGATCAAAAGTTGAACATCAGACTCTTTAAGATCAGTTCCAAAAAGGCAGTTGTTGTTGTTGTTGTATGGTGTTTTGCGTCGCTTTCAACAATTTTTCAGTCATATCGCGACGGTGTCTACTTCAGACAGTATTCAAAGTGCTGTCACACTGGAGTATCATGCAGTGGACACAAGGTATGATCCCCCACCCAGTCACATTATACTGACACCGGGCCGACCAGACCTAGAACTCTCCTCTAAATGCTGAGCGTCAAGCGAGGAAGCTTCTAGTACCATTTTTAAAGTATTTGGTGTGACCCGGTCGGGGATTGAGTCCACAACTTTCCGCATACGAAGCGGACGCTCTACCACTAGACCACGGTCACCTAAAAGGCAGACAATCATATCTGGTGTAGGTAGGGTCTTCCTCTGCATCACTTTCTCTTTATTGTGACTTCTCTAACAAATCCGACTGAGTTGTCTACGTGACACAGAATCTTTCTCTGGCTTGGTCATTTTGTGTGATTCTTTTTTTCCTAGTGTTCATGTTGCAAATGTTTTCATCCAGCTTGTTGCTTGGTCAGTGTTCAGTGATTTTGCTCCTTTTGACTATAAAAATCCTATCTTTAAATTCCCAACACATACCTGGTGCTGTCTTTCGAGAGGCTTCATATCATCTAAGTAATCAGGTCTTGATTGCCGCATGCAAGTTATTTCTTTTTAGAAAGGATGGCTGATCTGCTCTGATAACGGTGTTGCTTTGACCAATATGATTTGATTTTTTTTTCAAATATATTGATAACAGTAGTAAATGTGTTCAGTTCATCTAAATAGGATTGTAGTATTGGAAGCATTCCTATAGTTGTCATTGGCAGACTATCTGGACTGCTTAATTCATTGTAAGCTCTCCAAGTCGGAACTGTTTACACATCATTTTGACTATTTTGCTAAAAATCTATTCAAATATTCCGAATATATGCTGTTTAACGTGTTTCATTATTGTTTGTGTACCAACTACTTGTATTTATATTGTCAGGTCCATGTATGGGATATAGCCTACCATCATTGCTTTATCAAAGTGGATAGTTTTTATACTATCAGCAGAAGCATGTTTGCCCAATTATTAAGTTCTGGTATTAGTACCCATATAATATTCTCTAGAGTTTGACTGTATTTCCCAACCACCATATTATGCTGTTAACTATGTTTCTTTCATCAAACGTTGCTTCAACAGCACCAATATTATCACAGGACATAAACAGATCATATCCATTTTCGATATACTTCACAAGACTGTCATTTGCAATTAAGTTGTCAATTCAACTAATAATATTTATAACAGTGTGGTTGACAGCATGAAAAAGACCGACACTCATTTCAGAACGAGCTGTCTTGTAAAGAGCAAGTCCAAGGCCAACATCTTGAGATTGTGTATGCCGTAAGATACGCCAAATACTATATCTCCTGCGCTAGTATACAAACGTAACAGTTCTCCGCATAGGTTCTGACTTCAGCATTGCCATCAAGAATAATTGTCATACCACCAAATAGCAGGCATGATAGAGAAAGAACCTTCCAGGAATTACCTTGTTTACATAATCAATGTCTATTCCTTGCCGAAGGGAATCATGCCTATCTCACCTCTTACTTGTTGAGCAGCAGTCAACACTTTCCTGTATAAGTATACTTTCATATGGTTCTAGAATACTTGAAACATTATCAGATAAATCAGTATATGACCCAAAATCAGACGCATATATGATGGTCTAATTAACTGTGCTTTGGGTCAGTAGCTTTTTTGACGTCTTCAAAGAACGATCCTCATATTTGCTTGGAACAGTCTGATTTAATACCCGGTTCCTTGTAAAATAGCTACTCCAGTCGCCACCAATATTCACCAGAGCTAAATCCTCATAATTCTGTCATTACTGTATCATCTCCGATAGTGTCCTCATACTTCACAATTTGTTTTTTAAACTTAGACAGACATTTTAGAATGTATTTTACTTCGGACGCAATAAGATCATTTACAGCCGCAATACACATTCTTGAAAAATATCACTCATAAACGGTATAACTGTTTTACATCTTCCGACTGAAATAAAATACAACAACTCGAATCAGTTTGTAATATTTTGCTAAAGTTGCTGAACGGACAGGAGCATCTTTCAAAACTTCTTCGACACTTCTAGTAGAAGGTCCAGGAGATCCCGTTTTTTTTTTAGTTTATTAATTTTGTTTTTGGAAGTGAATACACTATAACAATTTTTATGCCATAAACAGTATCAATCAAGTGTCACGATCAAAACTGTCATTTCTGTCAAGAACTTCTATACTGGAGGTAACAAGTAATTTTCTTCGAATCTCAGATACTTTGTGTGGCATCTTTATATACAGTAGGACAAGTTTTACTAGTTTTACGTACAATTAAGGTAATTTGATTATATCATAATATAAACTCTCTTTCTTTTACATTTACTTTTAATCTAAGGTATATATATTCGTAATCGTTATTTCTCCTTAAATCGAATTTCAATTGGAAAAGAATTCATGATAAAAAAATATGCACCAGTGTATTATCGTATTGTGTAGAACATACGGACGTCCAAGCGAACACTTAAATTTTAGAGTTAATTTTAGTATCTATCTTCAAAGATATGTATAAAATTCAAGGTTAATAACAACTACTAAAATTGTCTACATTTTAAATGTACTTATTGAACTTTCGACTCGTATAAAAACAAGCAGAAAGACAGGCATGCTTCAATATCCTTTAAACAGATGCTCCATTATCCTTTACACTGTTTCAATATTAACTATAACGATCACAACTATCATAATGTATATGAATTCTACAATTTGATGAGCACAGCCAATTCTGACAAGATAATCAAACTGGCAAAGTTTGTATTTGAGATGTTTAATAAAAGAACCCTTTACCTCCAATCTTAAAACAAAATGACTTAAAACATAATGAATTTAATTAAATCTCGAAACTGTGTATTTTTTTATTTTTTTTTTCAATATTTGAAATAAGATAAGCACAAACATTGATCACGAGCAAAACAACAGAATAGTCAATAAGTTAAAAAAAACAAAATATATAAATAAATATATTGCATTCATTTGATCAAAACTGTATTGAAATTATTATGTTCGTATTATGAATTTTTATTTGTTAGATTCCACGTTTTCTATGTGTTTAAAAATGTATTATGGGCCGGAGGCCTACATTACTCAAATAAAATATTGTATATTTGTCTAAATTGTCTATTAGACTATTAACAACATGTCATTATAAAATATATATATATATATATAAAACAACATAATTGTAACATTAGTGACAATAATTTATATACATTACCGTTTTGTTAATTTTTGCATTTGATTGACCTTTGACCTCAACTGTGATCTTAAAACGCAATTTCATGAGTGGCATCCATCATCACACGATACTATACATATTGGGGAATAATGTTATGGTACTAAAACAATTCTACTAAAAATTGCCATCAAAAGTTAAAATAAGGGTCATCTTGCTTTTTGGATGGCCTACTATACCCGTGTAATGGACAACCTTTACCGAGACTGCCACACCCCACTCTTATAACAAGGTTATGATTAATATTTAAAAAAAAATGCTACATATACCAATGTAATGGACAGCCTTTACCAAGGCTGCCACACCACTCACCTATACCAAAGTGGTGATAAATATGTAAAAGTGTTGCTACATGTAGCCATGTAATGGACAGCCTTTACCGAGGCTGCCACACCACCCACCTATACCAAGGTGGTGATAAATATCTTAAAAGTATTGTTTCATGTACCCATGTTATGGACAGCCTTTTCCGAGGTTGTCTCACCACTCGACTATAACAAGGTGGTGATAAATATCTAAACAAATTTCTACATGTACCCATGTAATGGAGAGCCTTTACCGAGGCTTCCACACCACTCACCTATACCAAGGTGATGATGAATATCTAATAGTGTTGCTACATGTACCCATGTAATGGAGAGCCTTTACCGAGGCTTCCACACCACTCACCTATACCAAGGTGATGATAAATATCTAAAAGTGATGCTACATTTACCCATGTAATGGACAGCCTTTACCGAGGCTGTCACATCACTCACCTATACCAAGGTGGTGATAAATATCTAAAAGTGTTGCTACATGTACCCATGTAAAGGACTGCCTTAACCGAGGCTGCCACACCACTCACCTATACCGATGTGGTGATATATATCTAAAAGTGTTGTAACATGTACCCGTGTAATGGACAGCCTTTACCGAGGTTGCCACACCACTCACCTATACCGATGCGATGATAAATATCTAAATATGTTGCTACATGTACCCATGTTATTGACAGCCTTTACCGAGGCTGCCACACCACTCAACTATACCGATGTGATGATAAATATCTAAATATTTTGCTACATGTACCCGTGTTATGGACAGCCTTTACCGGGGCTGCCACACCACTCACCTATTCCGATGTGGTGATAAATGTCTAACAGTGTTGATACATGTACCCGTGTAATGGAAGCCTTTACCGAGGCTGCCACAACACTCACCTATACCAAGGTGGTGATAAATATCTAAAAGTGTTGCTACATGTACCCATGTAATGAACAGCCTTTACTGAGGCTGCCACACCACTCATCTATAACAAGGTAGTGATAAATATCTAAACAAATTGCTACATGTACCCATGTAATGGACAGCCTTTACCGAGGCTGTCACACCACTCTCCTATAACAAGGTGGTGATTAATATAAAAAAAAAATGCTTCATATACCAATGTAATGGACAGCCTTTACCAAGGCTGCCACACCACTCAACTATACCAAAGTGGTGATAAATATGTAAAAGTGTTGCTACGTGTACCCATGTAATGGACAGCCTTTACCGAGGCTGCCACACCACTCACCTATACCAAGGTGGTGATAAATATCTAAACAAATTGCTACATGTACCAATGTAATGGACAGGCTATACCGAGACTGCCACACCACTCACCTATAACAAGGTGTTGAAAAATATGTAAAAGTGTTGCTACATGTACCCATGTAGTGGACAGCCTTTACCGAGGCTGCCACATCACTCACCTATACCAAGGTGGTGAAAAATATCTAAAAGTGTTGCTACATGTACCCATGTAATGGACAGCCTTTACAGAGGCTGCCACACCGCTCACCTATACCAAGGTGGTGATAAATATGTAAAAGTATTGCTACCAAGTTCATTGTGTAACTACTCACCTATACCATACAGATATATTTTTTTCCAAATAAATGCTACCAAGATAAATTGATGATGCAAATTGACGACAGCTTATACCAAGGCTGCCACACCAATCACCTAAACCAAAGTGGAGTTAATTCTCCTTCATAGGCCACCACACTGCACGCACCTCTACCAAGGTGGAGATAGGGATGTTCTCACCAGGCATTGCTAGGTACATATAAAATTATTGATGGATAATCTATTACATGCACAGCCCATCAATACAGTAAGTATTGAGAAAGTGTGGCTACCAAAGTAACATGGTAGAGAATAAAATGTAATGCATTATCACTCAAAGGGTAATGCCATGCGTCGCATACAAAATTGTGTATCAAATAAGAACATAAACTGTCGAATAAAGAAAATGAAAGTCGAGTAAATGAATGTCCTTTGCATAGGGAATCTGTCATATTATTTTCATACTCATCAGATCCGCCTGATGCAATATATATTATAATTATATTTTGTTTTATACCAAGACAATATTTTATGCATATATTTCAAAAGCAACTCTCCTTACATAACGGAAATTTCCCATGTGTATGTGTTACCGCCAGACGTGCCATAAAATAAATTAAATATTCACTTTTAACGACAAGAAACTTCGAGGACAAAATAAAAACGTAGCAAAGAAATTCCAAGAAATGATAAAGCATTTAATAATATCTAAACAGCGTCTTGGTTGTAATTTATTAAAGAACATTTCATAATATTTAAAGATATGGAATAAATGAACAAATTAATGATATTTTTCTCAAACTATTTAGTAAACAATATGTCTACCATTAACAATACATATCAACTTCAGTATTTACTTAATATTTTCTACTTTCAATAAGCATTATTATTCTGATCAGTTGCCTCATTATTGTAAACAGTTACGATACGTACATGTATATACTGAAACACGCCACCTTTGTATTTACAATAACTGTATTTTATGTATCATGTGAATCTGACTACCCATTTCAATAACTACTGTAAAATTTCTCTCATATACAGTAGTATTGATTCAAGTCCAAAGGAAATTGACTTTATCTTTTTTTTAAAAAAATACCTTAAACGTCAGGTGGCGGGTTAGCTGTTCCGTTTAGTATACATTATTGTATTAAGAACATTTTGATTTCAGTTATTAACCATGTATATCTTTATGAAATCGTCGCAATTTTATCTTAAGTGCATACTCAGACTATTATATAAAGTGTATATCCTATACATGTAGATGAAATAAACATGCATACATAGTAACTCGTTCTGATTAGTTTTCATAACAATATTTGTTAGACTTTGTTCTGCGTCGCTCTTAACCAACCATATTGTTGTTAAGTTTATTTACTATGTCCTGTTAAGGTGGTGATGAAAAGTAAATACTGATTTCGACCTTGCGTGCTCAAGTTTACGCATAATCATAAATTTCACTAACATACATTCGTGTATATTCTGAGCATTAAAGAGAATAATTCCTAAAATATCTAGATCTTATCATAAAAATGTCATCAAAATGCACACTTATCTAGGTCAACTATAAGATTGTTCAATAATTCTATAAAAATTAATGTATTTTAGTAAATTCAAATTAAACAAAATCAATAGTTTGTCATGCCAAGATTAATATTGAAGAATACGGCTCTCAATAAGTTCGGTCTCATTTTTGTTATAAAAACGTTGTATATTTTTTAAAAGAAAGAGAACCATGTATAAAATTGTTAAATAGATTGTTAGCAATCTAGAAAAGCAAAGGCCGCATCCTACACAGTTTCAATTGTAATAATACATTTCATACTTTGGTAACCAATATATACAAATTAATTACTTGTTTCGTTTGCATCGTATTACTTATGATATCATTCCGTATACAGATGGTCGTAACTCGGTCCGTTGTAGATACAAAAGGCATGTAAAATTAACGTATTGCATCAACTGGAGTACATTGATAACGATATAGTAGAACTATTGATCTCAATGTTATGTTTGTGAAATTGGTTATAACAACATAAATCTGCATCAGTACAATTATTTTCAAAAATATTGTCAATTATATAGTCATCTCCTTTGAAATGGCGTGATAGCTATATACATTTTGGAAATTTATATTTCATTCTCTTGTGATAGTAATAATAGCTGGCAACAATGCCTTATTCATTCATACGCGCAACTACCAAAAAAAAAGATTACATAAAAATAAATCAACACATATCGTTTAACGAATAGTTGTTTTCGATTTGGCAAATATTGCAAGTATATATCTTGGAAATCACTTTCACTAAAGATGTGTTTCATGATGTTTCTGCAAGTTAACTGTATTACCTTATAAATGTGAACCCGACATCTTCACAGGTTGTCGTTAAGAGGTTTAAATGTGTTAAATCTTTTTATATGAAATATTATACTTTTAAATAAAAAAACAAAATAATTCGGGAAAAACTGTATCAAAATATAATTAAATCACTGCAAATACTATACAGTGTATAAGGGCAAGTACAAAAGTATTTTAATTATATTCATATGGGGCGCAGATAGTCTACAAAGCACCTGATAGAGAAGATTTATTCACATATTTAAGTGAAATTCGTTTGATGTATATAAACTAAATGAAGTTCCATTCGATATATTAATGTATAAACTCTACGAAGTCATCTTTATATCATTTATAACCTAAATGTAGCCAAATGTCTACATTTTTAAAATATGCTTTAAATGACCTGCATTAAAGCATTAGGTGTATGCAACTGACTTCCTATAAGAAATTTTCGTTAACTAATTGTACTCCCCTACTGACCGCTCTTATGGTAATTCTAAAAAGAAATAACTGTTTATACTGTCAATATTTAACATCACTGCACTGATAGTGTCAGAGCACATTCCTTAATTCAGGTCTTAGTCTTACATAAGGTTTAGCACACACGCATTTAAGCTGATTCTTACAAGGTTTGTTTTATATGTTATAAAACAGAAGAAATAAGCAAATATAATTATATTTACTCGTCTTCTTGTAAATTAATTAATTAAAAAATATGTAACATCAAAGCGAAATAGATTAAGAAGATTACTAGCTATAATATAAACAGGAATAAAAACAAAAATCAAGTGTTTCATCTACGTTAAGTGACAGTCATAAGGCAATTATTTAAAAAACAAAACTCGCCGATCAATAGAAATGAGCTAACTTGCAAAACGTAAATATTTGAACAACTAACATTCCATTACGTAACATATATATGCGATAGAAACAAGCAATAACAACAACTCAAGATAAATATATACATGTATAACCTGGTTTTAGAATATAAAAACAAATACCAAACGATGTTACGTATAGAGAGTTATCTAAAACATGATAATATACATTATGGGTACATTGGTTCTAAACTTTTCACCTGTAACATAAGAAATCGAACAAATTAAGGCATATTTCGATTATTCAAGGGTTATCGATCAATACATACTCGTCTATTACATCTGATGCAGCACAAAACCGATAGTTATATGTCTACTATGTAATTATCAAAAATAAGAGAAATTTGGGGTCATTATTAGTGCATGGTACAATAATGCATTTGTCATAATGTGCATGATATGACTCAAACAACTACTACAAAGTTAGTCAGTTTTCAATATTTTCTTAACATTTAAAGTGATAAAACGAAGCGAAGGTTTGGTCAATATTCAATAAAACTATGAGTGCAAAAAACCTAATTATCAATTTTATTTAGTCCGCATTATTATAACTAAATCTTTTTCATCTTTGTACAATAAACCTAAGATAAAAAAACGCATAAAAAATCCATTCCGATGAAACGGATGTACTTTATACGTGTTCTGCTTGGCATATTAACAAAGTCATTGAAGACGGTAAGATACGAGGGGTGTTCAAAATGTATTGTGTATTTATAAGTCGCACAAAGTTCACTTGGAATTATACATCAATATTTATAAACATTGATAGCTCATTTCGATACCTACACAATGGTACAGTAAAGGAACCGTTTTATTGACGAGTTTTTACGTTTCAACGCCGTTTCGGCCACGTTTGTGATGCGTTAGTTCGTTGGTTCGTTGGTTCGTTGGTTCGTTTGGAAACTAACGGTTTAGGGTGCTTATGCTCATGCGCACCGTTTATCCATCTCTATTTTCCGCATGCGCAGCGTTTTACCGTTTCAGTTTGTGTTATGAGCATGCGTAGCGTTTTTCAGTTTCATTTGATCAATATGTTAATGTTTATTTCGATTAACGCTTATTTATTATACAATTTTGTGTAATGAATACCAACTGAGTTTATGATTAGTAGTTTTCAGTTATCATTCAATTAGTATTTTTTTATTTTGAAATCAAGGTATATCGAAAACTTTACATTCTCCAGTTAATAGCAATTCCTTCGTGACAATGTTTGCTTGTTTCAGAAACTTCTCTGTATGTGTATATTTACAATTCCATATAACGGTATAATTAACATACGTGTGTATATAAAAACATATATTAAAACAATAAAAATGTTAGGCAAGGTCAATAGTTGAATTGTTCATTGATATAATTAAATGGTATACGTCTCTAAATTAGGTACCCAGCTAGTGTGTACAAATTTAAAGACAAACATGCAACTTTGAAAGAACATGTGTTTTAATTAATGACATCAACTTGTAATCACGCGACTACCGATGCATATCGCAACATGCGGTAATTTCGGATAGATATGTCAAAATTAGTTTGTGTTGCGAGTTTTCGTTACAATGCTGTGTAAAAATCACAGGATTAGAGAGGCGTGTCGAAAGCATCGGGATGAAAGGTGTGAATACGTTGATATCGCAAATTCACTTGATTAAGATACAAATTATAAGTAGATATATATCTATTAGAAAACTGAAATATTGATTTTATAAGCGTATTTTTAATATACTTCCTGAAAAGAGCTGATGAAAATATGTCACGCTGGTGTGAAATATGGCGTTTACTCTAGAAATCGACATATGCGTTAAAGAAAATGGTTTAACTCTAGCACCATCTCACTGGAGAATATTTAATGCATGGCCTCGATAAATGACAGGCATATTTTATGTGATGAGACAGATCGAAGGTTAAACGCAGTAGCCGTATTTAAATTTAATAATAAATTAATTTCCTAATTCAAGTTAATTTGTATTGATAAATAGTAAATAAAAATACACGAGGTAAAAAACATTTTATCAACGTATATAATTATATAATAGATAATGAAATATAGGTCTAAGTTTCCTCAATTCACCATGTGTATTTGTCCGTTACGGCCAATACGTGTTCAACAAAAAATATAACCATTAAACCAAAAATTCGCAATTAATTCACATATATTGTAAAAAATAGATTCAGATGTCTATATATTGTCCGCCCTTCTTGATTCTTGTTTATTACGGAACCTTAGACCAAATCCTACAAGAGTCATAGTTGACTTTGATATGGCCATTCATAATGCCATCAAATCTGTGTTCGGTAATACTATTCATATACAAGGCTGTTTTTACCACCTGACTCAAAGCACATGGAGACGAGTCCAGAGCGAAGGACTTCAGGCAACATACTTATCAGACGAAGAAGTGAGACACTTTTGTGGACAAATTGACGGTTTGGCATTTTTGCCAGTGACTGATGTCATCGAAGGCATGAATTATCTTAGAGAAACAGCACCAGACTGTTTAGCTCCTATTTTGATAGTACGTATGTTACAGGCGGCTTTAAGACTGTAAGGGGTGAAAATGGCCAACTAAGGTTTAGAAGGACTCCACCCAGATTTCCCCCACACACATGGAATGTGTATGCGGCAACGCTTCATGACCAAAGCCGAACCAATAATATGTGTGAGGGATGGAACAATGCCTTCAAAACATTAGTAGGCCATTCAAACCCAAGCCTATGGTATGTGATAAATTGTATACAGAAAGACAATTGTTATGTAGAGACTGTCTACGAGCAAATCCACCAAGGACTCCCGCCAAAGCTTAGAAAAAAGGAAAAAAGCCAGAAGCAGCAAAAGCGACTTAAATGTCTTTGCAGTCAGTATCTTAAGAAAGAAAAGACCCTTGCTGTGTTTATGGACGCAATTGGTAATTGTGTGAGACTGCACTGAAACTAAGGTGTAATTGAATGGCAGCAAATCCACCAAGGACTCCCGCCAAAGCGTCGAAAAAAGGAAAAAAGCCAGAAGCAGCAAAAGCGACTAAGGTGAAATTGAATGGCAGAATTTCTTTCTAAGTTTAGCATCATACTTCAAATTGTCAGAGTGATCAATTACCATTCAATACAATGAAAATGTTAATAAATGTAAATAATAAGGCAGTTTTATCAATAATTATGTGCTAATTGGCTTTGTAGTGTGCTCTATTGTGAAACAGACAATACGTAAATAATTTATTATAATTATGTGCTAATTGGCTTTGTAGTGTGCTGTTTTGTGTGTTTCTTCAACCTGCTACTTCTTTATTGTGAAATTAAAAATGAAAATAATTTAATTAAGTTTCTCTTTCTTTCACTGCCTGACCAATGAATAACTTAAACTAAGTAGGGGATTTTTTCTGTAGGGGATTTTTGAACCGGGAAAATGTACCTAGGGGATTTTGTCTGTAGGGGATTTTGACCGTCCACCCTATAAACTACAGATTCCCATGGTATTCGAATTGCACGCTACCTAATGTCAATCTGGTTTACACGGATCGATAGATGAAAAAATATTGTAATTATATTCTGAGAGTTGCTATTTCTACTACCACCACTACTACTACTACTACTACTACTGCTACTGCTACTGCTACTGCTACTACTACTATTATTACTACTACAACTACTACTACTACTACTACTACTACTACTACTACTTCTACAATTACTACTACTATTAAAACTACTACTAATACTAATACTAATACTGCTGCTAATACTGTTGCTGCTATTATTACTTCTACTACTACAACAACTACTAGTGTTACTGCTGCTGCTTCTGATACAACTACTACTACTACTACTACTACCACTAACAATACTACTACTTTTACTTCTACTACTACTACTACAACAACTTCTACTACTACTTATAATAATAATAATAATACTGTTGCTGTTGCTGTTGTTACTACTCTACTACTACTACTAATATTAATACTGACGCTAATAATGTTGCTGCTATCAATATTACTACTACTACTACTACTGCTACTGATGCTGCTACTGATACTATTACTACTACTAGTATTACTATTACTACTACTACTACTAATACTACTTTTACTGATACTACTTACACTACTTAAACTAAATATGATATTAATAATGATGCTAATAATGTTCTATCAATACTACTAAAATTACTACTATTACTACTACTACATCAACACCTATTACTACTACTACTACTTCTACTATTACTGCTACTGATGCTGATGATGATGCTGATGCTGATGATAATACTACTACTAATAACAGTGTTGCTGCTATCAATACTACTAGTATTACTACTGCTACTGCTACTGATGCTGCTTCTTATACTACTAGTACTACAAATCATAATAATAATAATAATATTGTTGCTGCTATCAATACAACAACTACTACTACTACTACTACTACTACTACTACTACTACTACTACTACTACTACTTCTACTACTACTACTACCACCACAACTACTACTTCTACAATTACTGATATTGATACGGCTGCTGTTGCTGCTGTCACTGATACTTGTACTACTACGACTTCTATTACAACAACTACTACTACTACTACTACTATTTATCACTATTTATAACTAATACTGCTACTAATAGTGTTAATTATTTTACTACTACTACTACTACTACAACTACTATTACTACTACTACTACTATTATTACTATTACTACTACTACTACTACTATTATTACTACTACTACTACAACAACTACTACTACTTCTGCTACTACTACTACTGCTACTACTGCTGTTGCTTTTAATACTGCTACACATATTGCTGCAGCTACTACCAGTACTACTACTACTATTACTATTATTGATACTGCTGCTGCTTCTGAAACTTTTACTACTACTACTATTACTGCTACATCATCATTATCATGACATTATTATCTCAACATCATCTTCATCATCAACCATCATTACCATTATCTGCATCATTATCATTATTATCGTTATCATCATCATCATCATCAATCATCATCAATCGTTATTGTGTGCAGCAACAACAGCATAATATGTTTAATCAATATCAGTAGCAACAGATGTAGCAGCACTATAATTATCACAGTCAACTGTATTAACATAATCATCTCATAGTCAAATCACTAACAACACAACTGTCATTATACATATCATCTCAATATCATCATATTATAACCACCACTCCGGGCTAAGACGGAAGAGCGATTGACTATCAATCCAATGGTCATGCGTTCGAATCCCCTCCCGGCCACACTCTGTATAGCTATAGACGAATCCCAATCAGACGCAGTGTCGTATAACAATTAACACGGAAAGAGTGGCCGGGCGGGGACTCGAACGCACGGGTCCTGATTTGAAGATCAAACCGACTAAGCTTAGCGGATCCGTCTAGACGGTACTGTAATCACCATAATACATACTCAATGCTGATTGACTGCAAGGCATTTAACGAAATACAGGCATTTCTTTACTCTGATACGTTTAAAAAGTTTCCAGATAAATGTTTTTGTCAATTTTTCCGTATGTATAAAATTACACTTAATATAGAAGATGCCCACACAAAGTCGGTATTTGTCATTCTATTGTAAATAGGCGGAAACTCTAATTGATGACAGTGTTGCTGTCCCTGTTAATTTAGTCAGGCAGTCTAACTATCCATTATTATAGAATGCAGTACGGGGTCTGACTAATCCCCCCACCCCCACCTAAACTCCCTTAATTGCAGCGGCGTCATGTCGGTCTTTCTTTGTGATCTACACAATGCATATTTGAAACGCGTTGTTTTAGCAATATAAGAAACATAAGCAATATTTTAATGACTGCAAAACGTACATCTACTGTTTAAAATAATCTACATTATTTTGTTTTATGATTCAAGTATGTTTGAAAACATTTTCTCTGAAAAGAAATTCATAATATATATTTTAAAATATTGATTTCGTTAACGCTAAACTGCATAATATGTACATGCGATAATAATATTTTTAGAACGACAACTAGAAAGTAAGTCGTTTGAGTTTAAATACCTGTTTATAATAAATGCATACATACATCAATGAATAAACGAGTGAGTGAGTGAGTGAGTGAGTGAGTGAGTGAGTGAGTGAATGAGTGAGTGAGTGAGTGAGTGAGTGAGTGAGTGAGTGAGTGAGTGAGTGAGTGAGTGAGTGAGTGAGTGAGTGAGTGAGTGAGTGAGTGAGTGAGTGAGTGAGTGAGTGAGTGAGTGAGTGAGTGAGTGAGTGAGTGAGTGAGTGAGTGAGTGTGAGTGAGTGAGTGAGTGAGTGAGTGAGTGAGTGAGTGAGTGAGTGAGTGAGTGAGTGAGTGAGTGAGTGAGTGAGTGAGTGAGTGAGGCGGAGCGGGGCGGGGCGGGGCGGGGCGGGGCGAGGCGAGGCGAGGCGAGGCGATCACATTTATCACGTTAATAAATAACTCTAATACAAATCCGAAAGCTAAAATTTTACCTAAATACATTTAAAAGCAATTTAATGACGATAAATGCTTATTTAATTAATAGTTATAGTCGGTAATGAAAATAAGAAAGGAATTAATACATTTATTTTTAAGTAAGGAATTATATATACACGTCCATTTTTCTCTTTATCATTTCAACCGTTCCGTCAATATTAGCCGTAAAATCCATTGTCATTTGATTGGATATTTTATACGGGATGACACGGCTTGCAGTTATGGGAATATAGATCACTTAGTGTCGCATCGCAGGAGGCATATTTAAGATATTAGAAAAGTCTAAATAATTGACAGATATGCGCCTATGTCTATTTAGATATATTTCTCATTCATTGTTCCTGATTATGACTTTTTCAAAACGAGACTATGTATTATGTTAATTACAAGATCTAGTACGGTTATGTTATCGAAGATTGTTGAACAATATGTTTTTAATTCCTTGTATACAAAAATCAAACACTTGTCTTGTTTCAGTCCACAATAGCATTCCATCCTGTAGATATGAATCACTAACTGAGTGGAAATTAAATTATCTCTATACATATAATACAGGCTTTTGTCCTACATTCAGATAGTGCATATATTGTGGTGGCTGTTCAATTTAAATAAATATATATATATATATATATATATATATATATATATATATATATATATATTAAAGCAAAACATCTGAAACAGATATTGTGATATTTTTTTTTTATATAAATAGAGCTTTTAAATTAATAAGGTTGTAGGTGATCAATTTTTCGCGTAGGATAAAAACATACGGTCATAGTTATTTTATTTATATTTCTTCATTTTTTTATTTAAAGACGTTTTTACCAAATCTCTCCGCATAAAGGTGAAACCTATATTCTTATGATATGTGGTTGAAACGATCGTGTGGTGTTTTTAAATTGTTTATTCAGTTTACGCTGTGATGTCATATCCATGACTTGTAAGGACAACTTTTAGGTTTCCAAAACAAAAAACATAATATACTAGTGTACACCGTTTTCTGTTAAATAATAAATTAAGAAATCAGACCCCCGTTGATTTTCAAATGCATGAAATCATGAAATAACAGTTTCAAAAGCATATCACGGTAAACTTCCCTATCGGCGGTAAAAAAATCAAAAGTCAATGATCTTCGGGTTGACACAGCGTGTTAACAGGAAATGGAATAATTAGCGATAATAACATTGCTGGAGGGCGTACTTCGGACTGCTTTATTAGGGCTTGTGTTAAAATTGCTATATAAACATTAACATATGTAAGCCATTTCAGGCGATATGGGTTGGGTCCCTCCAATAGTCAAACAATGGAAATGTATAGCCAGACATTGGGTACGCAACATCTATACAATTGATACAAGATTAAATAAAAGAATATTTATTTGGGCACGAAATAAAGCTAATAACTCCTGTAAAAATTGGGTTTTCACAGTTATAAATCAATTTGATAGTTTACAGCTTCATGTTCATACATACTCAAACATTAACAAAATTAAATTTGTTGATACTGTATTTGAAAAGATGATGTCTATATATATTACGGAGTGGAAAGCAAGTGTAAATCAAACAACTAGTATACGTGGTAATGGACGTAACAAATTAAGAACTTATAGGCTTTTTAAAAATGATTATGAAGTAGAAAATTACTGTAAAATTGTGCTACCAATGAAGCATAGATCAGCGTTTGCAAAATTCAGATGTGGTGTTGCGCCATTAAAACTAGAAACTGGTCGATATGAGGGTATTAATGAGAATGACCGGTTATGTCCTTTCTGTAATGATGCTATAGAAGATTAGTGTCATGTTACTTTAAAATGTGCCTCTTATAAAGATATTAGGACAGATCTGATGCTTAAAGCAGTAAGCATAGATGCAAACTTTAATAATTTTGATGACTGTAATAAAATGAAGTTTCTCTTTTCCAATAAAGATATGATAAGAATATGTGCCAAAACCTGTTTTACAATACTACAAAAACGTAGAAATATTTTATATAAATAATGTATTATATCTTAAATGTAAAACAAATTAATTTTATATTATGTTGAGAAATCGGTGCTAATCAGGTCATTCCAGATCTGATCTGGGGTGATAACTGATCTTTTAAAATATTTTTTAAAAAGCTTTTGACTATATAGCGATGCATTTGCATTTATTTTTCCTTTCACGATTTAACAAAAGTTATTTTAATAATCTTTTAGGTCTCGAGCCAAGATTAGCGCCGGTGTCTCAATTCTTAGTGTATAATGCTTTATAGTATACATCTTTTTCAAAAATAATGCATGAATAATCTGTGATAGTTGTATATATTTTATGTCAATTAATATTATAGCGATAGTCTCTTGTAATTCTAATATTGAATGGCTATGTACGTTGTATGTGTTACTGTATGTTTTATTTATATGTTTGTACATAGATGAGACTTAAATAAAGATATATATATATGTAACATTAATTGAAATTATGCAGAATACAGAATAGTTTGTTTTGTGTGTTTAAGGTTTTTTGGGGTTTTTTTGGCGAGTAAGAAAAGTTGATTATTTAAGAATAAATTGATTGTTATTGTAAACCTGTATGACTTATTGATGAGTATATTTTCGGTAACATTATTGATAATGATACTAGTTGATTATATTAATCATACTGATTGTGTATTTATTTAATTAATTAACTTCATAGATTAGGAGATTATACTTTCTTATTTTATTTATTATCTATATTTAATGATCTAGAGGATTGATTAACTTTCTTACTTAATTGTAGATAGGTCGTGTGATCGAATCCCCGCCCGGCATGTCTCCCGTCCGTAATGATTGATATACAACATTACGTCTCATTATCATTCATCTCTCACCGCTGATTAAAGTGGGAAAGTTATTAATTACTTGCGGAGATGGGGTGTGCTCGAGTATTGGTTAACATTTCAGGATTCTAGAAAACAGTGGTTAGGTAAAATGATCATCTGTTCAACTTCATTGACATAAAAATGATGCTAACTTTTCAATCAATCAATTAATCAATCAATCAATCAATCAATCATAATAATTAAATGAATGGATGGATGGATGGATGGATGGATGGATGGATGGATGGATGGATGGATGGATAATCAATCGATCAATCATGATAAATAAATCAATAAATAAATAAATAAATAAATAAATAAATAAATAAATAAATAAATAAAAAATGAATGAATGAATGAATGAATGAATGAATGAATGAATGAATGAATGAATGAATGAATGAATGAATGAATGAATGAATGAATGAATTAACCGTATGCAGACCTATATAAAAATATTATAAGATAAACACCGGCCAAAACGGCCTAGCTGGTTTAGACAATTTGGGTTCATTACATAAAAATTAAATTGAGTGCAGGTATTGTTATTAAATCTGTACATAAGGCCATCACATTGCTCTTATATAGCGCAAATTCATTTGCTAATAGTATTTATAAGTGAAGTTTTAATCGGTATGGGTCACGGGAGGCTCTTGGTTCTGCCGTAAACCAGAGCATTCGTAGTATACCCCAATCAGTCTACTGTGACGATTACAGAAATGTGTCCACAGACTAAAATTATGTAAATCTAATCGGGAAGAGTACTTTGAGGGTATGAAATAAAGCAATTATCGATTTAGTTATTAATGGTAAGGGGACAAATACAGAATACATTTCGAACAGCCCTTGTTATTGTGATTGTATTCTGTACGTTATTGCACTGCCTTAAGTTTACAGATTTCATGTATACTGAAGTATGACTGAAGTACAAATTATATGATATTCTTTAAGTGTCACACAGTTATGTGTGGTTAGTTTATATAATATAACAATGGTTTACTACTTAAAATACATTGGAAGAGCTCTATGATGAGTGTCTTTTTATATAAGAATCATGCCAAACAATGAATAATTATTGTATTGCAGCATGTTGTCACAATGTCAGTATACCACTTTATTGTAGATAATTACATAACGTTAGCGTATACTGAGCAGCTGTCCAGGTATTCGAAAACGAATTCGTAGCAAAACCTGTACTGCTCCTGAAACATATAGATATTTATGAATTAGTATTTACAGTTTACAAAAACTGCCTTTTGATAAAAATATAACTACATATATATATATATATATATGTGTGTGTGTGTGTGTGTGTGTGTGTATGTGTGTGTGTGTGTGTGTATCTATGCATCGTCTTATGTTTAACTTAAAGCTTGTATGTGCTTCTCACATATCATAAATGTGACAACAGCGAACTACTTGCATTTATTTAACACAAATAACAAGACAATACATAAGTTATTGTATTAGTTATATACAGAACATTCAAAGTTACAACATTTATCATGTTTGTCAAGGACTTATTAGTTTGATTCAGTAACTATATTTGAGAACTAAATACGAACAAGCATATAAACCTACAAAGATCGGGATGATTTGTCTCCTTCTGGCTTTGATGAATCTGATCGACTCTGCTATGGCAACTTCTCGTTCGCACTTCAACCGTTCTAGAACTGACCACATGACACAGAATAGACCACTTCTAGACGCTCCGTCCCTTCATAATGAAAAACTATATAGCTAATAGCTTTTAATGTGAAAGAAACACTTAAACTTCAATTTGTAACCTTGTGACAAACGCGTTTTATCAATTTCGGCGGTTTTATTGTTAAAAGAGTTTCGAATGTCCAATTAGTTCTCATGGTAGAACAAAACGATAGTGTTATATAACTGTATAATATGTACCCTACCCTAAACAGAAAGTCAGTTCTTTGACTACAATATGTGTTTTAGATCGTGTTTAAGAAGGCCATGACTATTTAAAGAGAAATACATTCGATGAACAAATATACATACTGTTTATTTATACTTATTTTTTGTAAAATATATAACGTAACGTGACAATAATGTGATAGCTTAATTAGTTTGATATATCTGACTTCCGATGTAATACCAAATCTGAAATCTATAAATACAATCACAGTGCTAATGTATATCTTCATAAAGCTAGAAATTGTTTCTAAAATCTAATAATTTATTATTGTATTAATGTGGTCAGCATTGCGCCGTTGCGTCGTTTAAGATATAAATGAAATAGTTTTAAATATAATAGTATAGTAATTGATATGTGCATTTGACTTATATAACGTTGTACCGTAGTATAAGTTGTACCATAGTATACGTTGTACCGTAATATAAGTTGTACCGTAGTATACGTTGTACCGTAATATAAGTTGTACCGCAGTATAAGTTGTACCGTAGTATGTAGAAGTTGTACCGTAGTATACGTTGTACCGTAATATAAGTTGTACCGTAGTATACGTTGTACCGTAGTATAAGTTGCACCGTAGTATCAGTTGTATCCTGTTTATCTTTATTTTCTAGTACGTGGTGCAATCGAGTTATTAACTCTTCAATTAAATCTTGAAATGAACGACTTAGATAACTATATATGTCACAAATTTGTTACAGTTACATGCACATTGAAAGTAACCAAAATCGAACTACATGTTAAAGATAAATCATTTATTATCATACAACATGTTTTCTTTAGTTAGTACATTACCAAATTGAGTAACAAATAAGTTACTTATATGCACTGCACGACGATTGGCCTTCGATCAGAAGTATCTGTAACTGATTTTTCAACATCTGCTAGCAGGCGCAGCATGTGTCCTTTGACTTGTGAAATATCACCATACCATGATGTGAAGTGGAACTGTTCTACATCTCTGGATTGTAACTATGATTTAGTTTTGAAAGGAGTAATAAGTAATATTATTTTTTTATCTAATCGCAAAATAAACCAGTCAATCTTGCTTCTATTTATTTGCTCTGTGAATAGATTAGAACATATGAAATAAGTTTTATTTAGAATCGGCGGCAAAAGATGAGAAAACCTAACATAAGTTTAATAACGCTGCCATTTTTTAACCCTTTAAACTATTATATGGCCCTTAAAAGGACTCGAACAACTCATTTATATTTTGTAATTAAATATCCTTTATGTTCTATTTATAACTTACCCTCTCCTAATACGTTTTTAATAAAATATAATAATTGGTTAATGAAGTGTATATATTTCCCGGGCTCTAACTTAAACGTTACATTTTATATCATACATATTATGTGCTTGTTGTGCTGCATATAACTTTGTCATACAAACTTTACCCGTCCATTAGCCCCTTGGAATGAATATCTAATCGTCCTCAATGTATGACTATTGAGCACATCTTCCCGTATGAGTTCGACGGAAAACTGACCTACTGACAAAGTTACATCTTGAGACGAAGGCCAATACATGCAGTCCTGAAATAATGTTTTAAAGGTCTCACTGCACAGTTGAATTTTGTTCTTTGTTCTATATAAAATAAAGTCTAGGATTTCAATGCTAAAATAAGAATACCACATAGAATTTTTTTAAAGTATTTTTTTTCATAGCAGGAAGTATACACGCATAAAAATGCACAATAACTGGTAGGTTGTCCAAGTTTGTTTTTTGAAAGAGGTTGCAGTGACACCCTCAGAATTATTGAAAAAAGAAGTCCTCAAATGCTCATAAATGCATGCATATGTTGAAATCCTATAAAAGTCACTTTTTTAACACCAGTGATTTCATATTGCAGTATATGGTATGCCAACTGTTTCTCTACTCATCCATAGCAAGAAATCACAACCACTTTGAACCATTTTGAAAATAATTCGTAACCAAAGTACGTGGCCTTTTTTTACCGTAAGAATCTTACTACCGTGGGAAAAAAGAGGCGTAACTGTGTAGTGAGACGTTAAGGGAAAGAGAGTGCGCCATTTTGTCGACAAAATTTGACTCGCGACAACTTTAGATAATTATCTGAACAAAAAGTGCATTTTAAAGTTGATCTATGTAGATTTTAAGGACTGATGGCTTCAGACAAACTTCATAGTTTTAGCAAAAATGGCCACTTTTCACCACAAAAAGGTGAAATTTGGTCCTATTACATTTCCATAGCTCATGAATTGTAAGATTTCAGTTGCTGAACGGTTTTCTTTTAAAATGCCCTCTATTATGTAAGAGTGTGTACATTGTCTAAATTGTTTAATATCTTAGTGTACTATGCGTTTTTTTTCATAATAAATTCAGTGTTTTAAACATGTCCGTACATGGAAATTGCTATTTAAACATTGAAATTAAATCAATTGCCAGTTTCAATAATGGCTAGGTGAACTCTAAATATTTTGAAATAAGAAGAGACTCATGTGCAGTTATTCGCTTAATAATCCAGAAGCATTTGGTGATATCGCATATAATCATTTGCTAAAAATGGTGGAGTTACTGTAAACATTTCAAGGCAATTACTTGTACATGAGACCGAAATAAGATACCAAAACATACAAATCATACAATTCTCCAATATATTTGACACAATTACAAAATAAAATGACAAGCGACATGCCACAACAAGTCGCGAAGCATTATTGGCTTCTCGGACTTGTTCATTTTTCTCAACCGAGATTATGTTGACGGTATAGAAATGAAGTGGGTGGGGTACATTTCTAACATGGTCAATATAAAAACATATGCTTGAAGTGGTGTAAATCAATGTCTGTAATATAAAATCTGAACACTTTGCATGGTGTAAACATGCCCACAAGGTTTGCTCAAACAATTGTGTTCTTTCCATGAAGACAGAAAGTGATTCTATGCTTGAAAGTTACAATTGTTTTTGGCCTTCCTGGAAACATCTGACAATTTGTCAATACCTTAAACATTGCTAAGTTGGTAGACACAATAAAATGAGTGTCTAGTGCCTAATGTCATACACTTATGTGCACTTCTATTTACAGCATCACTGCTTGAGAAGTGAAATAACTGATTGATACAAATCCAGTTGATTTAACTTACATTTTTATCAATAAATGGCCATAATATTGTAAACTATTTGACAAAGTCTACTGATTTCCAATGAAATGTCACCGTTAAGCACTCAAATTCACTAAATTTACTGCGTCTAAGAATATTCTGACAGAAAAAAATTATCTGCGTCATTGTGGCGTTTATTTCAAGCGTTTGATCACATTTTTCTTAAGGTCTCACTACACAGTTGAATTATGGTCTTTGTTCTATATAAAAAAATGTCTAGGATTCCAACTGTAAAAAAAGAATTCCACATAGAATTTTTTTTAATGTATTTTTTTTTTCATAGCAGGAATGTATACCCACATAAAAATGCAGAATAACTGGTAAGTTGTCCACGTTGGTTTGTTTTAAACAGGGTGCAGTGACACCCTGAGATTAATTGAAAAAGAAGTCCTCAAATACTCATAAATACATGCATATGTTGAAATCGTATAAAAGTCTTTTTTTTAACACCAGTGATGTTTTATTGCATTATATGCTATGCCAACTTTTGCTCTACTCATCTGCAGCAAAAAATAACAACCACTATGAACCATTTTGAAAATATTTCATAACCAAAGTACATATACCTTTTTTAAGCGTAAGAATCTTGCTACCATGGGAAAAAATGGGCGTAACTGTGTAGTGAGACGTAAAACAGTTTTAAATGTTTTATAATTTACATTAACTGATTTTGTTTCGGTTACTTTAATGACATTCCAGGTACAGAAAGTTTTGACATAGACTTGAATGGCGATAAATGTAAAAAATAAAATAAAATTAACTCATGTATCTAAATGCGCAATAAAAATCAAATCAAAATAATACGAAAGAATTAATACCTTGCAACTCAATATGAGAAAGTTATATGTCGAATGAAAAAAAAAAGGTTTTCTATTTTTTATATCAACTAAAGAAATAACTAATATTAATTTGGATCTTATCTATGTATGTTAGATGCTTTTTTAATAGTTTGCTTTCACGTTTTCCTCAGATCAGTAAATTTATTAAAAATGTTTGTACTTCTGTGATACTTGTATCGGCACATATACGTCAACAATGTGAGAATTGTATATTGTTAATGAACATAGTGTTTGTTTGAGACCTTTACTATGGGAATATTGGAAATTGAACCGGATGAAACGTTATAATTTAATTACAATTAACTGTAGGTTATGAAATATGAAGATATGCAAATGCTATAATGTATATGTATCGAATTATCCAATTAAACATATTTACCTGTGGTATGTCATCGTCCATTAGCACAATTGTAGATACTTCATAATCCCGTACCATTCTTACAAAGTCAACAATTGTATCTTTCAATGGAACTTGTGTTATGACCAGCGAGTCCGGCTTCTTGTATGTCTGTAATTGATTTGGTGCAAGAACTATTACACATTAGAACGATTATGTAATCACAGTATCATTTTAGTAAATCGTTATTAAATATATGGAACATGAGGATATTAAATGTATTGTATTTCGATGAATTTACAATTCTTACCGAAAGTACGGCTGCATTGATATAATCGTCAGTACCATCAGTTAAAAGCATTGGTCTGTATTCATCAGCTAAAACGCAAAGCAGTCGTGATGTTAAGGAAATAAAAAATAAACAAAGATTATACAGAAACATGTATATACGATTGTAAGGAATGGTATCATCAGTTTGAAAACTATATGATCAACGTTACAATCACGATAAATTAAGATGGGTGTTATTGTCTTAACAGTGGTTTGAACGAAATTTGTGTTAATTTTGGATATAAACTCTAGACTTTAAATATACATATTATTTCATGTACGTGGTAGTATATTCTCATTCCTTGTCTTTGGTCGGTTTTCTGGCAATTTCGAATCACCGAACTTGTCCCGTGTCGCACTTGTTGCAAATCCTGCGACATCTTCAGAGTCATTCTCCACAGCATATTTGTCGTCTTTTGTTATTTCCTGAATTGAAATCATATTAAAAAATACAATAAATGTACGTTTGTACCAGATTTATAAGGCAGTAACTTAAACCAACACACTATGTTCCGGAAAGTGAACAACAACGACAGCAGTTAAACTTTGCCATTTTCTGATATGACATATACCTGAGTATATTTCTGTTGTTACAATAATGTCATAACATATAAAAAAAAAAATAGCACATTTAACATCATAGTAGGTAGGTAAATAGTATACAACTATCTACTTTTTTAGCGGACAATGGTTACAAGTATGTATCAAAGGAAAAGGACTATTGACCCAAAGCAGGAAACTATTGACCGAGACGCAGTCGAGGTTAATAGTTCACTACTTCGGGTCAATCGTCATTTTCTGAGGATAAATAATTTTAACCATTGACGCTAAAAAGGTAGATAGTTGTTTTATTATATTGAATAACATTAAAAAAGGTTAGTCGAGAAGTAATAGTTTTTCACCTCACTTCATTCATACCTTCACTGCATTTTCAACAGAGGTGTGCAAAGCATTTTTTTCGTAGCCTTTGTATGTCTGTTCTCCACTAACCAATTCAACTATTACGGTTACATTCCTAACTTTCATAATTACATTTTTTTACTTTAAAATATTTCCAACTATTAAAAGTACAATGTCACCAGTATTTAGCTACATGCTTGATACGCTCTTGATCAAAATAACGTCATCAATGCCAATACGTATACAACCTGACGTCATTATATAAACATATCAGTTGTGGCAAATGGTTTAATTAATTGTATTTAAGCGTTAAAGAGTGGAAACTTTAGTGTCAGTTTTAATTTACGTAATATATTAAACAGTTCAGTTTAACTGTTGTTTTATCGAGTAGAGCAAATGTAGTTTGAATGGACTATCAGCATGAGAACGGAAGAACATTTCAATTGAACTATTGACACGGTAACCGGGTGAAACCGGTTTCGACAGAATAAGTGGTCAATAGTTATTTATTTAAGGATTAAGAGGTCAATAGTTCATTTTATTTGATCTGATTAGTTCGGATTTCAAACAATCAGATTGAAGCATTCATGATGACATATAATAATTCAGATTATCTATCAGTTAAGGTCGAATATTATAAAATGGAACGGTACGAGTTCACGTACGTATCTACCAATTCCAACATTGTTTAATGGACAACAGTTTTACAAACATTCAGTATAGAACTTCAAGCAAGTTTTAAAATAAAGAATTTCACAATGAATATTTTGTCTATTACCGTCAATATTTTATTACCTTTTACATAGAATAGACAACAATATCGCCAATCGTTTCGATTGAACATTATAGCACACTAGTACTTAATTAAATGTCAATACAAGCACAATGCATTATAATAAAATTAATAGGTGATATTTTTTAATATTATTTATTGCAATATTATTTGATTGTTCTTAAAAGGATCTAGCATGCCCGTACGCTGTTGGCTTACTACTATTGGTCAAAGTCAAGGCGTCAAATAGATTGCGTACGAACTAATCAAATCTAAAAAAGAACGTTTGTAAAAACATACCTTGTATTCAGTTTGAAGTTTTGTTTCATTACATCCTGGTGTTTTATTTTGAAGATTCCTCCAAATGTCTCTGTACTCCTTTGGTTTACACACAGTAGCGATCGGATTGAGTACCTCCAAAACTGCTTGGTGAAGGAAAACATACTGTTCCTGACAGGATGATAGGGGAAATGTTTTCAGTTTATGTAAAGATTAATTTGAAATATATATTAGATAAATGATATTAAGCACCATCTATATAAAGTAATCATTAACTACTCTGTTAAGTATGGTATACTTAACAAATTGTCAATGTCAATATTTCAAATAGCAAATATTTATTATAATTTTATAACCAAACTCAGTATACACACAGCTGAACGTGAGATTTGTATACAGGTGAAAGGATTCTGTATTATAAAATTATCAATTCATTAACAATTATAAGGAAGTAATTAAATAAATCAATGAGCAGCCGTCAATATCTGACATTGTTACAGGTCGATATTGAAACGTCATATGTGTCATATCTCCCATCTACCAATTAGTATATCAATTGCATTATTAAACAGTGTATGTGATTTACTTTCGGCAGCTGCATTGCCTTCGGTTATATTTACTCATTCTCAAAATCTGAACAGAAGAACAATTGTGACCCTCCAATATATAGTTACACTTGTTTCGACCATGTGCAGTCGTTGATCTCTTAGCTCAGACACACACGCATGTACGTTGATGGAACCCTCGCTCTTTCCTTGATCATACAGATAATCTAGGGCTATGAATGTCCCGGTTCTTCCAACACCAGCGCTGTGAATACAATTTATTAACTTCATATGCCAACATAAAAGTTATATTTCACGTACGCGTGAGAGTAAAGAAAACATGTAGCTTGGTTTGACCAACCTGCAACTGTTTTCTGAAATAATTCGAAAATAAAGTTCTGCCCTCAATAAATAGAGTTTAAAGTAAATTTTTCATTATTGTGATAACATGTAAATGATACTGTATACCGAGTGTATAGTGATATTATACCTGCAATGCACAATCCACGGAGTGACACGTGCTTGCATGCTGTGTTTCACCTTCTTCCACAACTGTACGAGAGATAAGCATGTATTCGGCACATCTTTATTTGGCCATGCAGTGAAGTGGTATTGAGTGACCTCAATCTGAGAGCCAGAGCCAGACTGAATTCATGAGAACATCGTTAGGAAATAAAACAAGCCAAAAATATGTGTATCCAAATATAAAGCTATTGTCATTCATATGTCGATCACAGTAGTTCCTGTTTCTTTAAGTATTGGATGGCGGTATTACTGTTGTGTGACAAACGAAACATTTTATAATATAGCCATTATAACTGATACAGTATATACATTGAAAATTATTTTTTCATGATATTAGACGTACATACCATTTTACAAGTAAACGTTCGAATAGTAAACTCAGAATACACGTCCTCGGACACAGCTTTTATACGAAAGTTACCGTATTTCCCTTCTCCCATTGCAGGCCAGTACTGGATACACTTTACCTGAATCACATATATGCCTTAATCACATGGATAGGTCGTATGTTTTATTATACATGGTTCATTTCATAGACTTATAACATATTGTCTTATTTATCATGTATTCTACAAATATAGATTATTTCACAGCATAATTTATACAGGGTGACAAAATAAGTACAAGTGTTTAAACTATAAAATATGACTGAAATCTTCGGTTAAAGGGTTCTCATATTAGTATAAACTATAATCCCTCTTCATGGATCACATACATACACATCGGAATGTTGAGACCGGTCACATATTTACCCACTATTAGTCTATTGAAGGTCAGTTTATTTTGATGGAAGACTGGGAAAATGAAATATTGTTTATCATCATTTTCGACTATTAAAATAACTATGATTTATTTATTCAAGTCCTATTTAAAACTGGAAACAATAAAATAGTTATCCGCTTTACTTCGTGCAAGTTCCAATATGTAACGAAATGATGCCATTCTCTAATGCAAATTTCATCTTATTTCTATTGACATTATATATTTATTTTTTACTCAGAAAATGATACCTAGAAAAGTCATGCGAAAACTAGAAATTGTGATTTTTAAAATCCACATCCACACAAAACTGCAGTATTGCCGCCCGTTTTAAATTAAAGAAGATTGCTCTAGTTTTTTTACTATGGATAGAATTTTATTAAACTTTCCAGTTTTTAAGTTTAATGTTTGTTCGTGCAATATCAAAAATAAAAAAAAAACAACATATGTTACCGTACAGATTGATTGGTATTACCTCCGCATAAACACACCCATTCTTGACATTTGGCGAACAAATGTATATTTAACAAGCAATGCAAAAACAATATTTAACATTATTTACATATAGTATTTATTCAAAACTAATACACAGAGGCATGCATAAAATAATGATTGTTATGGAAATGGTAATTATACGCTTGAATTTAACTGTTTAGTGCTTTTAAAAACAAAATTATCTCGACAAAATGTCAATTGTTTTCAAATTTGCAATAAAAATATATCGTTTTGTTTAATATTTTGATATAGTGTATGGATAAACTTTCCTTAAAACCTCACAATATACTCTTTGATACCTATTCTAATGACAATCAAAATAGAAAATACATGTTACCGCGTAATTTGATGTTTGGATGAATGGATGCGTGGATTGTTAAATGGATAGATGGATGGACTTCCGGGAAATCTATTACATATGTGGACGGACGGACAGACGGATATTGTTTTGGGTTGACTTGTTGGTGGGCGGACGGACGGAACGACGGACGGATATATATATATACTGTCAGAAATGACAATATCAAGCTCACGTTAGAAATAGCATTAGAAATTTCAATTCAAAAGTATTACATGTATTATAGGCGTATTATCGTTTCAATAACTGGAGGTGGGCAACCTGGGGAGCGGGAGGTTGTGAGGGACACCTCTCCTCCGGTTGGTTGTAATACAAAGGCTTCCCTAAGAATATTTCGTTATCTTCAACATTAAAAGCTGTGTTTTAGTGCGTATCTAGTGAGTGTTAGGGATAAATTATGTTTGGTATTTACTTCCCAATAGTTTATATAGTGAATTTTAAACATTTGTTGAAGTCAAAACGATAATATGTATAAAAAACAATATTTAACTGGACTTAAACAACGGTACCTCAAGTACTGGAGCCACAAAATGGTAAAATATCAAAATAGTTTTGAAACCGTTACCTTATGTACTGAAAACCATGCCGTGGGAGAGAATTTGATATTAACCATACCTCCCGCTGTAGGAGGTATGAGATGCTACATTCGGATTTGTTTTTATAAAACCAATTACTACATTCCTTTTTCAAGGTAAAATAATGGTTGTTCAATCAATAAGTTTTAACATTTATTTATTAAACACACTGTCACACATAAAGTGAAAAACTTGGGAGAAATACTATCAGATATATTATATATTTATTTATTAAACATGAAGTGAAAAAACAGATATATGAATAGAAAGAATAAAACGTGAACCTCCACCCGATTTCAAACTTATGACGTGGGAAGACTATGGATGATTTTGTCATCGATAGTGGGGGTACAGGAATAAACTACATGCATTTATTTGCATTGCTTATGACCTTTAAAGCAAATGTATTTCAATAAAATGAAACAATGAACATATTATGTTATCCAGAGAAACATAGATATGATAATGCTAAATAAATAGCATAAACACATACTGGATAAATAGAGCACTTAATGATTGAAAGGTAAAACAGCCACTTCAAAATTGCCAATGATTACATGTTTGCCAACAACTTACGGTCACGATAAATATAAAAGTAAATGCTACATACAAAACAATATACTCTTAATTAAGCCCGATATACCAATTTTATTGAAACAGTTGTCAATGAAATAAATCAGTTATTTTGTTATATTCGGGGTCAGTTATAGATATATTTGGATAACTCGACTCATTAAAAAATTTAAAAGTTTCCTTTAATTTTGTTTCAAAACTCTTCCAAAGAAATCATTGCTTCATCATACACAGTAATAATAAGGGTTGTCCTTGTGTTCAGTAATTATATTAATTGATATGTTCAAATAACTATTTTTAATGAAAATCAGACAGTTTTTGTAAGTGATTGTTTTAGCTTCAGTATATCATTATTGTGATTATTAAATACAACTGAGCCACTTATCTGATAATATTTTTTATATCATTCCTGCAACATACCCGATTGTCCTCTTTGCAGTTGGTCAACATTACGATAGTCGCTATCCTGTGTTTCCATACCATTCTCCATACATCCTCCACAGTGTCTTTCATTGCACCTATATGTAGCAGTGACAGAAGAAATGTGTTTTCACACAATAAGTTGATATCAATACGGTTACAAGAAAAATGCAAAGAAAATGTCAGGAATCCAGCGAGGCATCGATTGAATAGTTCGATTCTCATCCATCAATCCACTCAAGGACCTATATAATTCCTTGATCCATTGCATTCTCTGACAGAATAAAACTATAAAGCTGCTATCTTTTGTGAGATCTAAATCCTCACTAGAATTATAAACCAATCAAATAGTGCTTAGTATGCACCCGAAAGTGTAAATAAAGTAACAGTGTCCTGGTTCTAAAATAAGTGAATAAAATTATGTTATTGAAGTGTATGAAATGTCGTCTTATTCGTAAAGTGTGCGGGAAATACACCACACCAGCAAAATTGCTGTGGCGGCGAATGATAAATATTTCCTCCGTGTCCAAGTGATCAACTTCAATCTAAAAACTTAACGCGTAAACGTGTGCGAGTGACGACTTGATGAATGAATGTGCATTCTGTTGTGATGAGCTGAAAATGGTTTTAATCCAATATCTTTGAGCCATAGAAACCTATGAATAATTATCTAATTAGATATATTCTTACACATGTGTAATTATTCACAATAACTATGTTATTTACCTTGTGATGCAATATACATGTTGTCTTTATTGTAACCCTAGAAATATAAGATAGAACGCAATGGTTACAGTCTAAAAGTTTAAAAGATAAAATCAAAAAAAAAATAATACTCATTATACAACGTTATACAAACATCATGGAATAAAGCATAATGTGTTTAATTTTCATATAGCAAAGTGGTTAATAACAGATAAATCTAAAATATGATTCTGATTGTTAGTTTAAGGCAAAGCGTATTTAAAAATTAATAATGTTCAAGACTATTATGGTTTCACGATATATTATATTTTTTCATTACATGAGATTAAACGACGATGACGTTGTTATGCATATACTACCTACTCGTATGTAACTAGCATTGATGAAGTCTGACGAGTAGTTCCCAGGTTGTAACGGTAGTGTGACACGATTCTTATCATCTGCAAATATTGAATATACCAGTTGAAAATATCAATTGAAGTAATCCAGAAGTTTTGAATTTACTTTGGATATTATATACTATACAACTATATAAACAATTTGTTTAAACCTGTTTCGATACAAACATGCATACATTTCTCTATATCTGATTTTGGTCCTGTTTCTTGGTTTTGCTGCCTCATGGGTATCCAATTGAAAATTTGCCGGAATTTCCTACAATACAAAACATAATTAATGGTAAACAAGATATTGACTCATGTGCTTTTATGGTGGCAAAGGGAAAAATCGTATGAAAATATATATACAATATTATATATAAACTGTATTTTAATGACAACATGATTTTAATATGAAGAGTCCACTAAATATTCTCATTCCAATGTAAATGTGTAAACTAGAAATATGTTGATTGAGCCGGCACTCAATCGTACAAGATCTATGCGTCGACAATGTGCATCTTTCAGCAATTTCAGTGTTATAATATACTACTTTTGATATAACTAACTAATCAATTACAAACATTTATTGACTTTCAATTATTATTTCCAACCAAACTTATTGCATTTCATGTCCGTTTTCAATCAGTTTTCAATTTTGTTATTTATTTATTTAAACTAGTTAAAACTGGTAAAACCTGCAGCTGAAAACTGCTATAGGTATAGAAGTAAAGTTCATCTTAAGCATCTATGCAACTTGATAACTATTTTAAGGCACCATACACACTTATTAAATGTTCTCATTTTTTATCTGTGCAAGAAATATGTCAAGTGTATTATCACGTAACTTAATTATTATTCAGGGCAATTATTTAAAAAATCAGAAAGATTCAAAATAACATTGTCAATGAAATAAAAATGCATCAGTTGAATTATAAACACCTTGTTGCTCTTGTTTCAACAATAACATATTCAATAATAACATATTCAAAAATAATCATGTTAATTGATTGATCTTAAGAAAAGTTAAACTACAGTCTACTATAATGTTAGTACATTGAAATTACTGTTACAAATATTTATGTTGCAATAGGGGTATTACGTCCATATTTGTTTTGTTGCGCGTGAGTGAGTTCTATACCAGTTTTTGAACACTATTTCATGCATATTGAATGTCTACGTAGTAGATGAAACAATTATCAGTCGGTTGAATAATAAAGTAGTGAAAACACCATCGTGAAATATCAAAAGGAGCTTCAATAGACCTTAAATGCATTGTCCAGTAATACCAATAAAATAACATCAATAATACTATTATGACAATAATAATAAAACTTATATTTTTTTAAATAATTATATGCATATTAAAGTTAATATCGAAAATACATTGTACGTCTAAAATACATATGATTTAATCATTTGAATGTTATGACTCCTTGTGGTAAACGACTATCGCTCCGCCCACTGGTCTAGTGGCATTGCTTGCACATTTAAATGCAAAGTGGTGTTTACTTAGACATCGTTTGTTTATTTGAGAAAGAGGCTACGTAACAAACTGATATGTCAATTTAAGACATGTAAGAAGTACCGTAGATTTCATAAATAGCAAACCCACCTTGAATTCTCTATACAAAGAAGACGGATCATTTGTCGCATTTCTACACACGCTTCTCAGTTGTTTTACTGAGATTGGTTTTAATGGCGTATTACCATATACAGGATCGTCAATCAACTGTTCAATGTTTTCAGGATCATCTTCATCATCATCTTTGACTATATGTGTGTAATAAACAGATGAGATATATTAGAATAGAAAAGTTCAATCTCTACTCTAAATAGCATGTACTACTTATTTCGTTGAATATGGAATATGTGCCATTCATTAATAAATATGAGAGACTTTCCCATTGTATTCAACTATTACACCGTTCAATCTGGAATTACCCGACAGAAAATGTTTTTAACAACAGTTACGATTCGTTAATGTTATGGTTTTGTGTTACGTTGTGCCGTGATCGAACTGTTTAGATACGTTTTATGTGTAACATGTAGCATGTAGTATAACTAATTAGTCATTGCTGATGTTTATGTTATACTGAGGAGGCATCAAATATATGTCAGAGTTGCATGGTTACGATAACATGTTTTGCGATCAAAATATAAAATTGTCTATTTTATTGTGTCAGTTATTAAATCTACAAAATAAATCATACACGTAACACTGATTGTGCAGAGGGACATATTTTCAAACGTTCGTATTTTAGAAACACACAGTTCTGATTGTGTTTCAGAATGTATTTCACTAAAACAATCATGACTACATTATTATAAACAACTTGCCATAATGAAGCAAGAGTTTCTACAGATGACTGCAATGATTCTTAATAACTTAGCCGGGCCCGATTAGCTCAGTCGGTTACGCGCCTGACTATCAATCCAGGGGTCGTGAGTTCGAATCCCCCGCCCGGCAACAGTCTCCGTGATGATTGATATACGACATTGTGTCTCATTATCATTCGTATCTCACCACTGATTCAAGTGGGAAAGTTATCAGTTACTTGCGGAGATAGGGTGTGCTCGAGTACTGGTCAATCCCAGGAAACAGTGGTTAGGTTAACTGATCGTCTGTTAGCCCTCGGTGGCATAAAAATGACGCTAAATATTCAATCAATCAATCAAAAAATCTTAATAACTTACAACAGTAACTGTTGTGTAAACCGATGTTTTCATATATACGAGGTTGTGCCTGTAAGTGTTCTCTGAAATATAAATTGAGTATTTTTATCATAAATGATTGAAGTCTTGCGTCATTTTCTTTTACATGTAAAATGTATATAGCTATGAATAGATTAGACTCTGAAATGGGGGTTGCAGTGGTAGAACATCGGCCAGTCTACGACCGTATGATTGACATGGCGTTTGATCTAATGCCACGAATACTTAGTAATTGTTTTACCCAGATATATTTGTACAGTTTTATCTGATCCCTGTATAATAGCTTTAAAACCATGGTCCTACTGATTACGAAAATCACAACACAAAACAAATATTATATCAATGATGACCACTGTATGCACCAATGTAGTCTGACTTGTCAACAACATTTTTCATAATGTTTATATTTTGTCACTTTAATCAGTATAGAACTCCAACAAAAAGTACAACTTGTTTATGAAACAGCATGCACACGTTTATGGTCTCAATATTCATTATGATTAGGGTATATTTTTATATTTATAATTAAGCGTGAAATTACATGAATACACGTATGTAAACAAGATAGATTAATAAACAGAAGAAAGACATTAAGATTTTAACTTACCACCTGGAAACAGGAAATCATCTATCTGTCTATCTATCTATCTATCTATCTATCTATCTATCTATCTATCTATCTATCTATCTATCTATCTATCTATCTATCTATCTATCTATCTATCTATCTATCTATCTATCTATCTATCTATCTATCTATCTATCTACTATCTACCTATCTATTAAATTGTAAATTCCAAAATAATGATGCTTGGAAAATTCAGGTCTAAGCACATTATTTCTGGCATATGCTTTCATTTGTTCAACAGTGTACACACTAAATAGAATAAAAAAACTCTCATGAATGAAATCTCTCCACTATTTGTCTATTTTAGCGCTGCAGTTGTCAACGAACCCTTATAATAATTTGGATATTTCTATGAATACGAGTTGGAGACAATGACATGTATCAATTTCATCCGCCCGTTTCAGAATTATGTATGAAATCATAGACTCCCCAATACTTCCAAGAGTCGTATATCCTTGTAAAATTCACTTGTAAACAAAAGAACCAAGGAACATGCAGTTTGCTCAAGAGTTCATGCCTTGGATGATAGCCACTATCAGTTAATGTCTAGACATTGTAATAACATATATAATTAGAGCAGTTTGCAATGACCCGAAACCTTAAAGCAGTTATAGAAATTTATATGAGCCAGAAAACAGTAACTGTTGAGAAATGCAAACTTGTGTAGCCCAGCCATATTCCCCTTCAAACGGGGAAAATTATATCGAAATCAAAATCATATAGTTATTACATGGCACACTTATTAACGCAGTATCAATATATATGTATATGTGAATGACTAAATTTGTACTACCATATTTGTTGACAAATAAGGTTATTCATACAAAATCATCGTCAAGGTGCCTAACGGCGTTGATAGCATGTCTCTGTGGATTGGCAAAAATAGATATAGCTGGTATAGAACCCTTATGTAGCATTCTAAACATGCATTTGCCATTAATACTATGTTTATAAGAACTCCTACATTTTGTCCGTACACATTACCACAGTGTGTGATCATTGTTTTAATATCACAATTGAAAATGCATATCGTATCTGTCACGTGTGTCTATGCTTATGTCACCTTTCTCTGCAAAGAAATGTTTATATCATGCAATACCGTTAAACACATTCCAACATGTTTAATTTGTTCAATGTAAAATTATATAAAAGCATCATAGTGTTTTACGTAACGGCTGTGCTTTCTACGTGTTATATTTGTCAGATAGTACGACATCATCTAAGTTCCTTACTCTTTAAATATTTACAAAATAAACTAGAACAATAAGTTTTCATGATGAAATAAGCGTAGACACAATCACGATACTAACAAACTTTCAAAACCAAATAAAGATTTCAGAAATTCGTATACTTAAAATGGCATAATGAAATGTTTCATAATACCAGTAAACGTATATTTGGATAAGTAAATGAATATGTTTAAAGAATACTGATTCATATACAATGTAGTTGTAATAAATTATCTACATTATACAAAACCCATCTGAGAAAATGCATATCCAACAACTTACTTTTACCTCGGAGTTGTCCATTCTTTCTTTTAAACAGGAATATTGAAACTACTACTCCAATAACCACCAAAATGATGACGAGGCCTACACCTCCAATAATTTTTGGTCCAATATCTATAAGACCTTCTTCGATTGTAACATCTGAGAAATAATATAATCAATGTTAACAAGCAAGGCGTTTTGCAACATAATGCATTTATTTTAATAAAACTCATTGGTATTTATTTGATAAAATATATAATGATTTATTACGCAAACATGTATATTTATATTGCTATCTAACAAGTATAAACCATTCAACAGAAGTGATGTACCTTTGTCATACCGTTGCTTAACTTACCATCATGTGTCGTAAAGTTCAATATATATATGTAAAAGGACTAGAGGACTAAAGAATAAATTAATTATGATCCGAAACCTGGTACAATCAGGCTAACTACTGATAGCATAATATTAACATAGTTTTAAAAACCGTGGAATGATTATGATATTTAATATAAGATCAGTAGAGTCGTGCCGCTTAAATCGTAGATTTGTTGCTTGTAAATCCTTTTACACATTTTATAATGCTACATATTTTATTTTTGCTAAAACAATGACGAACTCTATGAAACGGATGGGGCTGAATATCATCAAGTATGTTTGTCAAATTGGTTGTAACTATATCTATATAAGAATAATTACAAAAATTATATCATAGTTTGTGCTAGAAAATTTGACCGTAGTATGCCATACAAACTTATGGAAAATTACTTACTTTGTGAAATAAGTTTTATTACTGTACAATTGCTTCCAATATTGTTTTTAACCTCCAATGTGTAGTTGGTAAAATCTGTCTCTTGTATATCATTTATTTGTAGATATGCTATACGGCCGTTCATTATTTCTTCCTCATCATAGAATTTAGTCATGACAGACGATATTTCATGTGACACAGTAGTTCTGCTGGTGTTCTGTATTCGTACACCATCTTGTCTTGTAAAACGTACGCTATTTGCAGGCGGTTAACTATAAAACGGAACGTCAATCCTCACATCTCCTGATATTGCGCTCGCAAAGATTAATTTTTGAAGTATTATCTTGGGTGAAACTAAAAAGTAAAACGGCACAAAAACAATTTATTTGCTAGCTCAATATAAAAAACAACAACAAATCATTCATATGCCAACTCATAACTGAATAGTCATGGTAACGTAGTGTGTAAATGAACGTGCGTGCGTGTGGTCATGTGACGTTTTTCTGTTACAATGTAAAATGATTGACGGGAATTTATTTTCACTATCTTGTATTAAAACAAATGGTTCTGGTAAATGATGAAACATTATCTCTTGTGACATATTTGCTGGAGTGTCCCAAGGTTCCATGCTTAGTCCACTTTTATTTCTTATTGATATAAATGATATAGCTGATGATCTTAATAGTCTCGCACGTATTTTTGCAGTCGACACATCATTATCCTTCTCTTCAGATTCTATAATTAAAAGAATGATAAATTCTGACCTAAACAGGTTAAATACTTGGTCCAAGGATTGGTTAATAACATTTAATCATACTAAGGCAGATGCACTGTTTATCTCAAACACTACCAGAAACCAGGAGTTGGGCATTTTGTTTAATAACACACCACTTGAATTAAGCAATGCACATATAAATTTTAGGAGTACATTTTGACAATAATGGTAAATGGGTTACATATATTAATTCAATATTTATATTTTGTATGAAAACAATCCTGTTCTTCGTAAACTTAAATATGTACTCAACAAAAATACTGTTTTAAAACTATAGAAATGCTTTATTTTTACATATGTTGTAATATGTTTGTGAACTTTGGGACGGTTGTACTGTGGCAGAGTCTGAGTTATTAAAATCTGTTCAACTTGAAGCAGCCAGGATAGCTACGAGTCTACCTATATTCTGCAGTAAATATAATATTTATCAATCATCTTTAGAAACGTTTTTGGTAAAACAAACTATATTATTTTATAAAATTCATAACAACACTGTTCCAGATTATCATAAAAAGATAATACCGGCTCTGGTAGGTGAAAATTCACATTACCGTCTCCGTAACTCTGAAGACTATATAATACCAAATAATTGATTAACATTATCAAATTAATCCTTTGTGTTGTTTACTGTAAGAACATGGAATAATTTAGATCTTAATGTTAGAAAATACCATCATTGGCACTGTTTAAAACAGCTATAGCAAGTGATAATAACTCGGTATTTTCATTACTTGATAATTACAATCAAAAGAAAATTGAATATTATACATACACGCTTAAGGTATCAATACTGTTCACTTATTTATCATTTGCTAAGAGTTAATATTGTAAATTATCATAGTTGTAGTTGTGGAAATGCATGTGAAATTCCGTATCATTTTTTCTTTGATTGTTATAACTTTACTGTTCAACGTCAAAAATTGTTTACATCTCTACAAAATAACGTTATTATTACTTTCGAGTTGATGCAATGTGGAAGTGCTCTCACGAGGAAAATTTGCATACTTTCAGATCGGTTCAAGGGTTTATTACAGCATCTTAACGCTTCTAGTATGCCAACTTTAAATCTAAACTTAAACCACATTTACCCAATCCACAATATTTTTTCCTACTCCGAAATCGAGCACTGGTATATATATATATATATATATATATATATATATATATCTCAAATCGTCTCATTTTTCCTTTTTTCTTTCTAGCGCGCGCGTGTGTGTGTGCGTGTGTGTGTTTGCGAGTGTGCGAGTGTGAATGAGTGTGAGTGTGTGCATGCAAATTTTTGAAAGGCAACATGAGTTAACTCAACTTTATGTTAATATATGTTATTACATATGTTTAGCCATAGTCGTGTTATTCGTAAACTGCAACAAATGGGCAGAATTGCCAAAAATGAATGGGTGTCATCAAACCATCGAAATCATAATAAAGTAAGTTGATCGGAAGATCGTGGGTTGTATCTAATAATTATTCTTAAGATTGTTCTTAGACTTGAACTCAATAATGATTTTTTTAAAAAAAAAAACAACACTTAGAAAGCAAGTTTGTTTCATGTATCCATGTTTATTGAAAGACATACATGAACTTTTTGTATCGACTATATAGAAAGTGTATGCATACTTTAAAATTTATCCTATAGAACTAAGTCTAACAAACCAAATTTATAACTTAAAGTTAATTAAATCAATAAATGTTAAATGAAATGATTTAATGTACATGTACTGTCTTGTGCATGCCATATATCATGATATATACTTATGTTCAATTGATAGATGTTACATTAGTCACTTACTATGACATTATTTAATTTGGTATCAAAATGAGAAACTAAAAAGAAAGCTACGCACAATGTATATCTAATTCTGTTGTTTGTGATTTTATATGAACAACTTTCAAGCGAGTATATTCGTTACTAAGCTCGCATGTAGCCGCCATCTTGTTATGGAAAGAGGATAGTAATTTGAATACGAGTCTGTTTGTTGTATCAGGTGTACCATACTGAGACGTCCAGTTGGCTGTGGGAGCTGGATTTCCGTTGTCACCGTTACTTGCCTTACACAACAAATACTTGTCAGTCTGGTTCTCACGCCATAGAAAAGATGAACTGGGCTTAATTGTAGCATTTGATGGACCCCCTAAATAATTGTATTTATTTATCATTTTATATGTTTGGTTTAATTGTACTTTAATAAATATTGGTGGTGTTGAAAGGCTATTCATCTGTTTGCTATATCTGAGATATATATTTCAAATTTATTTAAAAAAGATACATAGTTATAATAAGTATAAATTAATGTTTAGAAAATATTGATTATTTTTTTCTAATATATATTCAGATAATCCTTTATATTATATAGTAAATGAATTATTGTCATCATATAAATGTTGTCTATTTGTTGTATTCTGACAAACGCCGTTTTCATTTCATCGTTTAATAAACATGCACCATTCTAACACTGTTGCCATGGTTGCATTGCTAATATATAGACGATATTATTATTAAAATTAAAGAGAATGATTATTATGTTCTAATCATGCATGTATTTACTTACACCACACATTTAGACTATGTTTGACGCTCGGAGAATATGTCTGTCCACTGATGCGAGTCATGCATGTTATGTTCTTGTTGTTGTCTGTTTTGTCAGGAGTGAACGTCACAATACTCGTTACTGTCGTCAGATTATTGGGAGTAATTGTAAAAGTATTTGTTACATTTTGTAAAGTAGTCTTCCCTATCTTCCAAGTGACTTTCGCTGCAGGTCTTGTAGCAGATGTTATACATACAAGTCTTGTTACATCACCAGATATAACAATCAAACTTCCTGAATCTGTCTTGTTGGCTAATTCTATTGTTGTAGTTGGTACTGAAAAAGGTTTTGTGAATCCACTATGTTTGAACGTTTATATTGGATATTAATCACGAAAAGTAAGCTATTATTATTAGATTATCTATGTCAGATAAAAAAGCTTGAATGAATTAACACACTTGTTATCATATTTGTTGTCCTAACATATATTCAAAATCGTTTAAAATGAAATTAGATTCGTTTGTTTTAATAGAAACATACAAAAAAATGTCTTAGTTTAATCTAATTCTATGTAAAACATAAACTACTACATACTACATTTTTTCTTAAATAGTAACTTTCGAAAGGCAATACTTTCATAACAAAAGAATAATCAAAGTTGTCTGTAATATTGCTGAAATAGTTTCAATTGAAACATTACATGTATACATTTAATGCTTTATAAAATGTGCATTTACAAAGAAATTAGCTGTCCGCTAATTTGGAAGTGTTGTTTATAATCTGTTATCGGTACAGTTCTGTCTTACCTGGGTAGTTTTACATATAATTCTTATAAAGCACAACACCTAAGCATTTTTCTAAAATATGTTATTGATTGTCTGGCACATAAATGATCATTAACAGACAGTAGCTAATACCCGAATTCTAATTTTACCAATAAAATCACGAATGTCTTAAGGAATCAGAAACAAAACTGAAGCTCTTATTACATACATGATAATTTCAACTTATGTAAAACTTAGTGTGGCAAAAACGAAATGTTAATCCCAATACAATTGGTAACGATACTTATCATCGGCAAGCACGTTTTTGGTATCATAAGACTATATTAAATATTGATATATTTTACGACAAAATAAATGTACATTATCTCAACCTTCTAATACATTTTGATGTTTGAATTACATTCAGATATAACATATTATTAATATACTTCTAAAGAGTGTGTTTTCTGTGAAACTTTTGCTACCGATTTTACAATAAATTATGTGTAATACTGACCTGCAAATGTAACATTCGGGGAAAATGGTGTATACAGTTTGGTAAGCAATCCCGGGAAAGATTCTATCCCACATCTGAACCTGACAGTAGTGTCTGAGTTGTCAATAAATGTTGTATTCCTCGCCAGGATTAGCGTTGATGTGTAATATTTCTCTGGACTGGTACAGTTGATGTTTGTTCTGCTGCTCGTAACTCCTGACGAAGTGTATTGATATTGTAATGCACTTTCCTGTTAAAACAATTGATATTCCATCTGAAAGTGGTTACGATTGTGTTTCTGATGGAATCTGTACATACAGTAACAAATAATTACACCTGAAGAGTCGAATAGTTGCTTTCGATGATATGTAATTTCTAATACAGTATGTAAAAGTGTTTACTGTACAAATATGGTATATTCGACGTTATTATTTAATATACTTGAATAACAGTTAAAGTTTATTGAAAGTTTGTTAATGTTAGTAAATCTTAATGTTACCTTGATAACAACTGGCATCAATGCCGTTTCATTTTTGTCTTCACAACCAGTCAGAGCACAACAATACTAACATTATTTTTTTATTGACTGTATAATAGGTAATAAATAATATCATATAAACATTGTGATCCTTTTAAGATTTACACATTTTATCATAATTTGTCTGGAAGCTTAGTTTATACTAATTTATTTAAGCTCGATTGCGATGGAAGCTCAGTGCTTCTTTGAACCGCAATCGAGTCCGCTTCCTCGGTAGAACCATTACTGAGTCTTGTAATATGAGAGGCAATGGGTCAATCGGGGGATCGAACCCGCAACCTCAGGCGTGAGCGGCCAACACTCTATCCATTACACTTCCGCCCCACTTTGTCTGGAAGCTTGTTGTCAGTATTATCTTTTGGTAAAAGTATTCTGCCATAGCAATCTAGTTGTGTAACCTATCCCGTCCCGTCCTAATAGTTGCATATATATTTACATATATCAATATTTCTTCGGTTAATCTGTTGGTTATTTTTTTCTAACGTGTAGATGAATGATTTTATGTTGCTAACATCAAAGCAAATGAATATTTAATATATATAACTCCGAACTATATATATGTCGAATTTCCTAATCATATAAATAGTACTTTTAACACCCTTTGTATATTCCCTGATATTATTGGTTGACGAGCTTCGGTTTACGAGAATTGAAATATCATAACATTGGAGTTCTGTGTAGCTTTTTTTTTGTAAAATCATAAAATGTGATAGATATGATAACTACGTAGACAATTCAAATTTCATAACGTTTTATTTTATTATTGATGTACGTTATTCTTGCCAGGCGGCGACATTTAAAAATCGACTTTAAAGTTCGGTTTCGCCAATATACCGCACATTTTAAATAACTGTATTCTGGCAGATTACTTAAAAATACGATACAGATTAATTGAAAGGAATGAAATGAGGTCACTATAGATTACAATATACGTTAACACATGTTATATTTCTTAATGTATGCCATTCTGAATATCAATGATTGCGAACACTTAAAAATCTAAAACGGGATAATGTGCTGAATAATGGTAATGGAATCCGTCTTGGCGTACCTTTAACTATTGATTTATTGCTGTTCGAGAGCATCTGCGTATGCATTTAGCATCAATTGCTTTCTATGTATAAAAATCAATTTTGTTTTTATATACAATAAACAGGTGAGCATGCTATCGTATTTGTAAAAGGATAGTCTGACGTTTTTATTACATTGTTAACCTAACTTAAAAATCAAGTTGCATGTGCATGAACAATGAACCTGCCAACCGCGGTTACACGAAAGGAAAAGAAATGTTTTTTATCAAATGTTACATGAATAGTGCAACTGATGGACAGATATTGTTTTCGTGGTCCATACTTGATTGATGACTGAAAGTATATTTAGAACACTATTAGATAGTATGTACAGATAAGATGACGGTCGATTCTCAAAGCTATGATTATCACAGAAAACATTCGACAATTTTGTATGCTGTTCATTGTTTACTACTTGAAAAGCAACTGCAAAACTATTCGATTATTGCATATTTTCTCCTATTTGCGGTACATTACGGATTATTCATTATTAAAAAGCAAATACTATGCAAAATGTGTTTTAGTAAAGTAATAGATGAAGGGATTCCCCTACGTAAAAAGTCACCGATTTTAAAATCGTAGGTTTCTACTTGATTCAATAATCAACCTTACGCCTCCCTATCACCTCATTAAGTGTTTTTCTATGAAATATCGTTAAATTGTACCCACCGTTTTTATTTTCAAACTTATACTTTGCTAAAACAATTGTTGTATGTAAAAAAAACAAAAACAAACAACTCTTGCCCCTTGAGGCGATACCATGGCAGAATCGACTCCATTTTCATTAATAATTAGTTATGGGGAAACAGCTTTTAAACACCAGAACATATTGGCGATGATATATAAGTTCGAAATATATATTTACGTATACAACAGAAAAGTAAACAGTGTCAACAACGAACTATTAACATTAATGTGCGTTGAATCGTGCATATAAATTCTATAACAATTACTTTGTAACATTACATGGACGGCACGTATTAAGGATGAACCTTGCATTTTCTCTTATTATAACAAGCAAATGTAGTTATTCATTTTAGTTCCAATTGTCAGTGACACAGGAGCATGCACATATATTTAAAATATTTATTTCAGTTGTGTTACCATGGCAATTGTAACATGCAACTGTATTCATACGACCATTTGCAGTCTCAGTTGCTAAGCCATCTGTAACGTACACATTTGTCTAATATTGATTTTGACATACTTTATATTGTTAAGGTATCTGTACATACAAACTTATTGAAATTTTAGTTTTTTGATATTAGGAAAACTGTAACATGCAAATGTAATTATAATGATAATGCTGTTAAAGGCAACTTTAACAAGCAAACAAACGAGTGCATACTAAAATTTGAAAACTTTGCAAGATGGCAAAAATATAATTTTCTCAAATTGTTTGATAATTACAGACCTGAATATAAGGTAACCAAACGTTTCATTGTAATTATGATTTACAGAAGAGTAATAGTAATCTGGAAGCTGGTAGAAAAACTTGTTGCTTCAGCAACTTCAGGCGCTTTTTTATTTAAAATGTTCCCAAGTTGGATCTTACTTCGGCTTCTGAGCGTAAAAAGGTGTTTGCTCGTCATTTTTACATATTGCACATGTTCACATAGTTAAAATGACCTGTTCTTATTGGATATCAGCTTCGTTGTTTCACACAATGATGAAGTATGAACTTTAGCACTTTTTAATGTAAAATACCGAAAATACCCAAAATAGTAAGTTCGACCAACGATATACCTAAGAGTATCCATGGTGGTATACATCGCCATGACAACCACAAATAATGATATACATCTAATTCATAATACATTATATCTTAATGATGTTTGTGAATATGTATATATTCCTGATATCTTAAATTTATATTAATAACAGATCAAATCATATATTTTATTTCGACTTAAGCATATACAGTTCATCACCATTTAAAATACAAAAAAAAATCAATGCATGCGTGAAACAAACAAAACATACGAAATAAACAAATTTAGAAAGTAAATTGATTTGGCGAGAATGATTATTGTTATTATGATTAAGATGAACAGTATTAAATAATTATCAGACTCATTCAAACTATACATAATACTGTTGTCCTAGCATATTCAATTGTACTAAAACATATTTGCTAACTACTGCTACTGATGTTTTCATTCGAATCAAATGTGTGTACGTATCTAAATATTTAACATTGTGTATCAGAAGGAATGTCATTCAATTATGACTAATCGTAAGTCTTGTTTTGATAATTTGACATTTTCTTTCCCAAACAATCATTTACGTAGAATTGTGAACATTTATCATTCACTTCTTATTAATATATCCTTCGCCTTCTGACTCACATAGCTGATCAAAGCATGTTTTGTTTACTTTAATAGTATTTTCTTTAGTATTGTTTTTAGATTTTATAAACTCATGATTGGATACCATGGGCGACGGTTCGGTCTCAATACTTATGTTAATTTTATAATTATAGAAATCACCATGTTTTCTTGTATTTGAATATTGTCTTTATATTGATAATATTTTTTACAAAATATTGAAAACGTTCCATTTGTTTTAACATTTTCCTACATGGATCTTAACTGTATTTTATTGTAGGGACATTCACCCAAATCCAGGTTCTACGTTCCAGGTCCCAGATTCTAGGTACAATTTCAGATTCATCTTCTTCATATGTTTCAGGTAGGTTCGAAGCCTTACACATTTCGCAAATATGTATCTTGTTCTTTGAAATGTTCAAAGAACAACTTACTCTGAACTTTATGAGTTTGGTATATTGAAATCTCCGTAACTTGACTTAATGACACTGTTGCGTCAGCTGATCTAGATTTGTTTGAGCGTTCTATAAACCACTAGATAGCCACCGTTAATGTTAATGAACATTAAAGAGTCAATTCATTTTTTCTCGTAGACATCTAAAAGCCAATCGTCAGGAATACATATTGGTTGTGAGTTTACTATTAAATTCAGACACATTTTTCTTAAAAGTATTTTGTAGACACCAAATATCCGACTTTGTTTATGATAATTTAATTGATGATTTTTTAAACCTTGTTGTCGATACTGGAATCATGTGATTTAATTGTTACTGATTATATAATGATATACTGAATGCGTTTTGATCGCATGGTTTAAAGAAAATATGCCAACATTTCGGTTTATTTCATACTATAAATGATTACAATGTAGCCGCATGAACCTCCGTGGATATCCACTGAGCAAAACAATAATATCAGGGTCCGTAAACGACTATTTAAAAAAGGCAATACAATCTAAGTTATAACTCTTATCAGAAAAAACAATTACTGCCAGTACCGGTACTTTTGACACTGTTCGTACTTAACAGTGTTTCAAAGCAGCCAAGTGCTTTCATGTGAGCAAGTTTAAGATATGGTTGCAAAACGTAATGCGCCCGCGTAATGACCACCACCCTATTACCAGGAATATAAGAACGCAAAGCTTTTACAGAAAGACCGTTCAACAATATCTATCTCGTCGTGATCAGATGATTGATTAAACGGCGAATTAAAAAGTTGGCAGTAATATCATGGATTAATATGTTTTGTCGATGTGGTTAATGTGATATTTTACACGTCTTGTGGGTCCGTATGCGAGCGTGTGTTCCTATGCGCTTTTGTCTGATTTGTTGTACTCTGTGTTAATGGTTTTCTGTCATTTCATGTGCGTATAATGTACTCGTATCAATAATATGTAAATGATTATGAAAATTTTACTTTTGGAATTGTAGTGTACAACTAATATGTATATAATTTTGTTATGCTCTTCAATACTCTCCACTACAATTCCAAAAGTATCTTTATAGGTTCCGATCTTGAGCTAAACATTGCAAAGTCATATGTCTCAATATTCGACGTCATTATTTATATAAATTTTAAAAAAATGCTTAAGTATGTATTTCGGTTTGCACGAATATTTCAGCATTTAAAAAATATATATGTTTCCACTGTGAGTTTTAATTCACGTAATGTTATAAGCAATTAATTTGTAAGTTATTAAAATTTTCAATATAAACAGACTTATAAACAGAAATTAATAGTTGAATAAAGTTGAATAAATCCTACATGAACAGATAGAACTTTCCATTTGAACTATAGACTCGGTAATCGGATTAAACTGGTTATTGTAAAGTGGCCAATTGTTACTGTTAAAGGAATAAATGGTAAATATATCAGTATTTTTCAGTTATCAAACAATTAGATTGAAGTGATAATGATAACATTATAGCATAAGAAAGTAATACTTTTTAAATAAATGGCAATATAATAGTTATATTTGCAATACTATTTGACATGATAAACAAAACAACAGTATTAATCATGAATTGAAACATTCCAATATGTTAAATGAGGCATACCGTTTTTAACATACAGAACAAATCAGTCTACAATTAAGTGAGAAAACATATTGTTTAACTTACTATAAACCTCCAACTTCAACGATTGTTTGCTGTCACCATATTTACATCTCCACCACTTTCCATCGTTACTTTTACCGAGTCCAGTAATGTTCACATAAATGTGACTGTCATCAGCTGTGTATGTGTGTCCCTGTACAATCGCAACGCAATAATTTCGTTTACATTGTGCATGGGCAGTTGGGCCTATCTTGGGTATATCCTGTCTGTCTGTTACAAACCACTCCACAGTTGTATTAGATGTGAAGCCAGTAACGCTGCACACCAATTGTATAGATGACCCCATCACTGGAATTACCTTGTCATGTATCTGTACCGAGTTTATCGTCACTGTGAAACTTTGTTACTGTACAAATTATTATTACATTACATAAACAATACATTTGAAATTAAAACACAAATTTATTGAATGTGTGCTTCTTCTGGCCAGGTATGAAAGATGAAATGGACAGTAATACAAGCTGGACAAAGTGTACTATGTTGATTTGGTTTATTTCTATCAAATCTCTGTTTTCATCACACGGATGTTTATTTATCCCAATCTCTTGTCAAATCCAAATCAGTAAAGAATACTTTGCAATGAAAAAAGCTTATCATGTTTGCAAATTTACACGACTGTCAGTTTTTGTGATGCATTCCATTGTTACTGTACAATATGCAATTTATACAAATACTAATCGTATCTGATATTGACATCAATTAAAGCAGTATGCTTTCAATTTAGTGAATGTAATTATCTAGTTGCAAGTGGAAAATTATGCATATTGTAATTTATCACCTGCAACATGCAATATACGTGAATGCTAGTTAGAAGTTGCAGTTTAAGTTGAACCAAGTTGTACTATAATCATTGTCTCGTCCTTCATTTTATTGATTCCAATATGCGTGTGTGACTTGCTGCCTTGCAATCGAACATGTATGGAAGTCGAATGGTAGATACGACGGCAGAATTGGCCACCACATCAGCCGGTGTTACCGCAGCAGAAGTCACCACAACAGCCGATGTCGCGGAAGCAGTAGCAACCACAGCAGCTAAATAAAACAGTAGTAGACAACACAGCAGTCACGACAGTAGGAAATGACAGAGCAATCGATACCACAACAACAGTTATCACAACAGTAGTAGATGCTACAGCAGCAATAGAGACCTTAGTAACCGATGCCATATGAATAGTAGACATCCGAGAAGTCGATACAACGTCAGCAGTAACCACCACAAGAGAAGATGCCACATCAGCATAGTCAGTCTTGTATGTATGAATGCGTATGTATTGGCTTCATTAGCTAGAATAATAAACATATAGAAATTGGCCTTATATTTTCATATGAACATTATTTGGCGTAAGAATAAACGAACATGGAACATTTAAAGCAACACCGGAAATGGATTTTTCATATGAAGGATATTAATCAGAAAGTTGGAAGAAATGGAGGAATACAAAATAAATATTTTAGAGTGTGCTTTAAGTGACCAAAATGAAAATAAGTAATACAAAACAGTTTTTAAATCACAGGACAGGAAGGCAGAAGCATGTTTAACACTTTCGTGATGTGCTAAGTGATGGTGATTACGGTAAAAGTAAGCATTTACTTCAATAGTTTAAGAATTATTTTATTCCAAAGGGAAATGTCATAATGGAACAACATCAATTCCATACGATTAATCAAATCCAACAATTGTCAATATGCCATTGAAGCGTTGCAATAATTTGTGAAATTCATGACATTTAAGAAAATTTTATCAGAAACAGAATTGTATTGGGAACATTCTTATACATAATTACTTCTAACAGAGGACAATCTCACACTTAAAAAAGCTGACGAGGAAGCAAAATCTCACATACTGACTATGTGGACGTAATTAAAGTTCAGAAAGTTACGTATATAGAACGAAACACACATTTAAAAAGAATATGCCAGACAAAATTCATCAATGACAGCAAGCATAAAGTGCAAAAAATGTGGAAATTCGTATACAAAAGGAAATTGCCCTGCATATGGTAAACATACCATAAATGCGAAAAATATATCCTTTATGCTGTAAATTGACCCAACAGCATAAAAAGATATACATGATGTCAATTCGATTACTCGGAAAACCAGTACTATGCAAACAAAGCGAAACCAAGATTGACACTAGATCACAAGCAAAAATTATATCATGAATTATGTACAAATTAGTAAAAAATAAAAACTCACAAGAGCAAGGCTCGCAAGTTTCACGGGAAACTCACTAGTTGTTCTAGAAAATATAATTTTGAAAAAATGGGACAGGATAAAGAGTTTTTTTGTGACAAAATCACAAATCATTCATTGGATTTAAAAGTTTGCAAAATTTGGGATAAATCAAAGTAATAAATCAAGTGGAAAAAATAATGATAAGCATATTTTGATTAAAGAAAACACAAAAGGTGTTTCATAGATTTCATAGATATCTTTAAAAAACAGTCGAAATTCATATTGTCTTCGATGTTATACAAAATATAAGTCCACCCCGAAAACTGCAGTAGCATAACGAGATTATGATTAAGGATATAACTTTCTAGATTAGAATTCTAGGAGTAATCAAGAAAGTAAAGAAACTGACACAAATGATCTCGAACAGATTCATAATACAAAATAATTTGTCTTCATCCAAGAGAGCTAAATAAAGCCATAAACACTATAAACTGCCATCTGTTGAAAACATTTTTATCAAATGTCAAAAGTCAGGTATTTTCAAAAATCAGGATGCTAATCAAGTTTTATATCAACTGAAATTACATGAGTACAACCAGTTACTTACGCCATTCATAACGCAATTTTGGGCATAGGATTGACACTTAATAAAAATGACTGTGTGATCGATGTAAATTCCGTCATCTACTTAGGGCACCATTTGAGTGATACTTATGTATTGACATACTATATTAGAAATACAGGCACAGACATTTAAAAGTTGTTTAAAGTTGACTTGAAAAGTCAACTTTTGAGCAAAGTGTATTTCGGATATGTCACATATAACGGAACCAATACGTCAATTGTTAAGAAATGATGTTATGTTTGAATGGATAGATAATCAATAAAAGGGACGCAAGCAAATCAATCAAGTTGACAAAAAACTGTATTAACGTATTACGATTCAAACAAATCCATCAAAATCAGCTGTGACAGTAGCAAAGATGTTATGGGATGCGTATGATTACAAGATAACAAGTCAGTCGCATAGGCTTTGAGGTCGATGACCGATGCATACACGATATATGCAATCATAGAAAAATAATCAAATGCTGTGTTATTCACGCTAGAACGCTTTAATATATAAAATACTATGGAAATAAAATGACACTACGTATATACTCTGATCACAAACCACTGGATTTAATACTGAAAACGCCACTAAGCAGTACACCACCCAGGCTACAAAAATGCTATTGAGATTACAGAAATATGATTTAATTTACTTATGTGCCAGGAAAAAAACGGTATATCAAATATACTAGGTCGAGCTTATTTGGATAATTGTGATAATGGAAATGTCAACAGAAGCATTCAGTTATTTGTGCAAAATGTGATTAGTAAATCACCAATCGCAGATTAAAGATTGGAGAAATCAAATAATGACACGATAATGTAATAATAAATGGTTGGTCAGAAATAAATCATGAGTTACAGTCTGAAGTCAAACTATTTTCACATACAGAGAATGTAAATGAATTAAATGACCTAATGATAGCAAAATTACTAAGTAATAGCATGTTATGTAAGCTACCATGAGGACACTTGGATATTCAAGATACAAATTTTTGACCAGGAATGAATGGAGAAATTCACCACTATATAAACAATTGCATTATATGCTTCTAATATAGATATTCGAATAAAAATTAACCATCTCTGTCATTAACTATTCAAAACTTTAAGTGGCAAAAATTGCAACAAAGCTGTGCCAATGGAAAAGTTAAAAGTATTTATTAGTAGTGGACTATCAATCAGCAAAGTAAGAAAACATGACATCGAGAACGGTTATAAATTAATTAATTAAGTTTATATTCGCCTGAAATGGTTCGCCGATTGTGGTAATGTCAGATAACGCATTATATTGTTAATTTTCAGAATTTGCAAAATATGCAATATAATTGGGATTTAAACACGAAACATCGAACTGACTTGTTGATAAACTGTTAGAACGATACAAATAATCATTAAACATATGCCAAAGAAGGATAAGCTCCTTAAATGGCTTTTAGAATTATAGGAATAAGCCAGTTGATGATTTAGATTTACCTGCAAAACTGCTAATAAAAAGAAGGTTTAGATCAAACCAGTCACTTATGAACAATTGAAGTCTAAACTGATTAAAAAAAAAATACAGCGATACTACGTGGTAGCAGTAGTCGCCAAAGAAGGCAGTAGAAGCCACCAATGAAGCAGTGGCTACGGCAGTAGTAGCCAAAATAGCAGTGGATTCCACAGCAAAAAATGCCACAACAGCCGATACCACGTGGTAGAAGTGACCACCACAGCAGACAATACTAAGAAAGCGGTAGTCATCACAGCTGCTGATACCACAGAAGCCATTACCGCAGCAGAAGATGCCACCGCAGCAGTTTTCATCACAACATTGATTGGATATCACGGCATGAGTAACTACAACAGCAGTCGATGCCATAGATGGCGATGTCACAGCAGCCAAAAGCAGCAGCCGATGCAATGGCAGCAGAAGCCAACACAGCAGCCAATACCACGACAGAGGTAGCTACAAAAGACGTAGTAGCTACTGCAGTAGTAGCCGCCACAGCAGTCGATGTTACATCGGATGATTCCATAGCAGCCGATACAGCGCGATAGCAGTAGCCGTCACAGCAGTCAGTTCAACGGCAGCAGTAGCTATAACGACCGTGAATACAGCGGCAGTAGTAGTCATCAAAGTAGACGTAGCTACGGCAGTAGTAGCCTCTACACCTGTCAATGCCATAGCAAACTATAGCATAACAGCCGATACCACGCGGCAGCAGTAGCTTCCATAACAGACGATACCTCGGCAGTAAAAGCCACAATAGCAGTCGATGATACAGCAACCGATACCATCGCAGCAGTAGCCGCCACAGAAGCCAATACCGTGGCAGTAGCAGCCACCACAGCAGATACCACAGCAGCAAGTACGCAGCAGTTTAATGCCACAGCAGCATATGTCACAGCAGTAGTTGTTACGACAGCAGAAGATACAACGGCAGTAGTATCTACAACAGCAGTCCATGCGACGGCAGTAGTAGCCACCACAACTGCCGATTCCACAGCAACAGTTGCCGCCACAGCAGAATCTGCTATGTAAGCAGCCGATGTCACCATAGCAGTTGAAGCCACAAAAGCTGATGCCACCGAAGCAGCACGCTTCCGATGCCAATACCGTAGCTACGAAAGCACCCAATGAAATTTGATTGTTCGTACGGGAAAATCAAAGAAGTTTGGTTCTCAATAACCTTGCGTGTCCCGTGGAAGGTGCATATGTCGTTGTCCGACTTTTACGTGATTAGTATTTGATTCCGGTTTACTATCTAAATCATATGCCTAGACTTAAATCTATGAACACTTACCTGATTGCAGAGAACGTGTAAAACAGAGGATCATTAACAAAGTTAAGCCCATTGCTGACTTCGAATCGGCTGAAATATAACAAGCAATACTAAATACACCAATACGAAGTAGAAGCAATTGTTATAGTAGCAGTGGTATTGTTATTGATGGTAAAAGTAGTTCTAGTAGATGGAAGGAAAAAGGTAATGGTATAATTTGAAGTAGTAGTAGAAGTAGCAATAACAGAAGTAGTTGTATTATTATTAGAAGTAGTATATTAGAATAAGTATTAGTAATGGTATTCATAGTAGCAACAGTAGTACAGACCCTAAACCGCTCAAGTACCCCATAATTGCACTCCGTTTGCGCTCAGATTGCACTCCGTTCGCGGTCCGTTCGCGCTTAGTTCGCACTCCGTTCGCGCTCCGTTTGCGTGCACTCGATTAAACGCGGTTAATTTAATGCACTCACAAACGCAGGTATTCGCTCACGAGCGCTGTATATCTGAGTGCTCTGTTTAATATCCTCTTAGCGTTCGCTTCGTTCAGCGTTCACTCAACGTTCAGTTCGCTCAGTTCGGTTTCCGGCCCCTAACCAATCGCAACATCTCAACTCTTAAAATGATTCTATATTGACTTTTTAATTTAATCTGTTCCAATGGAGCAATAAAATGTATCCATGGAATTTAGTCAAGGTAAATTAATTAATAATCCGATTGTTTGTCTACATATTATGTCACCCGCTGGGCGAAAGGTTGTAAATTTCCGATAAACTAGTATCGATAGTAGGCATGTTTAACGGAAATGTCTATATTTTTATATGTGATCAGTGGTCTTGGTGATCAAAGAATATCGTAAGTTATACCGGCGTCTGTTATTCAGACCGACATGTGTTTGCGTCAGTATCTTCTTTGATATATCGTAAGCCGTTTGTTACAGGAAAGCAATAAAATTTGTCCACAAAATTTACACATACATCATCAACATAAACTAAATATATTGTTATTAATAATTAAATTAAATTAATAATTCCATACTGTTGATACCTCGTTGGCCTTATAATAATCCATAAATCTGCTCAGTGTAAGCAGTGACTTAACAACATGTGGATATATCACTGGTTTTGTTAATGTTCAAACTAAAATAAGCTTTAAAATCAATAATATGCACTGCATGGGTGATGAAAAATTTATTATAACCCGTGCAATGCAATTCGACATTATAATAAATGATTTTTGAAAAATAATAATCTTGTAGTGTTTTTCTCGATTTGGGTCCAATTGTTGCTTCACAAGACTTAAAAAAAATATTCTGATATTTTAAGTTTTTATAATTATTTTCGTTATCAATATGTATATAAATATACTTGCAATGAACTTTTTTCAGTGGGTTTCTCAGCGGGTTATTATTCTACTGATAGTATGCTTTATGTTAATATATTATTTAAAATGACAAACTATATTAAACTTGTTTGAAACTACACCCACTGTGCTATACCGCTAATTATATGACACGCAGCAACACACCCGTGGTGTTAATTACGTTATGTCACATGCCAGTGAGAGCCGTGTCAATTAGATTACATGCTAAAGCGGTGACTTATCGGTCTATTGGCCACGGAAGATATGTATGATTTCATTTTGATTGTAATTCGTGCCAGATGGATGAATCTTAATTGAGCCAACATTATGTGATTGAAAAGGAAAGATAAAAAAGGAAAACTGCCAGCCAATTAACAACAAATAAAAAAAATATTTAAGATATTTGTTATTCGAAGTTTTAGAACGCTTTAGTATGTAAATATCATGATGTTAATATCATTAAATTAACGAACCGAAAACCCCACGCCAGTTCTGAATGAATGGTAGAAAATGTGACATACACGTATTAAGGGATGTGTATTCAGGGCTGTCATTTTACCACAGTTGCCTTAGTGACCTCGTATAAAAAACAGATACAACTAAAAATCAGAAATGTTAATTTACAAAATAAAACACTCCTACAATTTTAAAACTAAAAAAAATTAAAGACATGTCTCTAAATAATTCCTTGTAAAAATGAAGTATTTTATTTGTATTATTTTTTACTTTCATTGTTTGTTTTATTTTTTTTAAATATTATTATCATTGGAGCTATTATTATAATATACATATTGACTTATTGATTTGTCACAGCTTTTATATTGGATACGTGCGTACGTGCATCTGGTCAGTCGTTCACAATAAATATAACAATTTAATTACTGTTATGAAGGCAGAGTTGCATGGCAATCATCAAAACGGATACCCATGGTGAGAACCACATGTGTGTCAATAAATAGTTAATGGGTGATTTATCGGTCCATTGATCACGAAGAACCCTGCCGGTGTGTAATTTTCATTTTGATTATATTTAATGCCAGATGAATGAATCTTAATTTAACCCGCGGCATGTGATTGGATAAGAGATATATAGTCAAAATAAATACTAAAATATGCAGATTTTTTTTTTAATATTGTTATTATCATCATTATTATTAATATCTATGATATATTTTATCATTAGTTATTACTATTATTACTAATATTATTGTTATTATTGCTATATTACTTTATTTTTATATTATAATATTATTATTATTCTTCTTATTATTATTATTATTGTCATTTCTTACTTTTCTCACAGCTTTTATATAATGGCTTAATTGTTACGTGCTTACTTGCACGTGATCAGGCGTATTGATTTTGTAGGAAAGCGGGAAAACAATATATTTACTATTTTATAGGCAGTGAATACATGTTCTTTTTTGTTTATTTCAACCTTCCCGATGATCAAAAGCTGTTCTTTAGTCAATATAAAATCACAACCTCAGAAAGGTCACCTTGAAATTTAGGTTTACTAGTTTTTATTTCCTGTGTCTAATGTGTTATTTCGGTCTGTCGTGTTAATTTGGCATACATACTTTTATTTTACATTAATTTAATTTAGCTTGATTGTCAAGTAAGCTAGGAGCTTATGCATATCGTTCTCCAGTGCATTCCCTTATTAGATCTGGTACTGAATTGTGTTTCGAGAGGTCGGGTAGAGCCTGGGTCAAACTCGCGACCTCTACCGCCTGAAGCCAGCACCCTATCCGCTTTACTACTATCCCACTTTATATTTTAGAATACAATTAATTTATTACTATTATTTTAATGAGATGTGCACGAGTATAATGTTTCCACTTTAATTGCAATATAACAGTTTTACGTACATTTGTTCACAACTAAGCACAAACTCAGTGTAACTATGTTTGGGGAAAATATAAAACTAAAGTCCAAATTAAATTGAAAATTGGTAATTTTTATTATGCCGAAATACCCATACAAATAGAATCATAATCATATAAATTTCCGCATATCTATGTTTTTTTTGTTTCACGCATGCTTTGATATTTTTGTATTTGGAACAGTATACGCTTAAATCGAAATAAAGAAAATGTTTTGTATGTTCTATAACTAATTTATATCGAAATAACACGGCAAATAGTGAATTCATATTACATCTTTTCGAATTGTTATTTACACAATATATATACATTTTATTACATTTTTAATTATTTATATTTTTGTTGCGCAAACCAAAACATGCTTAAACATGCAACTAAATTAACCGTAGATAACCGTTGATGTGTCGTCTATTGTATAATAGGTATTTTAAACATTATTGTATTGATCAGCTAAATATTGATATTTATGCTATAATTGATAAATTGTTGACAAAAATAAGTTGTATCATGCGTTTTACAATAAAACATTTATATAAAATACATGGTTAATATTTATGTGAAAGAAAATTTCTTTTTAATCTCGATTTTAAGTATCGATTTCACGATCAAATGATGAAAAAAGAGTGTATCCGAATGAACGAGTGCACTCAATAGCGCACGGATAGTTCTGTTATCAGTTATCTTACTGTGTCTAGCGTAAACTGCATATACTGCGCATCTGAGTGCACTCAGCGTATCTGAGTGCATTCAGCGTGTCTGAGTGCACTCGATCTATTTCATGCGTTCAGGAGTGCGTTTATTATTCAAAATTCAGCGTTTGCTTACGGTCCAGGTCCGCTCAGTCAGCGCTCAATCTGCGCTCCGTTCGCGCTCCGTCTGCGCTACGCTCGCGCTCCGCTTGCGCTCTGAGTGCACTCCGTTTGCGTGCAATTGGGGTAATTGAGCGGTTTAGGGTCTGTAGTAGCAGTAAAAGTATCAAAATAGTAGTAGTAATGTAGTAGAATTAACAATGATAATGGTAATAATAATAGTAATAGTAGTAGTAGTAGTATTAGTAGTAGTAGTAGTAGTAGTAGTAGTAGTAGTAGTAGTAGTAGTAGTAGAAGTAGTAAATGAAGTAGTAAAAGTAATAGTATTAGTTGTAGTAGTTTCATTTGAAAATATTCCAAAAATATGAGCAAATCCTTACACATGATGCTTGAAAAACAGCTATGTATGTAATCCACCAAGATTGGTGATATATATATAATTAAGCAGGAAGCATTGAATACGGTTCAGAAATATCATTTTTGCCGGTTTTATACCAACGAAGAAGCTACCTACAATGCCTTAAAACATAATCGCAAGCACATTGTCATATATTTATGCATGGTATATCTGTTGCCTTATTACCCAGTAAGACACAAATTCTTTTCTAATTGAATATATTGTAGTTATCTTTTTTTTTTGTCTCAACATATGACTTCACAACATCTCTTACCTCGTACATAGATTTTATTTCTCTTCAGGGACCATGGTACATTTCGGCATGTCTTTTGAGAATGCTATTCTAGCTAATGAATGTTGAGAATTCTTAATTGTCCATCATCTTCTTCATGAGATCATGCAATTTTACAGTATACTTTTGTAAAGATCAACGTAAATTCATGTTCTTGTTAAAAGGTACCGTTGAGTTTCTCATGAGTGATTTACTCGTTTAGCGTACATGTTTCAGCATGTAAGAATGGACTGTATATATTGTAATAAATGTTAACGTCTGCATAACAAATTTATAATGTTATTTCAACTACATATTCAACAAATTAAAATGCTTAAAGACATATTAAATGTGAACACAAAAAAACTATAAGCAAGTGAAATTTCATGTGTGTGTGTTTTTACTGAATTTGCATGTACATACAGTTTTAATGACTGATATTACAAAAATAAGTGTGAATTGATAAGATGTGTACATACTGATTTTTTATAATATTATTCAACTGATAAGATATAAAATTGTAGCAAAGAAATATAATTATCATACTTCAGTAACTTTGATATATATGCTGTATGTGTAACTAGGTTTAAGTGTGAAAACTTGTTTAAAGTAGTGTATACTTGTTTGAAAACAGGTGACTTCAATGCTCGTTATATTAAGTTATGTATATTTAGATTTTTTAATTCTAGACACAGTTTACATTTTTTTAAAAATAAACATATAAGAAATAATTTCAGAAAATACTGTTTATAACAACTTAATGAACTGACACGAGTTGATAGAGTTGAGAGATTCTCGTTCAAATAGAGTGTTGTTGATTACTGTTACGAAATTTAGATTTAAAGATTAAAGTAATCAGCAATACGAAGAAGCAATATCAGAGCAAACATGATATGAACATGGTATGAAATAAACACATTGACAAAATTTTAATCAATGATAAAATTATGCATTTAAGTGTATTTTTTCTGAAATTCTTGGTAAAAAAATCCCCTTGTACAATAGTTTATTAGATACGCCACAATTCCTAGATGTATGGGGTCAAAGTATTCTCTGTTCGTTTCGGAAGGCTCTTTTAATCATCAAGATAATATATGGGAATTTCCCTTATAGATACATTCAACAAATTTTAATAGGCATGTTTCATAGAGTAATCATATGAGTAACCATATGATCAAATGGTCATATTATAGATAATAATAAAAAAGACTAGGCCAAATCCGGGTTTAAAAATAAGTTCTCGACAATTGATAACGTGTTCATTCTACAAGCTATGGTTTAAAAGTATATAAGTAAAAGGACGAAACTTTTACTGTTGTTGTTGTTTTATTTTCAAAAGAATTTTATATCATTAATCATATTAGTATTTTCAATTGCCTGATACGTAAGCAAAACGTCAGCAAACTGATATGCTATCTTTTAAAAGTGTATAATACTCTTACACTATATATCAGAGTCATCAACAAGCTGTAAACACAATTCTTCAACTGTAACATCGGTTGCTGACAAGGTTGTGCATTAAGTACGATTGTATGTAATATTTATAAAAAACGTTTAATTAGATACTAGTAACTTGAACAAAACTGTGCTAACGGTATTCATATTTCAAAGGTGTTTATGATATAATTCCATGTTTACATGCCGGTGGCATGGACAACTGCATCGACACTCTACGACTTCGTCAATCTCAAAGTAATGTAATCTCTAATTTTATTTGAACGTTTTTAACATTAAATTTTATTGTGTCATCTTTTCTATCTGATGGGTCAGGAATTAAGGGTTTCAATACGCAGCACGTACCAACACGTTCATTATCAATTAGAAGCGAATGTGGTAGTTTTTTTTACTTTATTTAACCTTCGTAAACGGTGTTTAAGCATGAACAAATCTGGGTCCCCAAAACTGTACCATTTGTTACTACATAGCTTAGACGAAATAAGAAAGGTTATATGGGATACTTAAGTTAAACTGTTACCTTTTTAATGTGGCTTTGGTTTGCCTGGATCTCACACAATGTATGAGATGAAAATGATGTATATCAAAATATACCAATATGTGTGTAAGAAGTTTTGTTGTATGTGCACTTAATATGTTTAAAAAAATAAAACTAGCATTAATTGGTGAAAAATCGTAGTAAATGTATTAAGAAATTAATAGAGATATAATAACAGGCTAGTAAAATACATTTGGAGAACATACAGTGAAACAAAATGTAAATACCAGTTGTGGAGACAAAAACACAAACTATATAATATGTGGAAACTAAAGTTTAGATATAAATGACAGAAATAAATAAACATACAGTGTAATTAAGAATGGTAAAACGATGTTTATTGTAATTAAGATTACATATAAAATAGAATGTGGAGCACGTGGTCCAGCGGCAAAGCACCAACCCGTGATCGGAGGGTCATTGGTTTTCAATCCTTGAAAATATATATGATATATATATATATATATGATATATATATATATAGATGTTATTCACAAATAATCATTCCCATATATATATCATGCTTTGTGAATGAGCTTCTGAAAAGATCCAGACAATTGAAAATTCAGTTGTTGTGAATTTAATTACCTCCCTTTATGAAAATAAATATATATAAATTTACAGTATCTCTATGATCTAACGGGTTTATCAATCTGTCCTTTATATAGCATGCGAGTAGTCATTAATTCCTAACTAGATCTTACTCATATAAAGCTATCAGTTCATGTATGTAAATTGTCCGTTCAGTTTAGATGTGTTGCATGTTAATCCATAGTATAAAAAATCATGGTCGAAACCAAATTTATTTGGTTTGGCAGAGGCCTTGATATTGTGTCTATGGTTTGCATTGTAGCTAGGCGCGCTCACCATAGTCTGGTGGGTATATTTATGTTTTGGTTATTCACAAATAATTATCTCCATATATATATCATGCATTTTGAATGAGCATCTGAAAAGACCCCATCAATCGTAAAGTCCGTTGTTGTGAATTTCATTACATGCCTTTTTATAAATCTGTCCTTTATATAGCATGTGAGTAGTAATGAATCCTTAACTGGATCCCACTCATAAAAAGCTATCACTTCATGTATGTAAATTTGTCCACCCTGTCCAGATTGGTTGCATTTAATTCCATAGTATATAAGTCATGGTCGACACCAAATTTATTGGTTTGGCAGAGGCCTTGATATTGTATCTATGGTTTGCATTGTAGCTAGGTGCAATCGCCGTAGTCTGGTCTGTACATTTATGTCTTGGTTATTCACAAATAATTATCTCCATATATATATATATATATATATATATATATATATATACATGTTTACATATATATAATGTGTAAAATACAATGCAATGCGATGCTGTTCTTAGGTTAGAAGAAAAAAATACGTTTAGAAAAGCAGATGTGTATTTTATGTGTATGTCGATTGATTACAACCAATGTATTTATTCGATTCAAAACACGTCTGTTAGCTCTCAATGACATAAACATGACGCTAAATATTAAATCAATCAACGATTCAAAACAATACCAAGTTCGTGTGAATTTTTTTGCAAGTGGATCTCATGACCACCCAGGCATATCCACACGCCTATACTATCGGGAGTGCGTGTGAATTTAATATAACGCAGGTACTCAATTCTGTCTGCATTTGATTTTATTGACATTTTCTTCAAAACAATAATACAACTTAACAAAAATGATCTTTACCTCGAAACAACGTGTACGTTACATTTAACATCTAAATAGTCCAAATCATTATCTGCAGAGTAAACTTTATTTGACAATCCAAGTTACACAATATCCTTTGCAATAACATTATTACGTCAAACAAGAGATGATTAAACTTAAACCATATTAAGTGTTTTATTTGTTAGACAATAAATATATACGGAAGATTTCTACAGTATCACAAAAGAAGTCCAGCTACATGACCTAATAGTCCGATATATATAATAGCTATGACAATCACAGCGTGTTTTATAATTCGAGCTAAGGGCAGAGTGATTTTATCGCAGTCTTTCTACACAGACGCATAACTCTGTGGTAAACCTGAATCAGGTCTTATCGCAAGGATCTCCACACAGATGCAATTATCACTTTTGGAAGCGTGTCCAATTAGCTTGTCACTGATTTGTCATTTGCCGGGTCAGTGGAGATTCTTTGTCTAAGTCATTACTCTTGACACTTTCTGATCGCACATAGTTATATTGTCACCACATCCGATTTGTTTTATGATTTGATTAGTGTCTATATTTTATTTTCCTCGTTGTTTGAACAGTCATGTCTCGGTATATTGTTTATAATGACTATTGTCATTTGGATTGTTTACACGCCACAGACTTTCAATTTCAACGCATGTAGTTATGTATGTACATTAACATGGTGGATACACCAGTGTGCGTCGCAGTTATAGGTCATATTTGTCGACTTGTCAATATTGTATCTTACACTGTGTGTGGGGATTTGATGCCATACCGATTTCAAGCTATAGCAGTAACCCACATAACAGACGATACGGCAGTAGAAGCCACAAAAGCAGTTGATGCTACATCAGCTAATACCATCGCAGCAGTAGCCGCCACAGCAGCAAATATTATGGCAGTAGTAGTCAAGTAGTCACCGCAGCAGATGCCAGAGCAATCTGTACGTAGCAGTCGATGCCACATAAGCATATGTCACAGCAGTAGCTGTCACGACAGCAGAAGATACCACAGCAGCAGTTGCCGCCATTGCATCCAATACCGCAGCCGAAGTTGTCATCACAACAGCCGATGCTATAGCAGCCGATGCCACCACAGTAGTCGATGACACAACAGATGGTGCCACTGAAGCAACAAATATTACAACAGCCGACACCATAGCAGAAGCTGCTATGCAAGCTGCCGATGCTATCATAGCAATCTAAGCCACAGAAGCTGATGCTACTGAAGCAACATGCTACCGATGCCATTGCCGTAGCTACCACAGCAGCTGTTGAAACTTGATTGTGAAGACGAGAAAATGGAAGAAGTTTGACTCTCAATTATCGTAAGATAGTTTAGGTTGAAAGCTTGCGTGGCCCGTTAAAGGTGCATATGTCGTTGATCAACTTTTACTTGAATAGTATTTGTGTCCCGTTTGCTATCTTAATTATATACCTAGTCTTAGATCTATGAACATTTACTGATTGCACAGAACAAAGTTAAACCCATTGCTGACTTCGAATCGACTGTAGTAAAACAAACAATAATAAAGACACCAATACGATGTTGAAGCTAATGTAATAGTAGCAGTGGTATTGGTTTTGATGGTAAAAGTAGTTGTAGTAGGTAGAAGGAAAAGGTAATAGTATAACTTGTAAAAGTACCTATAACAGAAGTAGTAGTTGTTGTAGTATTATTAGTAGTAGCATAAATAGTAGTAGTATTAGTAGTGGTATTTGTAGTAGTAACAGTAGTAGTATTAGTAAAAATATTACAAAAGTAGTAGTAATGTAGTAGTGGTAATTATAATTCTAATAATAATAACAATAATAATAATAATAATAATAATACTAGTAGTAGCAGTAGTAGTAGTAGTAGTTAATGAAGTAGTAGTAATAGTATTAGTTGTAGTAGTTTCATTGTAAATATTCTTAACATTTGAACAAATCCTTAAATATGATGCTTGAAAGAGCAACTAAATGTATTGATCCATCAAGATGGATGATTGAAATATATTCTAGCAGGAAGTATTGTATAAGGTTCAGAAATATCATTTTTTGCCGGTTTTATACAAATGGAGAAGTTCACTAAAATATCCTAATAATCGCAAGGCAATTGTCATATATTTATGCAAGGTTAATTTATTGCCAAATAAATTGTTGTTACCTTTCATTTTGTCTCAACATATGACTTCACAACATCTCTTAGCTCGTACATTGGTTTGGTTGACTCTCCAGGGACCATGGTACATTTTGGCATGTCTTTTGAGAATGCTATTCTAGCTAATGAATGTTGAGAATTATAAATTATCCATCATCTTCTTCATGAGATCATGTAATTTTAAAATGAACTTTTGTCAAGATCAACGTAAAGTCCTATTCCTATTAAAAGGTACCGTTGAGTTTCTCATGAGTCGTTTAGAGTATATGCCTCAGCATGTAAGAATGGACTGCATATATTTTAATGAACGTTAACGCTTGCATAACTAATCAATAATGCTAATTCAACTACATATTCAACAAATTAATATACTTTAAGACATGAATATGAAATATAAATACTATAAGCAAGTGAAATTCCATGTGTATGTTTTTTTAACTGAATTTGCATGTACATTCAATATTAAAGACTTATATTAAAAGAAGAATTGTTAATTGATAAGATGTATACATACTGAATTTTCATAATATTATTCAATTGATGATAAATAAAATTGTAGCAAAGAAATATAATTACCATACTTAAGTAACTTTTGTATATTATGCTTATGCGAAACTTGGTTTAAGTGTGTAAATTTATTTATTCTAGTGTGTACTTGTTTGAATAACAGTCGTAAGAAAATGTCCGAGTAAAGTCGGTAACGAGGAAGAGAATATTAAGACTTTGTAAACGAGTACTTAATAATAAGTGTGATTTTATGGCTTAGCAAAGAGGAATTACACACTATTACTAATATGATATTTTGCTGTATATACATATCACCTGAAATGTTCTTCATAGTACGACAATAATAACACAGGTGACTTTAATGCTCGTTGTTTTACAGAAAATAATGATGTCAACAATTTTCTATTTGATGTGAAAACGATAACGTTGTCATAAAATGGCATTCTAGAGAGTCAGTAAGTAATAATTTTGATAATTCACTAATAGTCATATAAAGTTGACTGCATACATTTAAATGGTATACTTTTCGAATTGAGCAAGACACTTATCAGCTCTTATATCTATGGTTATGGGTTGTGTTCTTGGGTAAGATTGTTATTCGTACTAATAGCTACGGCTTATTGTAGTGTCCTTGCGCAAAACACTTATCCTAACTAATAGCTACAGTAATGGGTAGTGTTATTGAGCAAGCATGTTATTCGCACTTATAGCCAAGGCAATAGTAGTGTCCTTGAGCAAGTTTGTTATTCGCACTTACAGCCACGGCTATCTGTAGTGCCCTTGAGCAAGACTGTTATTCGCACTTATAGCCACGGCTATCTGTAGTGTCCTTGAGCAAGAATGTTATACGCACTTATAGCCACGGCTATCTGTAGTTTCCTTGAGCATGACTGTTATTCGCACTTATAGCTACGGCTATCTGTAGTATTCTTGAGCAAGTCTGTTATTCGCACTTATAGCCACGGCTATCTGTAGTGTCATTGAGCGAGACTGTTCTTCGTACTTATAGCCAAGGCTATTTGTAGAGTCCTTGAGCAAGTCTGTTATTCGCACTTATAGCAACGGCTATCTGTAGTGTCATTGAGCAAGAGTGTTATTCGCACTTATAGTCACGGCTATCTGTAGTGTCCTAGAGTAAGACTGTTATTCGTACTTGTAGCAACGGCTATCTATAGTATTATTGAGCAAGACTGTTGTTCGCACTAATAGCCAATGCTATCTGTAGTGTCCTTGAGCAAGACTGTTATTAGCTCTTATAGCAGGGGCTATCTGTAGCGTCCTTGAGCACTACTTTTATTTGCAGTTATAGCCACGGCTATCTGCAGCATCCTTGAGCAAGCCTGTGATTCGCAGTTATAGCCACGGCTATATGTAGTGTCCTTGAGCAAGACTGTTATTCGCACTTATAGCAGTAGCTATCTGTAGCGTCATTGAGCAAGACATGTATCTTTATTAATAGTTACGTTTTTGGGTAGTGATCTAGAGCAAGACAGGTATCCGCATTTATAGTCGCGACCAGTTGTATTATCTTTGAGAAAAACACATATTAGTACTTATAACCATGGTTATGTGAAGTATTTTGAAGCAATACACTCATCAGCACATATAACCATGGCTATGTGTAATATCCTCGAGAAAGACACGTATCCGCACCTATACACATAGTTATATGTATTGTCCTCAAACAAGACACTTTATGAACATTTTCAATTTTTGACTGATATTCTTTTCAGTGTAATCGAAATCAAGGAGAAGAAAACAAAATGTATTATCTCATATACGGAATACTACTGTTAGCGTCCACATGTAAATGTAAGTAAACACTCACATATTGATAACCTTTTGTTTATGTTGCAAAATACTATACTATCATGTAAGGAATGAATATATCAATGGTGTTTGGATATTATTCTACAGGTTTATAAATCTGTCCTTTATATATAGCATTTGAGTAGTCATGAATCATTAACTGGATCCTACTCATATAAAGCTATCATTTCATGTATGTAAATTTTCTGTCCAGTCCAGATGTGTTGCATGTAAATCCATAGTATATAAGTCATGGTCGGCACCAAATGTATTGGTTTGGCAGTGGTCTTGATATTGTGTCTATGGTTTGCATTGTAGCTAGGCGCGCTCGCCATTGTCTGGTTTGTACATTTATGTCTTGGTTATTCACAAATAATTATCTCCATATATATATCATACATTGTGAATGAGCATCTGAAAAGATCCCAAACATCGAAAATTCCGTTGTTGGGAATTTAATTACCTCCCTTTATGCAATTATATATATATATATATATTGAAATTCACAGTATCTTTATGATCCAACGAGTTTATAAATATGTCCTTTATATAGCATGTGAGTAGTTATGAATCCTTACCTGGATCCTATTCATATATAACTATCACTTTATGTATGTAAATTGTCCGTCCAGTACAGATGTGTTGCATGAAAATCTAAAGTATATTAGTTACGGTCGACACCACATTTTTTGGTTTGGCAGAGACCTTGATATTGTACCTATGGTTTGCATTGTAGCTAGGCGAGCTTGCCGTATACTAGTATGTACATTTATGTCTTGGTTATTCACGAATAATTATCTCCATATATATATATATATATATATATATATATACTGCTTCTCTATGATAAAACGGGTTTATAATTCTCTATTTTATATAGAATGTGAGTAGTCATGAATCCGTTACTGGATCCTACTCATAAAAAGCTTTCAGCTCATGAAAAAAGACATAGTTGTACAAATCAGACTACGGCAAGTCCGCCTAGCTACAATGCAAACTATATATAAAGTTATACAGGGAGTATGATATAAGTCAAGATATTACACTGCATTGATTATGATCCAGATTTGACTGACAAGCAACGCAAAAATCATGAAACTTATTGGATTAGACGATTCAATACCCTTTATCCATTAGGTATAAACAAAAGCGATGGTTCTGCATAATTTGGTATGTTTGAATATACTGTATTTTATATACATACGTTACAATAAAACTGTACTTTATTTCTCTTATTGGTGTATGCGGTGTAGACTTTTTAATAAAGCAGTTGTATATTTAACGTTTAAAATAAATGTCACCGTGCAAATACTTACAACGTCATAGCGCTTAAGGAGGAATATACCTTTTAAATTATTTTCGAAATCAAGGGAATATTTGGTATGTAATGAAACTAAAAGTAATTTCCAATTTGGATATGCTTTTTTTTCTGCGGTAAATATAACACTTCTTTACCTATGACGTCGTAAACATTGCCATGTTTGATCTTTTTGACGTCCCGAGTTATAGCAGAAAATTCGCGTATTTTTCGACCTCAGTCAAGTTATACCGAATGTACAGAATCGAAACACATATCACCACGATCACATTCAACGGATATATGAATTTACAGATGCAAAAATTACGACGAATGCCACATTTTGAAAATACTAACGAAAAATGGAAATTATTATTATCTCGATTTTTTTCGAAAAAAATGCTTCAAATCAAATTTACCAAAAAAACAAACCGAGCGATTTTGGAATAATTTTATTTGATTTCTAACAATATGCTTCACAGTGATTGTGAGATTTTAATAACAATTGACAAACTAGATTTTTTTTTATTTTTAATTATTTAACCCCACCCTACGTCTAAAAAGACGTCAACATATTGCATAATTCTATACGTTTTCCATAAGATTTTCGGCAGTTGATTAAGGTTAAATTATTTTCTAAATCAGTGATTCAATTAGTATATTATTAAACTAGAAGAAATTTCCAATGTGAATATGTCTTTTTTGCAGCGGTCAATAGAATATATATTTATATGTGACGTCGTAAACATGGCCATGTTCAGCCTTTTTGACATCCCAATGTATAGCAGCAAAATCGCGTATTTTTTTCGACCTCAGTTGAGTTATTCCTAATACACAGAATAGAAACAAATATCACCATGTACACATTTGATGGATGTATACATTTACAGATGAAAAAATTATGACGAACGCCACATTTTGAAAATACTAGCGAAAAACGGAAACTATTTTTTCTCTTGATTTTTTCGTAAAAACGGCTTCAAATCAAAATTACCAAAAATCAAACAAAGCGAATTTTGCATAATTTTTACATGTTTTCATACTATATATTGTTCAATAATTGTGAGATTTTTAGAAAAATTGACAAACTAGATTTTTTATATAATTCAATTATTTAACCCTACCCTACGTCATAAAACGCTTTAAAGCAATCGTCAACGTCTGTAAAGCGCATGAGGTATACGTTTTGTGATAATTAAATAAGTTTGTTCTTACCATTATATTAGTATTTTGTGCACACTAGTTATATATACTTCTGCTGTTTAGTGGAAACTAATTTGTCTATTGCATTTATGATAGCGTGTCTGTTTGGTGTACGTACAAAACCGTCATTTTTTTTTCACTTACAGGGAACTGGATTCCAAAACAATATTCTCATTTCTGACTAGCTCCACGACTGCTAGTGAAATGTGGACATCACGGTTGTCAATTATTAGAACAACAGGTCTGGCTTTTCTAAAATTCGGAGCAAACTGTTACACATACATAAAATGGGGTTGAAACAATACCGTCTATGATGAGCAGTGAAAAGCCACGATCCAGGTATATTGTCATTGGACGTACGTAGGAGCATGGGGCTGGGTGGAAGGGTGGCTTTTCATTGCTATAGTGGGTATTTTTCAAGCTCATTTTATGAATGTGTACTGAACAGTTTGCTCCGAACTTTAGAAAGGCCAGACCTGTTGTTCTAATAATTGACAACCGTGATGTCCACATTTCACTAGCTGTCGTGGAGCTAGTCAGAAATGAGATGTTGTTTTGGAATTCAGTTCCCTGTCAAGGAAATAAAAAATGACGGTTTTGTACGTGCACCAAACAGACACGCTATCATAAATGCTATAGACAAATTAGTTGCCACTAAACAGAAGAAGTATATATAACTTGTGTGTACAAAATACTAATATAATGGTAAGAACAAACTTGTTTAAATATCACAAAACGTATACCTCATGCGCTATACCGACGTTGACGTTTGCTTTAAAGCGTTTTTTTGACGTAGGGTAGGGTTAAATAATTGAATATCATAAAAAATCTAGTTTGTAAATTTTTCTAAAAATCTCACAATAATTGTACAATATATAGTTTAAAATCATATAATAAATATGCAAAATTCGCTTGATTTTTTTGTGGTAATTTTGATTTGAAGCTGTTTTTCGAAAAAAACTCGAGAAAAAAATAGTTCCCGTTTTCCGCTAGTATTTTCAAAATGTGGGGTTAGTCATAATTTTTTGCATTTGTAAATGCATACATCCGTCAAATGTGTACATGGTGATATATGTTTCTATTATGTGTATTAGGAATAACTCAACTGAGGTCGAAAAATATGCGATTTGGCTGCTATACATTGGGACGTCAAAAAGGCTGAACCTGGCCATATTTACGACGTCACATATAAATATATATTCTATTGACCGCTGCAAAAAATACATATTCACATTGGAAATTAATTCTAGTTTCATAATATACTAATTGAACCACTGATTTAAAAAATATTTTAACCTTAATCAACTGCCAAAAATCTTATGGAAAACGCGTAGAATTATGTAATATGTTGACGTCTTTTTTGACGTAAGGTGGGGTTAAATTATTAAAAATAAAAAAAAATCTAGTTTGTCAATTGTTCTAAAAATCTCACAATCACTGTGAAGCATATTGTT